>JBAMBO010002444.1:0-237608 GCA_037044535.1 Lordiphosa magnipectinata
AAAATATTGCTCTTTTTTGGGGCCATAATGTGGCAATTCGCCCTTCTCAGAGCATTTCTATGTTTTGTGTGTGGGATTAAGTTTGTGAAATAAAATCGCACAAAACGTTTGTTAATTCTTGTTGGTCAAAAACACTTTCTCATCGAAAATAATTTTATAAATCAACCTTTTTACTATCACTCAGTTTGCCCCGCACTTTAAACAATTTTGCTAAAAAATTTTAAGATTTCGTTCTTCGCCTTAGATAAAAAGGGTCGTTTTTTTTTGCGAACGCCCCGGCATATCGTCATATCTCCGACGTCATATCTCCGACCAGTACATTTTATCTCCGCCATGTTACAAACGACATATCTCCGCGCGGAGGTATGTCGCTTTAAAACGACATGTCTCTGACAAAAAAAAAAGCGTCATGTCTCTGCCCGGAGATATGATGTTTTGAAACGACATATCTCCGAAAGAAAAAAAGCGTCATAGCTCCGCCATTGATCACAGCGGAGATATGACGTTTTAAAACGACTTATCTTTGACAGAAAAAAAGCGTTATAGCTCCACCATTGATCACAGCGGAGATATGACGTTTTAAAACGACATATCTTCGACAGAAAAAAAGCGTCATATCTCCGCGCGGAGGTATGTCGTTTTGAAAAGTCACATCTCCTCCGCACAGTGGCATTTTCCAAAAACTCCTTGCGAAAATCAAATATCGAGTTGTTGAATTTGGCAATTCTATTGATACACTTTAACTAGGAATTGATCAAGCTATTTAATTACGTTTATAAAATAATTTTAAAATTTTTCAACTTTTGAAAAAATTAATACAAAAGTGCCTAAAAGGGAAAAGTTAAATGCATATCTCTGAAAAAGCACTAAACACAGAGACTTAATTTCTTTTTCCCTTTTTTGAAGGATGAATTTAGAATACAAATTTGTAAATTAGGAAAAAAAAAAATATTAATTTTATTTGATTAAATTTTTTTTTTTAAAACTTCCATTTTTGCCTTATTTTCAATAATTAGCTTGACTTTTAAAATAATGCTCAGAGATTTGAAATAATAAAAATAATATTCAAAAAACAAAGTAAAAAAAAAAACCATTGCTGCAATTTTGCATGAAATATTTTAATGAAATATTTTAATTTTGATCGAACAAATTTTCAATATTTTCAAATAGGGCAACCATTTCAGGCGAATACTTTGATTTAAGTTCTGGGTAAGAATGGGTCTCACATTGATGAAGTTATGAATTGTACAATGTACATATTTACATTTGCTTGTGTATATGTATGTCTCGGCAACAGGAATACAACTAAATTTGTCTCGCAAACCAAAATTTTTGTATGTCTTCTTTCGTCGTATTTTCCAGTTTTCGCATTTTTAAAGAGTCTAAGTGGCGCACAGTGTACGGTTTGGCCGATTTAGCGTTGCAAAAATCAAAAATTGATGGTCGATTTTTTGACCGCATTAATTTAATTAAATAAAGGGAAACCCAGATAGCCCGAAAAACTTTAGTTATTGAATTTGGTCAATTATTTTGGTTTTTACAGTGGTTCAAAGCTGAACAATTTTTAAAACTGATAAATTTTGGTTTTTTTTTGGATTCAACTGTCGCGTTTGGAAACATATAAAAACCAAACGAAAATTTCGATTGGAAAATTCCGATGACAATTAAGCAAATTTAATAAAAAGTTAACTAACTTAATTAGTAAAAATATTTGTTTAATTTTAAGTAGTTTTACAACTTCATTTTTAATAAGTCGTTTTAAAAAAAATAGAGGAAAGCTAACTTCGGCTCGACCGAAGTTTATATACCCTTGTAGCTTGTATAATTTATATAAATTAAGGAATTAAATGATTTTCGTCGAGCATTCTTGGCTGAGTTATTTCCCAAACTCAGCAATAAGATGGCGCCTCTACTTTAACCATTTGTTTGCCAGTTTCTTATATGGCAGCTATACCATATATTCATTAGATTTTGATCAAACTCCCCAAAATTGTGTGGAAACTGATAATATTAACTAGTAGAAGGTATAAAAACGTTAACATTGAGAACAAAAAAGTTTTTCTCATTAAAACTACTTTCCGACCGATAGTTCCTATGGCAGCTATAGTCATCCGATTTGGATCATACTTGGCAAAATTGATCAGTAACAAATTTGGGAGCGATAGCATTAAAAACAAAAAAGTTTTTTATACTAAGACTTTTTATCAGACATATCTTTTGTATGGCACTTATACTATAAAGTTGGCCGATTTTCATAAAATTTGGTGGAATTGTGTAAAAGCATAGAAAACTTTTAAATACGAGGATTGGGGACGTTTGCTTTGAAAACAAAAAAGTTTTTCTCCCTAAAACTACTTTTTCGACCGATCGTTCCTATGGCAGCTATATGCTCTAGTCATCCGATCCGGCCGGCTCCGACAAATGTGCAGCGTTTTTGTACCAAAAGGTTTCGTGCAAAGTTTGGTTAAGATAGCTTTAAAACTGACGGAGGAGATAGCATAGAAACAGACGGACATGGCTATATCAACTCAGCTCGTCATGCTGATCAAGAATATATATACTTTGTATGGTCGGAGATGCTTCCTTCTATGCGTTACAAACATCTGAACAATTTTAATATACCCTCTACAAGGGTATAATAAGGTTAAAATGTTTTGCCTAATACTTGCAACCCTTTCAGTGTATTAAACGTTTGAAAACGACATACCTCCGAGTGGAGATGTGACGCTTTAATTCTGTCGAAGATATGTCGTCGGAGCTATGTCGTTACCCCAAGGTCATGCATAGTGCAGCACTACGTTGAACTTTTCTTATGATTATGTGGACCAGAACCGGCCACCATTCGATGATTCCGTATAGTAGTATTTTACGTACAACAGCTACTATTTTAGGGGAAAATCCCCATTTACGACCAATAAAACTTTTGAACGAGAAAAGTGCAGTATTTGCTTTTTTGATACATTCAGTTATAGTAAGTAGTAGTGGTATAAATTTTTATATCTAAGCGTTTGAATTTTACATTTTACAATTATTTCGTTTACAATCATTCAATATTAACAAGCAACATAAGAAATAAAACAGTTTAAATTAAAAAATTTCTAAAATTATATTTTGCCTATACAGAACAAATTTTCGTCGGTTAAATCTACCCATTCTTAAAGTCAATTTTACTGCGCAATATTGTTTCATGTAATTTGTTCTTGTTTTGTTTACTGAATTTTTGGTATAAATTACCCTTACAAATAGTTAATCTAGCGTAATTTCTGTGTTTTGATTTGTTGTTGTTTTTGAAACTGCGACTTGCAGTAACATTGTACCATTGAAATAGTACCTAGCACGTAACAGTAGTTAATATATTATATTTTGTTGTTATTTTCTGGCTTACTGGGTCGTCATCCATTAAAATAGTACTCTTGATGCGCTAAATTTAGTTGCAGTATTTATATTATTTATCAGTGAATTCGAACTTGAGAACTACTAATGGTCACATTTATGCGACGTTTAAGAAATTATGAGTGTTTACTTATGGGCAGATTCAATACAAGTAACATTTGAGAAACGGTGCAAATGGTGTTCTTCAGTACATGGGCCCCGAGTTCGAGTCACCCCAGAGTAAGAAAATTTGTATGAAATTATTAATAATTCGATGTTTTTCAGAATTAGTACATTGGTCTTTGCACTGTGGAGTTTTGGTATTTGTATTATTTGTGCTATTTGTACTGGTGCTGTGATACACTTATGAGTTTACTTTAAATAATGGTAAAATAACTATTTGTATTGGTTGGAGCATTTTCAACCGGCATTTCTGGTTGAATTCTACTGTGCTACCCCGTAGTCATTACGATATGTATTTTTGCCTCTTTTACTGTACTTGGCGGTAAGTTCAATCCAAAATTATGGGTTGGAGCATTTTAACAGCAGAATTGGTTGAATTGGCTATACTTATAAAACATGTGAGCCCAGTCCAGTTGCAGCCGTTCAATAGTGCGTGACATTCTTCCTCAGTAATGGCATCTGGCCACAAAATGCTCCACATCCTCTCGTTCTTGCAAATTGCATAGAGTGCACATGATGTTTTCATTCTGATGGAGCGGTTTTTAGTTCAGGCTCAGCATTTCGCCTCGGGACTTTCGATATCATCAGTGACCCAAATCTATCTTGGAAGTAATTGTTTCCTGCCATATTGTAGTTGAGTGTCCAGTAGGAGTTTCTCCAAACGCTCTGTCTTGCTTCATTCTCCCTCCTACGCCGCGTTTTAATTTCTAAATTTTTTATAATTTCACAGTGTTGCTTCTCCCATTGGCTTCGATCCCCAAGTGTTAGTTCTGCGTTATACTCTTGTGCCAGGCTTTTCCAATGTTGAAAGCATTGTGTTTCGGTAGCGAGCAAAAACTTTGCAACGAATTTGGGATATCTGTGGTCTTGCATGTCGAATATTGTTTTTATGTAGCTGAAGTGGAGCTGCAGCGTATAGACAAATAGTGGTGGTAGGCCAGTTTCTAGATGAATTGCATAGTTGGGCGATAAAAAATCCGTTTTATAAAATACCTCTGTCTCCGCTCAACATTTGCAAAAGCACCCCCATAAGTAATTGCTTTTGCTGTAGCCTGGTACATTTTGTGTTTTATGCTGGGATCTACATGTTTGCGCTTTAGAAAGGAATCCCATGTACTTCCTGTTGCTGACCCTGTGGAGTGCTTCTTGAAGCTCAAGTCGCCAGTTAAGGTTACTTCTAACTACTTGTATAACTTAACAACCTCGAGTGGTGCCACCAAGGTATCTGGCAGAATCATTAAATTTTACGTGTATATTAATCTGGCAGAATCGTTAAATTTTAGGTGTATATTAATTAGTCGTGGGGCTGTTAAATTTGGTATCTTATACTTGTGGGTGAAGAGAGTTCAGTTTTGGTTGGATTGACTGCAAGGCTACTTTGTGTCGTCCAGTTTGGAAGTGTTGAGAGTGCTTCCTGGATTAGATTGCAGAGAGTGTGATGAAATTTACCTCTTGGGATTATGACAATGTCCTCCGAGTACGCTATCACCGATTCCTTGAGTCGCAACCATTCGTTGACTGTTACCACCCAAAGTAATGGCTCCTCCTTGAGGAGGCTTGCGTGTGCTGATCTACTTCAACGCGACGCACAGTGTAAGGCTGAATGTGACTGACTTTATTCGTTGCAATAATCAAAGCTAGTGAATTAACTCAGCTATGTTTTAAGTGTTTAATGCAAGTAATAGAAAATTCTTGTTGATTTTCGCAACGTTTATCGGCCTGTGCAATTTCGACACAATTCTGTCTACCAAAGTGGGGTAGCATATTTTTAAGGCAAGACGCAATATTCACATATTGGACCCTAGGAACATTTAAATTTTTGCCTACTTGTCGTTTACGTAAAACTAAGCCCTGAAGCAAATTTTGTTGTGTTGAAAATATTTCAATTATACAACAAAAACTAAACTTTACAAACGCTTGTAACTACTTTTTTTTGTGCCCAGTCTCAAGTCGGTACATTCTAGGCAAAAACATTGCCTACTTTTAGGCAGTTTAAAATTTAAACACATTTCGATGATAAATTTTCAATTGAAAACTGAACAATTAATGTACATCCTGCCCGCCGTTGCTAACTGAATTAAGTAGAAAATGAGAAAACGGCTGTTAAGTGCGAAAATCAATGTTGGGGAAATAGAAAACTCAGATTACGTTGTCGCTGTCGCTCTTGTACTTAAGCGTTGATGTTTTGATGTTGTTTTGAGGAATGCAGCAATAAAAATGCCAGAGAATGAAGCTGCCCTAAGCTCTATACAAAGTGGAAGGGCCAAAAACTAAGCAGCTAATGGCGTTACTTACTTAGCCCGGCTCTTTGTTGTGTGTGTGTGTGTGAGTTTCTTTGGTAATGCACATAAATTTGGCCAAGTTCACATTTTGGCTACCGCGTAAATCTCGGCACAAATCTCTCATTTCGCATGTTGCATATCAAGACTTAGGCTTTAAGGCAAACAAACAAAAAGCAGCAGACACAACGGTAACTTACGAGTCAGTCTGTGCGTGTGTGTGTGCGTATGTGTGCGTGGAGTGGCACTTAACTCTGATAAAGAATCAGCTGAACTCGCCCCTCCGACGTTAGGCATAATTTTGTTGTCTTTTTTTTCCTTTTCGAAATGGGCATGGAAAAGGTCGTTGACAAAGGAAATTTATGGTTTGGCATTAAAAGAAAATTTAATCGATTCCCCTTTTCGTCCGTCCGTTTTTTTTTTTTTTATATATTTGAAGCACGTGTGTGTTACCAGTTCCCCGGTTAAGCATTTCCGTTGTTTTGTTTGGGTGCTAACAAGTGGCGCGTGCCTTGGCCTGCATTTGAAAGACTTCGTCGGCACACGCATCATAAAATACAAAACAGCTGAAAAAACGCTGCTCTGCCTTCCCACACACGTCTCACCTTATGAATTTGCTTAATGAAAAAACAAAAAGAAAGTTTAGCATACATCCAGGCGCACTTGGTTAGACGTGCGTGTAAAGTGCGAAAATTATTTTCAGCTTCTATTGTTGTTGCTGTCGTTGGAATTTGAATGCCTGTTGCTGTGGCATGTAATTAAGACGAGAAAAAAAATATACACAAAAAAATGTTGAAATTGTTGTCACGGTTTTTTGTGAAGGCAACAAAAAAGTTTGTCAAGTGATTTTCAGGCTACAATTATTTTAAATGACGCATAAGATAAGTTATAATACGTTCCTGATATGTATTTTACATATCTGTGAATAAAGTTGTACACTTAACGTTCTACGTTCAACTGTTAACACTTAGATACCAAGTTTTTACTGTGCTGAATGCCCTTTAAAGTATGCTATGCTAGGGAAAAAGAATAATTGAAAATAGTTTTAATTTTATAATTGACTTGACACAAAATTATTTTGTATACCTATAACTAGTCCGAAAACCTGGGTGAAGATACAGTCCCAGCATGCAATATGTGCGTTTTCAGACACTTTTTTGACACTTTTTTATGAGCATTCACCGTCATAATGTGCACAAAAAAGAGTCCGGAATGAGCTTTCTTTTCTATGAAAGCGGTCGCACTCAATGTGGAAGTTTTCTAAGTCTAATCTGACACAGATTAAAGTGCTTTCACCCTCCCAATGAAGCATGTAAAAACCTCAAAAATGAGACATAAAAGTAACTGTTCTAGGCACTTGAAACGCTCCTGAATCGCCTGCTCAAAGGCTCTTTTCAGACGCATATTGGAGTGCCACTCCGAAAATGCTCAGACGTAAGTGCTTTTAATGAGCCCGTACTTAGAGAGCACCGAAAACCTTTAAATTTTTGTGTTTACTCCAAAAACGCTCTTAAGCTCGGCTCTTTTTAGACACATAATTTGGAGCGCTCCGAACTTGGCTTGCTGGTGTGTGGATTGTGTATGACGGCGCCATAAATGGATAGAAATATAGTTTGCATACTTTGTAGGGCATTTATCACAATAAATTTTTTGTGTATAAACGTAGAAACCCTGCAAACATTTTGTCGTGTTTCTTATTTTTCTCCTTTAAAAGAGAGAATTTGGCGATAGTTTAAGGGGAGAGTTTGGTGATAGTTTGGCGATTATACCAACAAAATACATATGGTGTTTTTAACATTCAAGGGATAAATTAGGGATATATGGCAAAGCTTTCTTTTCATCCAATCAGTAAATTGGCGATATATCCCTAAAAAACCGCCTTGAAGACATCAATGCGATTCTTAAAAGGGTCTCGCATTTTCATCATCCAACCTGGGCATTGGCGATTCGTCTTAACAGTCACTAAAAAGACCTAAACGCTTCAGTAATTGGCACAAACAAGATAAAAGTCATTTAAAGTCAACTGTACGTCCCTTTGATTTCCAGCTGCTGATACTTTTTATTTCTATCTCTTTGTATTGGCTGAGTATGGAATTCGTTGTTGAGAATTACAAGCAAGCACATATTGGTGTATGTTTTCAATACAAGTAACATATTCGATGCCTTGCCTTAGACGCACGGGGTGGCGCAGACGCCTAAGGCGTCGTTCCAACCGTACGTTCCAAAGTACAAATTTTTAATATGTAAAATATAAGTTTATTTAATTTGTGGTTTTTCCGAATAATAAAAATAAAAAATCTTATTCTCACACAAAAGAGACTTTCATATTTTCAGAAAGAAACGATTTCTTATCTCCAGAAGATACTTTTTCTTATCTCCAAAAAGAAACGCTTTTTTATCCCTTAGAAGGGATATCGCTTCTTATCGCTTCGAAGGGACTTTTTCGTATCCCCAGAATGAAACGCTTTCTTATCCCTGAGAAAAGACTTTTTCCTATCTCCCAGAAGAAACGCTTTCTTTCCTCCGAGAAGTGTCGCACCGTGGCACACTGCTTCCCAAAAGGAGATGAGAATGAGATTGCTATGCAATATCGCTAGAGTAAAGCGATACATACTGGAAGAATCATATTCTTATCTTCTGCACTAAGAAATTATTTCTGGGAAGACTTAGCTATTTTTTTATCAAACTTATTTTACTGAAAAAGGACTTTTTCAAATGAGGTTTTGTTAAAATTTGTTTCACCTAGCATTTAGGAAATTACCATTACAAGGCAACACGTCCAAGTAATAAAATAAGTCAAAATTCAAATGTCGGTAGAAAAATTATCTAAGTCAGCGAACTTTCTTTTGGTCATAACTTGACCAATAGATGGCGCCACTATTTGATTTTTCAAACTGCCCTATAGATGGCGCCACTACTGTGATCATTTCAAAACTGACCTTTGATTGGAACTGACTTTTGGTCATAACTTGAGTATAGTTCATCCGATCTTTATCATTTCTTTGGCAAATCGATAAGTAATCTCGATTACTAAATATCTCTAGAAGGTATAAGCTACCTATCTTCACAGCTGTGGGAAATATAACATGTTTTCCAAATTGCGGGGGCGTGGCAATAATTGAAAATAAACTTGATCTGCCTGCAAGTATAAGAAGTTTATGTCCCATACATTTTAAACCTCTATCTCTTACCGTCTCTGAGATGTGTGCGCTCAAGCAGACGGACAAGCCTATATCGACTCGGCTGTTGATGCTGATCAAGAATATATAAACTTTATAGGGTCGGAAATGATTCCTTCTCCCTGTTACATACTTTTGCACAAACTTAATATACTCTGTCTACCTTTGGAATAAAATTTAAAGAACTCTAAGAAAGACTTACTGAGATAGGGTCATTTTAAATGAGTAAATGAGCAAGAATTACTAAAAAATGTTACAGAGCAAAAGCCACTAAACAAGAGTCACTGGCAAAAGTCACTGAACGAGATCCACTGTAATAAAAGTCACTGAACGCAAGTCACTGGAAAAAAGTCAGTGAACAAGAGTCACTGATCAAGAGTCAAACAAAAGTAGACTCTAGAGACATCAAACAAGAGTCACTGAACAAGAGTCAATGAACAAGTGTCACTGAACAAACGTCACTGAACAAGAGTCAAACAAAATAAGACGCTGAGAAAGACTCACTGAGCAAGGTTCACTTTACAAAAGACACTAAACAAAAGTCATTGAACAAGAGACACTAAAAAGAAGTCACTAAAAAAAGTCACTTAAAAAGAGTCAATTAACAAAAGTCACTGAACAGGAGTCAATTAACAAGAGTCACTGAACAAAAGGTACAGAACAAAAGGAACGGAACAAGAGTCAGTGAACAAAAGTCACTAAACAAGAGTCACCGAAGAACGTCACTAAGGAATAGTCAATGAACAAGCGTTCAAAAATAATAATTACTGAGCTAGGGTCACTTTACAAGAGTTAATGAACAAGAGTCACTGAACATGAGTTAAACAAAAATGACTTTAACCTAGATTTACTAAGCAAGAGTTATTTCACACGAGTCACTGGACGAAAGTATCACTTAACAAGAGTGACCGAACTAGAGTCACTAAACAAAACAAACAGCAGAAAATATATTGAACAAGAGTCAATGAACAAGAGTCAATGATCAAGAGTTACTGAAAAAGGTCACCGGACAAAAGTCACTGAACAAGAGTTAAACAAAAATGATTTGAAGAAAAACTTACTGAACTAAAGTCGCTCTACATGATTCACTGGACAAACGTCACTGAGCAAGAGTCACTGAAAAAATAACTTAAAAAGAGTCACTGAGCAAGAGACACTAAACAAGAGTCACTAAAGAAAATCACTTAAAAAGAGTCACTGAACAAGACACACTAAACAAAAGAACTGAACAAAAGTCACTGAACAAATGTCACTTAACAAAGGGGATTGAACACGAGTTTCAGAACAAGAGTCACTGAATGAACAAAATTCACTAAACCAAGAAGAACACATAAACAAGAACAAGATCACTTGATCTGTGAACAACCCTACACTACTCTATAACACCAATGGTTGCCAAAATCTAGCACAGGGCGACATACACAAAAAAAACAATTTTTTTTTTGTCTTATTTTTTTTTTTTAGCTCGCTTTGTATTTTGGTTTCGTAACAGCTTTTTATTGCTCTTTTGCGTAGATAAACGGGCTGGGCATGGCTAATAAAAGAGCTTATTAAATAGAGTTTCTAGGTTGCTAGTCATCGGTAGCAAATTCATCCCTCAAAAACAGACATGTCCCTAGATTAGGATACAGACTCATTCCAACGCCCCTTAAGTCTCCAGTCACATACATGGATCTGGTCTAATTCAAACTTCTATAGAACATCTGGAACGAGACATTTCATTATTTGGCCATGAATATTGCAGGTCAAATAAACATTTCCAATTTGCATTAAAAAAAAAAATTGGACTAAAATGATGTGCTTTATGCATAATGTTAGATCATAACATTTAATGTCTGATTTATTTCGCAATTTCATGGAATTTGGCTTATTACTTAAGTGGGGAAATGCTTTTGCTGCTGCAAAGCGAATAATTGTTGGGTGTTGAGTGCTGTCGCTTTTCCAGCAGCTAAAGAACTGCAAATTCCAGCAAATAGGTCCGAAATTAGCGTTCCTAATTGAATTAGTCGCATGGCAACTGCCGATGGAGTGTCACCAAGCGTTTGCTCTCAGTTTTGGGCCAGATGGTTGGCTGGCTGCCTGGCTGGCTGGCTGACTTGTCAATTAGCCGACAACCTTGCGTCAATTTCAAGCCTTTTAAAATTGCCCGCCACGAAAACCATCAGCAGACGTTACCACCCATCCAGTTCCCACTGTTCGCGAATGAACTCATTAAAGTTAATGAATAACGAGCGTGGCGGCATAAAAAATGAAAGGCAAGCAGCAGGCGGCCGGGCAGGCAGGCAAACAGGCAGAATTTGATGGGCTTAAAAAGAGAAAAGGACGAAAATACCTCCCGGACATATCTAATCAAATTTTGTGTCCCCAAGCGCTGTTCCAAACAAAAAAACACAGGAGAAGAAGAAAAGAAACGAAGCTGCACTTAATGAACCAATGACAGAAAAGCGGATATTGCAGTGTTTCCTATAGAGGGCCTCACTCGCATGATACAGCACCAGACAGCTCTGGCCTCACTAATTATCGATATTACGCCGGGGTTACCGATTTAGGTACTATAAATATTTAGTAACTAACAATTCTCGTTTAGTCAAATGAACGTGTTGACCTCGGAGCTCACTCACACATTCTCATTTTGTAGACTTACGCACACTTAATAACAATTATCGTATTTAATTTAACTTTTTCAATTCCAATCTAACTAAAACCTTTAATGAAAAACTCTTCGACAAATCCAACAAATCAGCGTACACGTTTTCAGGAACACTTGCAAATGCTGTGGCATTAAAAAGGTAAAAACTTTGATGACTAAAAGGCGCAACATGGCTGCCTTTGTCAACTATGTAAATATGTACGATATGTATGTATATTGTATTCCTGCTCAGCAGGTGTAAAATTCCACCACAAGTTTCGTTAGCAAAACCGAACTGGGGAAAACCATAGAAGTTTACCGCACGCGCCGTCTGTATTCAATTGCGCGACTTTAAGTTCATCAATAGTCACGGCACGCATAGGCAGGGACAGTGACAGGGACAGGGGAACGGGTTGAATACGAAAGGATTGTCCCTGAGCTGTCTGTACAATTGTTTCCCAAGAATTTAAGGCACAGCAAGCACAAAAGTTTACTTTAAAACTTGTAAATTATTTGCTGAATATTCTGAACAAAAGGCCGAAAATTGTAAGGTGACAAAGTGTTTTGTCAGTGAAAATAGAAAATTGGGTTGCATATTGGCAAATACTCGTATGTTTTGAGAATTCAAATTGAAAATTAGCATGTCATGTTGAAAAAGGTAGTTTGATTTGTCATTGCAAAAGGTATTGTTTTGTTTATATGTTCATATAGGTATACATATGAGTGACTCTTACAGTATTTTGGTGATGCTTAAAGTAAATAACAAGCATATACGAGGACAGTGTGATGAGACAGTGATTTTGAATTCAGCTTCACTTAGAGAAGAAGAAACAGCATTAAATCACTTGGGTGAAGAATGTTCGATGACAGAAGTACGGTAAAAATTAAAATTCTTGAATATTAGATACCGAGCTTCATTTCTTAATCCAAGTACGAAACATTCTCAACTCAAGTAGAAGAATTTTTGAATCATTAGCTTGTCAGACACGATCGATCATTCTTGATTTAAGAATCGAAAATTGCCATAGTTTTTGGTTCATAACTTTTAAAAGCGAGAGGATATCGAAAAACTGAATATGTGGTAAACTAAAGCAAACAATGGGCTATCATTTAATTTTTAATGAGAATTTTTCTATTAGCAGAACATTTTCTTAGAATTATATGAACTTGGAAGAAAACCATATTAACCATATTTTTATACCCTTGCAAAAGGGTATTATAAATTATTATTATAAATATTAATTTCCCACCCGATAAACTATATCAGGGGTGCCACAGAAATCACTTCCGCTCAAAATTCTCGCGAATTTGATTTCGCCCTGCCAAAAAGCAGGCGGTTTGCTTAAATAAGGCCCCAAAATGCATTTTGATTAAAATCATCCTTTTTAATTAATAAAGGGTGTTTAATTTGTGAATAGTCTACATCAAAACAAGAAAAAAAAAGTGGGTCAAGCCCGCCTATAACATACTCTGTACCCTTACCCTCACATTTGGTACACATCACGAGTAAAGAAAGGCAATCTTAGGGAGAGATCTCTGTCTCTCACTAAGATCTCTCTCTCTCACTAAGATTGCCTCTCTTGAACGGAAAGTTGTGGTTATGGGTGGGGGGTGTTAACTAGCCGTTTTGTGCTCATAACTTGAGTATCGTTCATCCGCAACTCACCAAATCGCTAGTAATTCAGTGTTGCCACCTTTTAACATATGAATTTCGAAATTAATTGATTTAAGACTTAAGGTGTATAAAATAGCGATTTTTGTGCTGAAATAAAGATAAAAAAATTATATTGATTAGCAATAACTTTTGCGTGGATCTTTTGCTTATTTATTTTGCAATTCGTAAATCGATTTCTGCCAGCTTGAGTTCAATAAATTCAATTATTCTTTCGAATTGTTTATAATTTCAATAAATTATAATAGGGAAAGCATCGACCAGATGTCCTGAGCGAAATTTTCTTAGCCCGCAATTTCACAAACGGCGTCAAGTGGCTGCAGCCTGGAACAAACTGACCATGAATTTGGCCAACCTTTCCTCCGATTGCTTCAATTAAATAAAACTGGGCCCAAGGCATTAACCACAGAATTTTCCCTACGTATATCGTTTTGTTTTCCTTTTAGTTTGCCGTACTCGTGTTACCATACAGCAGCTTGAGTTGCAAGGTTTCATTTTTAATTTGGCTCGCGGCAAATTACAATTTTTGCTGTTTGAATTAATAAACATTCACCTCCGTTGAAGGAAATTAACATTATTTTGTTTGAAAAAGAACTCACCAAATAGTTTACATTTAAAAATATTAACAAAATCGCATGAAAAAGCTACTCTAATTTGCTCTTGCGGGCTGTCTACCCTACGCAGTCAAGTTCGAAAGGGTTTATATACAAGCTTAAAAAATGAAATCACTCGAAGTTCTGGCGAAGTTCTGATTTGGCAAATCGCTAGTGAATTCTGTGGCACCCCTGTATATATTCTTAATCAGGACTACGAGGCGTGTCGATTGAGCTTTGTCCGTCCGTCCGTTCTAATGTCTGTCTGTTTCTGCGTAAGCTAGTCTCTCAGTTTTGAAGCTATCGAGCTGAAAATTTTGCACAGAGTCAGCTTTTTACTGCACGCTGCTAATATGGCGGAACCGACCGGATCGGATGAGCTGCCAAAGAAACCATCTGTCAAAAACTGGGTCTTAGTGAAAAAATCTTTTTATTTTCAATGTTAACGTCGCCAAACTCAGCCATTATTAATATATCAAAATCGGATGATTATATCTTATAGCTGCCATAGGATTTGGTCAAAATCGGATGACTATATCCTAATATGACCGATCGGTCGGAAAATGGGTCTTAGTGAGAAAAACTTTTTTTTTTAAACTTTATCGTTCTTAAACTCGCCGATTTTTTATTTAATATGTTTTCAAAAAAAGATTCGCGAAATTTGGTCGAAATCAATTGACTATCTGTCCGAAAAGAATTCGGTTTAATCCTTCAAGTTTTTGCTGGCTCTAGGTCTCGTTATGTTGGTACACCCAGAAAAAAGAATTTCCTTGAATTTTAGGAAAATGGATTTTATTACCTAAAATGTGATTTTCAGGCAATAATTTCCTAAAATAAAGAGCATTTTACCTAAACAATCTTGTTTTGGGACTTAATTTTTAGGGAAACCTTTGCATTAAAATTATGCTATTTTCCTAAACTTAAGCTGCCTTTACACTTGTCATACATCTCTATAAAGACTCTCTGACGATAGAGTAATAGCAAAGCAAATAACTCTAAATATTTGGAAAATGTTAGCTTTTTTGATGTAATTTGACAAGTTCAATTTGATTAGAGATTCTCTTTAGAGAAGTTTAACAACCTACTATTTACAGATATATAAAAAGTGTAAAGGCAGCTTTGGTATTAATATTTCATATATGGGTAATTATTTCTGAAGTAGGCAACTATTTTTTTTTTTAATTTTTTATAATTTATTTATTTACTCGCCAATTGAACAAAGATCTTTACAGGCTAATTATGTAACTAAAATTAATTTCTAAAAGAAGGAAATTATTCAGCTAACAAAATTTTGTTTGCCGATTTATTGGAGTCGAATTCAAATCGCATGCCAACGGGTAATGAGTTAAAGTTTTTAAGAGCCCTAGATATAGGTTCATTAAGGAAATAATTAGTTCGGGAAAATTGGTTGGTTCTAAGATTTCTGCCTGGTACATTTAAATTTATCTTCCCTAACAAGGTAGGACAATCAATGCAGCCAAAAGTAGGTCGTTCAAAAACAATAAAGACGCAATAGTTCTTCTATCTTCTAGGGTGGAAAGATGCACCAAGGCACATCTACTAAAATAAAACGGCAAAGGATCAGAAAAATTGAGCGGAAGGAGCCCGAATTTTAGAAATTTTTTCTGCACCCTTTCAAGCCTCTTTGTATGAACTGCATTAGAGGGATTCCAAATAAATGATGCATACTCCAACTTGGAACGCATAAATGCAGAGTAAAGTCTCAACCTAGTATAAGGATCCTTAAATTGGTTGGCATTGCGCTTGACAAAGCCAAACATGGCAAAATATAATTTATGTGCTCATTAAAGGTACATTTTTGTCGAATTTCACTCCCAAATCAATGGCCTCAACCCGGCTCGATAAAGTTTGATTAGAAATCGAGTAAGTGGCCGTAATGTTGTAGAAACATTCATCAT
Source organism: Lordiphosa magnipectinata (assembly GCA_037044535.1). Lineage (NCBI taxonomy): Eukaryota > Metazoa > Arthropoda > Insecta > Diptera > Drosophilidae > Lordiphosa > Lordiphosa magnipectinata. Next base: position 15,827 of record JBAMBO010002444.1, read on the forward strand.
CAACTGAAATTTTTTTGTCAGGCTATAACAGCAGTTTTCCACGACTTTTAATATTTTGTTCAGAATTTTCCCATTGTATGTTGCAAAGATAAAGCGATGGTTTTTTTTTTTTGTAAAAGTTGCTTCCAGCTAAATATTTGATGGATCCAAAAATAAAAGAAAACGAGAAGGCCAAGCTAACTTCGTCTGTGCCGAAGTTTATATACCCTTGCAAATGCTGTTTTTGAAATGTCAGAGTTTAAGAACGCTTACATTAAAATCTAAAAAAATTTTAACTAAAACCCATTTTCCGACAGATAAACATCTGATTTCGACCAAATTTCGCGAATCTTTTTGAAAACATATCAAATTAACAATCGCGGAGTTAAGGAAAGATAAAATTTAAAACAGAAAAGATTTTTCTCACTAAGAAAAAATTTTCTGACAGATCGGTCCTATGGGCAACCATAAGATATAGTCACCCGATGTCGATCAACTTTTCAAATTAGTTTGAAAGCGTTTATTATTAAGAATCACTGACTTTAAGAACGATTTACTTGAAAACAAAAAAGTTTTTTTCACTAAGACCCATTTTCCGACCGATAGGTCCTATGGCAGCTATATGTTATAGTCATCCGACTTTGACCAAAGCTTGCAAATCTGTTTGAAAGCATATAATATTAATTATGACCGATTTTTATGACGCTAGCATTGAAAAGAAAAAAGTTTTCTTACTATGACCCATTTTCCGACCGATGATTCCTATGACAGCTATAAGATATAGTCATCCGATCTTGACCAAAATTTGCAAATCTGTTTGAAAGTAAATAATATTAATAATGGCCGAGTTTAAGGCCGCTAACATTGAAAACAAAAAAGTTTTTCTCACTAAGACCCGTTTTTTGACCGATGGTTCCTATGGCAGCTATAAGATATAGTCATCCGATCCGGTCCGTTCCGACATATTAGCAGCGTGCAGTAAAAAGAAGACTCTGTGCAATTTCAGCTCGATAGCTTTAAAACTGAGAGACTAGTTTGCGTAGAAACAGACGGACAGACAGACAGACAGACGGACGGACAAAGCTCAATCGACTCAGCTCGTCGCCCTGATCAAGAATATATATAGTTTATGGGGTCGGAAATGAATATTTCTATGCGTTGCAAACATCTGGGCAAAATTATAATACCCTTTGCAAGGGTATAAAAATAAAAAAAATATTGTTTTTCCTTTACTTTGTGATAAAAATATTTGCGATGGTTGAACTGGAGGAAGAAACCGTCGAAACTAAGGAGAACAAATTAAATCGCGGTTTGTGGAAAAACGGCCACTTTCAGATTTTTCAAAAAAATTAGAATCCTAAAAAAGGTTTCATGTTGGGACAGTCATAACTTTCCGCGAAATTCACTTGCAAAGAATGAAATAAAAATTTTATATTAAACATGCTTTGACTCTGAGCATATATAATATTGACTAGCGGGAAATCAACCGTTTTTATATGTTTGAAAAGATTCTGGAAATATCCTTTCAATATTTTAAGTAAGTTTTAAAATTTGACCGATGGGACGGATGGACATGGAAAAAAATTGAACAAATTGAACAATTTAATGGTGGAGGTGTGGTGTTTTGGTGTGTGTTGTGGGGGTGCTGCTTATTATCTAAAAACGACGTTTTATAGTCTTTGCCTAAAATTTAAGGTCACATATTACCTAAAAAGCTTATTTGACTAAAATGTTGGCTTTCTCTCCCATAAAAAGACGTTTTAAGGCCATACATTGCCTAAAATTTTAGGTCATATATTACCAAAAAATCAAATTTAATGCCTAGAACACTTTAGGTAATAGAGGCGTGAAACAAACTTCTCAAACTTTGTCATTCGGATTCGGCATTAAACTGTAGGTCCCTTTCTCTCGTGCGAAAATTCTAAGCACACACTCCAAGTGCACACTTGTGGCCTTTTGGACTGGGGAAAGCCAAATATGTATTTATTTTATCCACATATATTTCTTGGCTGTCATTTTAGGTAAAATGGACTTAAATTTCTGGTAATTTTCAACAGTTTTAGGTAATGTTTTTTTCTGAGTGTACATAACTTTAAAACAGGGACACACTACACCACAAAGGAGGTTAGTTGACCGAACAGCTGTTCGGTTTAAGTTAAAAAAATTTTGGAATTAAACTCTGATATTTCAAATACAGCATTTGCAAAGGTCTACAAACTTCAGCACAGGCGAAGTTAGCTTGGTCTTCTCGTCTATATTAAAATCAAACAATTGGCTTGCACTCGAAGGAAAAATTAAACCAAGTCAAGAGTAGGGTGAGATGGAATATTCTTTAATCAAAATCGAAAATACTAAAATTAAGCATGGACTTTTAAGATTGTTTAAAATTGTAAATTATTTAGAATGTGAATATAACTGATAACTCTGTTAAATACTTGTGCAACACTTTAAACAATACTGTAATAGTCTATTCACATTACGGTCCATCCTACAGTTTACCGTATACCGTCAAAGATGGTACGTAAGAACTTGCCGTACCAAATTTTCTTAAGATATTCCACCGTCAGCTGGGGATGTTCCTATCTGATGCTGTTCCAAGCAATATTTATGGGTCCTCCACTAAAAAGTTGCCATTCACAACTTAAATATAAGCTGTCAACGAAATTAGAATGCCAAAATGAAAATGCCGGGCAGCAGAACACTAAAATAAATTTGAATATATTCCCAAAACTGTGTATTTCGTTTATAAAATGCAATATATTATTCACTTAATGTCATAAAATTATTTGCTTCGACGCATTTGCATCCAAATGCTTCGATATACTGGGAAGACTATAAACATTTCGTATAAGTCCATGTCGTCCAAATCGCACATTTGTCGGTTGTTTTCCAACAACTCAGCTATGCATCGAGCCATTTTGAACTGCTGCTGTTAAGCTGCGGACAACACAATTGTTAATTTACAGAATTTATAAAGTGGATGGTGATATATCGATAAATGGTAAATGCTTATCGATATATAAGTCAGTTTGCGCCACGATAGAGGAGAGAACGTTCTGTTAATAATAATAATTTAAATGTATGTAAATATAATCAAAATAATAATGAAATTCTTTGTTTTAAATTAAGTCGTCTTTATATCGATAATGACCCATTCTTCATCCATTGTCCATTCAAGAATAAATTTTTTTGAATCCAAGAATAGATCTACTTGAAAGTAAGCGTGAATTCAATTCAATTTACCCGTCTTTATAATAATCTGGCTGCACACCCAAAAGAATTACGATTCGCGGCTTCGAACCAAATTTTTCAAGGGATCGAGATTTTTTGGAGCAGGTTTTGCTTTGAACCTTGCTTCGGCCCACGATTTAGGGTCAACATCGCAGAGATTACTTATTACATTGTCAGCTTATGAAAGCGATATTAAGAAAGGCAAATTCAGAACCCATATTTACTAGATAACAAAAAAACATCATATGACAAACTTTCGCAATATATTCGAAAACGAGCCTTAGCCGGCAAATAACCGAACTTCATAAAAATACTTAAACTAAAAATCAAACTCTAAATAAAAAGATTCCCGTCAAAGTGCTTAGAATCGAACGTTTATGACACTTTTAACAAACTATGGTAACTAAGCGGGAGATTTAATTTCCGATTCAATTTCCGATCGTTTTCGGACTGTTTTCAATAGTAGGTAGGCCCTTTGTAGAGGCCAAACATAGACCTTACGGTCCTTAGTGACGCCGGGTGCTTTTTGTGGGTATCATTTTCAATAGTTTAATCGATTTTAATTTCTGTAAACTCTTGTGGGCGACATAATTTACAAAGGTTCGGCATACTATACATTTTGTTGAACCGAAACCACAATTTTAGTTCGGAACAGTTTCAGATTCAAATGATTTTTCTCTCATGGTTACCAAAATGTCTGAATTCCGGTTTCGAATCGATTCGTTTCAAAACCAGTTTACAGCCCTGATCTAAACTCATGCGAAGATTATTGAAAATTTTGCGATTTTGGGAGCGTTCAATTTACACCTTCTATTTACCCAACTACAATTGGCATTTATCAAATATGGGACTGGTTTTACGACCTTAATGATAATCAAACTAGCAAGTATTTCCCCGGTCTTTGCCTGACTACTGCAAGCCAGCAGCTTTGAATTCCCAAGCGGTTAGAACAGCCCTGACATGAGGAGGCAGCTGCTGGCTTGCAGTAGTCAGGCAAAGACCGATGAAGATTGAACTGGGAAGTTCATGAAACAGCTGCACAATCAACCAGCCTTCTTTGTGGCGTTGTGTGTTCCTGTTTAAAGTTATGTGCAAACATAACGTGACCTCGAGCCGGCTAAAACTTGCTAGTCATCTATCAAATCTTTATTTTAATTGATATATTGAATATTGATCTGCATTGTCATCTTATTATCAAGCTCTTTTATTAATACTTATCTGATAATTTTGCGAATTACTCTACACGCATGCCGAGGCTTGTGCCAAGAGAGCAAACAGATTTGCAGTCGCTGAACTGCGGTCGATGAAGTAGTTCGAAGTTGGTTAATCACAAACCCTGATCTTAATGATGACGGTCGATAGCTGGCATTGATATGCCATGAACAACAGTTTTGCTCTCAATTAACTTTTCTCCTAAAACTGGTTTATCACCAAACTGGTGAGATTGGGTTCAACGCTATTCATTCAAAGTTTGCTTGCTTGTTCCGCTCTGTTACTTATTCTCACTCCCCTGGCCTATAAAATCCAGAATGAGACCGAATCAAACTCGGTATTCAAAAATGAATTTCTTTTTAGGAATTCAAGAGGGGAATTGATTTTGTTTTTCAAATCATTCCTTCTATAATTTCTTCTATTTCAAATAAAAAGTATTCTTTAATTTTTACCGTTTCTCCAGGTTTAAAAACGGAAAATAAATAGTTGCAGGGGGCTAAGTCTATGAAATAAGCTAAATGGGTTAGCAGTTGGCGACCGTGCTTTATCATAATGTTAGACATCCATTTTCTTCGGTTTGGTTCACCGCTGATCGTTTGTTTCTTTTTCAAAGTAATCGATGTGTGTGCATCCCAATAAACTGTCATGACAAATTAAACTGCTTTGACTGTACCTTAGTGTGTGTTGGGCTGTACAAGATTCAGGATAATGTGCCATGTAGCGATTGAACATCGCCAAACAATTCTTTAAAGTGGAACAAATTTGCATGCCTGCTTTTTTTCTCAGAAATTTTGAAATGAATTAAAGGTTAAATTTTTCAAAATCATGTCCGGGTCACCCTCAGCATCTTTTCTGTTTCTACTGTAATTTTTTATGAATTTTTTCATTAAATATTCCGAACATAGAAACCATAAAAAATCATGTACACTTCACATCCACCTCACACCACACACACACACACACTCCAAAGTCACTTGATGTCAAGGTCTAGGCAATGTCTTAAAAAGTATAACTTTGTTGCCTTCATTTTCATTATCATTCCTCTGGCTCTTCTCGCAATCTCTGTTCTTCTCTTTCTCTCTCTCTGTGTGTGTATCTCCAGTTGGCACTTCAATTTTTAATGGCAATTTATTAAGTGCACGGCTTTTCCATTTGGCAATTAATTTGCCAGCATTTATTATGTTGCCGCTCGTTTCCTTTTTTAATCTGACAAATTGTGCTGCTACCATGCAGCAGCCTTCTTTTCGTTACCCGAAATAAAAATGCAAATCTTTTGTGCCAACACACAAAAAACCAACATTTTACTGAGTCTATAGAAAAAAAACGAAAAAAACGAAACGTATTTGCCTCGACGCGTAAACAATGTCTGCCCCTTTGTTCACCTGCGCCGCCAACAACGACGCGGCTTTGGCCCACTAAGTTCAAGGATATCGAAGCGTTAGCGCATACAAAATGTTCACCGGTTTTTTTTTGTTTTTTTGTGAGAAATCAAGTCAAGGTAGCACGACACGGGGCACAACAGGTCAAGAGACAACATCAAGGCATGTCACACATGACTTTTCATTCACATACGAATCAAGTCGAGCTGGTTGTCAGTGTCTCAATGGTATGAATAGGACTGATCGAAATCAAAATCTTCATAGGGCTTTTACCTTGTCGCTTGAGGCGCAGGTGCTGCTGCTCTTGTACATATAAGCTCTTAATTTTTTATAAAAGAGATCAATAAATATCTGAAATTAAGTGTTTTTTTTTTTGCTGTGAAATCAGTTACTTAACTTTCATCACACTAAGAGAAAAATCAAGATATTTCGTACTTGAATCATGAATTTCTAAGTTTCAAAACTTCACTTAGCCAGGAAATTCTTAGATTAAGTACGAAACAATGGATACAAGAGCTGATACCAAATATCTGACTCGAACTTAAAGTGTTGTAAAAAACACTGTTATTTTCGGACACTTTGAAATATTTCACACAACAGAAAGAAAGAGTTATTTTTCGAGTGTAAGTGTCTCGGTCAGTAAGAAACACTTAGGGTGTTCACTTTGTTGGGCACAAAGGCACTTGGGCAGCGCTCTGTGCACGAAATCTGTGCACCAGAGATCTGCAAGACTGCCTTTTTTTTGACTGCATCAATACTCGCTTTAAAAGCGTGTGCGGTGTGACAGACGACCCAACATTTGAAGTCAAATCAAATACACACTCGTTTTGTTATTGGTAGTTTTGCGAATGAGTGTCTTGTGTGCTCGTCTGTCAAAGTGGTTGTTTCTGATTTGAGCGGCAATGCTAGTTAATTTCGTCTTCGACTGTCATTTGTACACGAACAGCACACACACAAGTAAAACATGGGATTGCATTGCGTTTATTGTTCTCGCTCTCTTCTCTCTTCTTTGAAAAAGCAACTGTAAACTCCGTTACGTTGTTGTTGTTATCTCAAGAGAGAGAGAGAGAGAGAGACAAATAAGAGAGAGGCACATACAAAGAGCCATGATACAACTAAAACAAGTATGGCGCTCAGCCAACATTTTGAACTAAGCGCTTTTGCTAAGAGCACGAGAGAGAGCGGGAGACTGAGCACGAGAGTGAACGAGGCACATTCACACAAATAAGGTATGTGTGTAGAACAAAAAAGCCATGAGAGCTGCAAAAAAAAAAAACAAATTCGTGCCCTCACACAATCTTCCGCATCAACTGTCAGTCAAAAACTAGAATATCTAGACCAGTAGTCTCCAAATTGCCAAAAGCCAATCTAATGGGATAGGACCTTATAATTCTGCCGGCGTCGCAGCCGACACACGTACAGAGAGAGAGAATTTATGTGTTCTATAAATCAGAGTTCCCCAGCGATAGACCCTGGGGCACGAACATACTCAGACGGAGACACAGTCACATTTTCGCGCTCTCTGCTTGGGGAACCCTGCTATAAATCGCACTCTCGGCGGCTTGCTCTCTTACGATGTCACGGGGCATTTTTTCGAGGCATTTGTTTGTTGTGATGTCTACTTCGTGTAGACGTGTGTGAGTTTGGACACCACTGATCTAGACTGAAGGATTGCTCAGTCGACATCGCTTCTGTCAGAAATTAGTCAGCGGTTCGCTTTCATTCATGCTCTCTGGGTACATTTGGGAATGTGTCCGTCTCGCTCTAACCACTGTGATTTCCTACTGACACTATAAAGTGTCTAAATATTGTATATATGGGCACTATGACCACTTAAAATTGAGAGGCAGTATTTTCTCTAATACTCATTGATCCGTGTGTCAGCTGCACACTATAATGTTTTGAGCCGAGCTGAGAGTGCACTGAGCGGACGCCATACTTGTTGTAGTTGTATCGTGAAAAAACGTTGCAAAAAAATTTTTGGGGTGATTCAATCAACACCAGTACCGGCCAAATGGAGAGGACATAAAAGTGTGCATGTGTTGGTGAGCAAGAGAGCTCTTTCCAGACTACAGCCGTTTTACTTGCAAATTAGTGTTCACCGATTCATAAAATCATGAGTTTGGCTCGCGTTTGCTTAAAAACACGACTGACTTCAGCTCCTTGTAGCTATGGGTGGCCGGCTCTGATGAACACCCGCTCTCTGCTTATGCAAGTAACAAAATTGAGCCGCTCGAGTGACGGCGGGTATTCTTGGCACACATAGCCCAAGCACAAATATGCCATGAGTGTTGTAAACACCGCATACATTTTTTGCAATGGTTGGAGACACTTCAGTGTGAAAAATATTAAGTGCGAATGCATTACACTTGTAGTTGCGGTGCACTAAGAAAATTGTCTCTCTTCGAGGCGCCGATACGCGCAAGCATACGTCGCAACAAGGGCAATTGCCTCGCATAGAAGTAAGTTACAACAACAGAATCCATGTGCGCGATAGAGACTCGCTTGGCGCAGAAGCAGATGTGAGCAAAAACAAAACATATGCAGTATGTCTCTCCCTTGTCGACTCGATCCCAACTTATAAGGCCGGTTTTTTCTGTTTTTGTCCCAAAGATAAATTTCATGCTGATATAAACCATTGTCCACTTATCTTTACTTACTTTTGTTTTTCTGGTATACTATTTATAACTGTTTACAAAAACCACTTTGAACATATTTTGCCTTTCAAAGTGTTTTTGAAAAACAGATAAATTTGTCTCAGCAATTTACAGAAAACAACAGAAAACACAAATAACAAAACTAAGACAATAAGTGTTGTGAGTTAATTTGGACCTCTGTTTAAAATCCCTAAATTTTTGATTTCAAGAACGATTCGGGATTTGTTTAAGGAGCTTTTAGAGCTCAACCTAAGCATAATCTAGATTTAATTAAAAACTTTATGTCCCTAGTTTAAGAACGAATAATGCTTGGATAAATAACTTTGATACTAAAATAATAACCAAACATACTTAATTTATGCCCTTAAAATTCTAAGACAAATTCTCTTGGATCTGAAGCTAATAGTGCTATATTATTCAACCTTACTTTTTTGCATTTAATTCTATACTTTTGCGCTCTCAAATTAGTACCGTTCTATGCTTAAGTCAATCTCGAGTTTTTCTCAAATCTATCTCGAATTGTTCTTGAATAAAAATTTCGTATGAATTCCCTGTTCAAGTTTAGACACGGAAAATTCTTGATTCAATCCCAATTAGGCTTAAGATCTAAGCAGATCATTCCTAAACAAGTAAGAGCACTGTGGTCAAGTGGCCTGACTACAAAATACCCTGTACAATTGAGACACACATACAAACACACAAACGTTTCCTAGCTGCCTACAGTAGGCACAGTGCTTTCCCCCGCTCCCACATGCTAAATTGTTTCGATATAACTTTAGTGTTTTTGCTTAGATCTTATTATGATTTTCAGAATACATAGATATAGACTTAGGATAATATATATTTAACGACGAAGTTCTATATATACTCTATAGGGTGGGAAATGTTTCCTTCTCCCTTTTATATACTTTATCCCACAATTTGAAGATAGATGGTTCGTACCTTCTAGAAATAGTTAGTAGTTAGCATTATTTATCGATTTGCCGATGAAATGATAAAGATCGGATGAAGGACACTCAAATTATGACCAAAGTCAGTTCCAATCAAAGGTCAGTTTTGAAATGCTTACAGTAGTGGCGCCATCTATTAGTCAGTTTTGAAAAGCAGCGCTGCTACTGCAGGTACAGAGTATATTAGAGTCGAGCTTGACCGACTTTCTTACTTGTTTTAAGATCGATTTGTGCTGCTTTTTTTTCAGTGCAAAGTAAACTACTTCAAATACGAGTTTTGTATTAAGTTTTTGGAATTCACAAATATCAAAACAACTCAAGGAACAACAACAACCACAAAAATAACAAAAATAAAGACCATTTTGAGCCCAATGCCTAACGACACTTCAGAACTGTTTTTTCGCTGCCTTTGCCGGTCTCGTTTTATGTCTTTTCAATGCTGACTCCTTCAATAGTCCTTTAGTTGTGTCACTTGTTTACAATTTTCAGCCTTTCTTAGTTGCAATTTTTTGGTGGCTTTTCATTTTCCAAATTGCATCAACTGATGCTCTCCTCCTCCTATCATCATCATCATTCTCCCACTGCTCCTCCTAACCATTTGTCAACCGCAAAAATCAATAAGCCAATTTGCTTGAGGACCAGATTGCCAGTGCAATTAGCACCCATGAGAGAGAGAGAGAGAGAGATAGAGAGTTGTGTGCTAATTTGCAATTAGTAAACTTTCCAATTTTTTGATTGAATTCCAATTGAAAGTTAAAGATTAATCATACGCCACGTTAAACATTTCTGACAGACAACAAACAGCAAAGAGGGAAAAGTCGCAACTTTTCTTTTGATTTGATTACGGTTCGGCCACAGGCCATTGACCAAAATCAATGTTTCTCCCTTTCTCTCTATTTCTGTGTGTTTTCTGGGAAATTTTTGTATAATATTCAAGTCGTGTTTTATTTTTTTATTTTTTGCTGTGCTGTCTTTGTTGTTGCTGGAAAACTGCAGCACTGCAAAGTCAATGACCGTTGGCGTTGCAGCCCACCCTGTTGGGTGGGTAGGGAGCCAAGCTCAGCCAATGCTCTTTGACTGCACACTCAAGTAGAAACTTGTCAATTTCTTCAGCGCCGCCTTCATCAAGCGCCATACTCTCTCCATCCACATCGTCGCTTTTGCGCTTTTATAGTTGTCTTGTTACTCAATAAAGAAGCAGAAAGGCAAAGTAGCAAAATCAAATAAAACGATAGATAGTCCAAGGCTTAAGGCTGATTACAAACAACGAAGTGTTAATGCTCTTTGTGGCAAGAAAAAAGAATGAAAAAACTGAGATTTAGGGTAAGAAATTCATTGTTTTATGTTGATTCCTGAAATAAAAAGAGCGTACTCAAACGATTTCCTTTGCAAAAGTTTGTACAGAACAGATTAAACCGTTTGAAGTGCTGCCCATTCTTATTAAGACCACTATCGTTTATCTGAAACCATATATAATGCTGATTACTCTATACAAGTGAAATTATCCCTTTCTGGTGGCGCTTCAAATTGTTGTATGATTGTTCAAATTAATTTGTCGTAAGTAGCAAATATTTGTCAAAATTAGCTTGATTTATATGTGAACGCCATAGTGTCAAGTTTTCAAAAAGTTTGCGTGTAAACTGTCTGTTCTTGCAAGACAAATATAAGAATAAGGACTTTTGTAAATCAATTTTGATAAGAATTTTCACTGGGTTTTATTTTGCAGTTTTTTCGTTTGGCAAAGAATTTAGAACATGCAGCGCCAAGGCAAATAATTAACAATCATGTCAATTTTGGTTAGAAATTTCGATTGGCTCGATGTTGTTATATCCTCCTAAGTCCATAATTTGACAGTTGACATGAAAAACACCAATTTGTGGCAAACCAAATTGGCGATTATGAACATTAAGCCAAATTCAATGCAAACTTTCGAAATTTAGACAAATTTATTTGCCAATTATTTGGCCTGTGTGTGTGTGAACACTAGGGTGGCTTTTTTAAGCAAAAAATGGACATTTAGAGAGAGCGCCCCCTTAAAGCATTCCTTTTGAATCATAGATTCAGTGATTGGAAAGATACCCAATTTTTATACCCTTGCAAAGGGTATTATAATTTTGCCCAGAAGTTTGCAACGCATAGAAATATTCATTTCCGACCCCATAAACTATATATATTCTTGATCAGGGGGACAATCTGAGTTCATTGAGCTTTGTCCGTCCGTCTGTCTGTCTGTCCGTCTGTCTGTCTGTCTGTCCGTCTGTCTGTCTGTCCGTCTGTTTCTACGCAAACTAGTCTCTCAGTTTTAAAGCTATCGAGCTGAAATTTTGCACAGAGTCTTCTTTTTACTGCACGCTGCTAATATGTCGGAACCGACCGGATCGGATGATTATATCTTATAGCTGCCATAGGAACCATCGGTCGAAAAATGGGTTTTAGTGAGAAAAACTTTTTTGTTTTCAATGTTAACGTGATTAAACTCGGTCGTTAATAATATTATATAATTTCAAACAGATTTGAAAATTTTGGTCAAAATCGGATGACTATATCTTATAGCTGCCATAGGAACCATAGGTCGAAAAATGGGTTTTAGTGAGAAAAACTTTTTTGTTTTCAATGTTAACGTGATTAAACTCGGTTATTAATATTATTATATGCTTTCAAACAGATTTGCATTCTTTGGTCAAAATCGGATGACTATATCTTATAGCTGCCATAGGACCGATCGGTCGGAAAATGGGTCTTAGTGAAAAAAAACTTTTTTGTTTTTAAGTAAATCGTTCTTAAGGTCGGTGATTATTAATATTAAACGCTTTCAAACTAATTTGAAAAAGTTGATCGACATCGGGTGACTATATCTTATGGTTGCGATAGGACCGATCGGTCGAACATGAGTCTTGGTAAAAAATTTTTTTGTTTAGTTTTGTTAGCGTCCTTAGACTCGCTGATGACTTATTTTATATGCTTTCAAATAGATTCGCAAAATTGGTCCGAAATCGGATGACTATATCTTAAGGCTGCCATAGGGCCGATCGGTCGCAAATTGAGTCTTAGTGAGAAAAACTTTTTTCAGACGTTTATCTGTCGGAAAATAGGTTTTAGTTACAAAATTTTTTGATTTTTATGAAAGCGTTCTTAAACTGTGACATTTGCATTTGCAAGGGTATAAAAACTTCGGCGCAGACGAAGTTAGCTTGGCCTTCTCGTTTTTACCTAGGTAAGGTACAAGGTAAATGTAAAAAAAATATACCTAGGTAAAGTAAAAGGTATACGGAATTTCCAGTACCTAGGTAAAGGTAAAGGTACAAAAACTTTTATGAAATTTCTGATTACACTCGGGTCTTTTCGAGTCCTCAGCCTGATTAAAATAGTCATAAATGCGCTCTTTTTCTGATCATAAATGATACTTTTGTCGGGAGAAAATGGTATCCTAGCCGCGACTCTTCATGAAGAGTCGTTTTTAACCCTATTTTCTGATAAGTTTCGACTCATATTCGTGTCTTTTTTAATGAATCACATTTTGAGCAAGTGCATGCGTAATTTTCGAGTCTTCCCTAAATCGCACATGAAATAAATCTCTTTTTAATCATTAAATGGGCTCGAAAAAGGCTCACCAAGGTGAGAAATCACCTAATGATCTTTTAAATGCAAGGTGGGTATTGTCTTATAGCCCATTTCCACTGGCATCATTTCTTATCATTTTCATTTCTTTAAATTTTTGCCGTTTCCATTGACAAATCGTCATCTTTTTGACACGTTTACAAAAACAGCTGCTTTGTTTGTTTTAAATAACAAGCGGCACTTTAAAACTCACGTGGACTTTTTGGAATATTTAGAAAAAACGACATACCCGTCAGGAAAGCAAACGCATTGCCATCGCCCTGAACTATTAGCAGAAAGCTATATACACAAACTGTTTTGACTAATTTATATTTTAAGCTCCTACTTTTTACTTTTTTTCATAACTTTCGTCATCAATTTTAAGAAATGACAGAAATGAAAGGCAAAATGAAGTGGGAAATCGTATGGAAGAAATGATATAATAATCAAAAAATGAAGTTTCATTTCTTTGGTGGACTATTAAATGCTCTCTCGATTTTTTAACATAACAACAGCTTCGAATATTTCATCACCTTGTCTGTTTCTTTTTTGTGTATTTGGCCTCCACAGATGAAAATTCTTTCAATAGGGGTAAAGCTAGGCAAAATGGTATTATACATATTAAAAACATTTCAAATATTTGTATACTTAAGTATAGATTCAAATGATTTGCTATTATCGGCAAGATAAGTTAAGGCTTCCATTTCAATATTTGAATTTTCATAACAATTTTAAGTTTCATTCAATCTTCTTTTGCTGGTATCTTAAAAGTCTTCAGAATCCTTTATATTTGAACTCTCATTGACAACAGTTTCCAAATTTTCCGTAATTTCTTCAACAAGCCAATCTTCAAAACAATTTACAATTTAGTTGTTTTAATATGGAATTCACGTCAAAACCGAAGTCTAGGGAAGAAGTTCAAAGGCAAGTAAGTTCAAAGTGCGGTAAAATTATTTCGGCAACAGCAGAACTATCCAGGTCTATTACTTTTGAATCAGACTCTTCTAAAAACTGTACACTATAAACGCTTTACAGAAGTTGGATGAATTGTTTGTAACTGTTCCTTATATATGGGTATTTCTAAGTCCGTATTTGCTATGAACTTCAGCTAATATAGTAGCAAGTATTTCATGTGTGTGGGAAAATCGCTCATATTAATATGCGAGTAGGAGAGAATGACGATGTAGATTGCTATCTATATAGTGGCCAGTTACACGGAAGTAGCTTTTGTTATTTCAACTCCAGATATCGGGAGTCGTACAAATAAAATTAGTATTTTGAAAAATACCAGCGATAATTTTCTTATACTATTCTATTTTCACTTTTGTAAAAATTTCTGGATTTAAAACCGGTTTTCAGAACAAAATTGGTCTTAAGATCGCAAAATTTTTGGAAAGAAAATATATGAGCACTGCTATTAGTCCTCCTTCCTCTTATCTAGTAAGGATCGTATAATTTTTGAACAGGAAATGTTTACAGGACGTCCAGTAATAGCCACAAACAGGCCCCTGAAACTTTTTTCTTCAACATGGCAGAGCGGCGATATCGTGGCTATAAAGTAATCGGCGCGAAAAAAATCTCGTACGAAAAGTACCTAGTCCCTTAGCTATTGACAAGGTAAATGAAAACTAAGACCTAGGTAAGGTAAAAGGTACTCGAATTTGAAAATTCCGAGGTAAGGTAAAAGGTACACAAAATATGTATCTAGGTATGTACCTAGGTATTTGTACCTAGGTACTTCCAAACACTGCAAAAATTCCAGTTTTAAAGGGCGCGACGAGACCACAAAGTTTGAACTAAAAAATCACCCTTACGCCCTGTAAGCTAGAACAAAATTTCAACAATGAAAACTGTACTACATGCGTCGGGTTGTCTATTTTTGAAATTTGTCAAATTATTTCGACTTTGATTTTGTTCAAATCATTCCCAATTTTGAACAAAAATGGAAACGGATATTGGTTGGTGCTTTATGCCCCGTACTGGACAAGTCATTTAGGCAGCTTTATAAAAGGACTGTCCTGTGTGTAGGAAACCACCGAAATGTATAACCCAACTGTCTTTAAAAAACGATTTTAAAAGAATAAAATAAAAAATCTCTTTTTAACTACCTAATTTTTTTTCGATTGTTTGAAAAATAAAAGTGTTTTTAAAACAGAACATTTAAGGCACTTAGGCAGTGTTTGGAAGTAACTAGGGATATACCTAGATACATATTTTGTGTACCTTTTACCTTACCTAGGTCTGAATTTTCATTTACCTTGTCAATAGGTAAGGTACAAGGTACTTTTCGTACGTGATTTTGTTCACTCTGATTACATTATAGCCGAAATGCTCCCGCGCTTTTGGAAAGAAAAGAATCCGGGACCTGTTGGTGGCTTCAAGTGGACGTCCGGTAAATATTCCGTGTTCAAAAACTAAACGATCCATGCTAGAAAAGAGGAGGCCGGGCTATCAGACGTGCTCCCATTTTCACTTTTGCAAAAAATTCGCGATTTTTAGACCAATTTTTTACTGGAAACCGGTTTTAAATCGCAATTTTTTTTCGAAATTGACAGCGTGTGCGTTTGTCCCACACACATGAAATAATTGCTACTATATTAGCTGAAGTTCATAGCAAATACCGACTTAAAGATATTAAAATGTGAAACAGTTACAGAAAATGTATCCAACTTCTGAAAATGTATCCAACTTCTAAAAAGCATTTAAAGTGCACATTTTTAAGGAAACACGCTAAGCCTGAGTATTTAGAAGAGTCTGATTTAAAGGTAATAGAGCGGCATAGTTCAGCTGATGCTGAAATTATTTTTCCAAAAATTTTTTATTTTTTGCATGAATTGAATAATGTAACTGACATTCTCGCTAAGGCTATTGATCTTTAATTTAGTTTATTTAGGGCAAATTCCGTTGTACTTTGGGATTTTTCCTGACTTCAAGCTTGAAAAATTTGAAGTATTGTGATTAACTTAAAGATGCTCTTATAAAACTAACTTCAAGCGTGGCAAGAAAAATTTAGAAGTACCTTTTTTGAACCTTCACCTTTACCTAGCTACTGGAAATTCCGGAAACCTTTTACCTTACCTAGGTATTTTTTTTGACATTTACCTTGTACCTTACGTAGGTAAGAAAATTGGGTACCTTTCCAATCACTGCTCATAGGCATATGAATATGCAACGATATGCTTTCTTTCAAGGGGACGATTTGTGTAGTACTACAGGAAGAAGAAGCAGTCTATTTTTTTTAGATTGGAGCAACACAATTATTGGCGTTATCATAGCAAGAGCCATTAATATAATGGTGTGTCTAGGATGCGGAGGCTGACGCTTAAATGGTCTGCACTTGGCCGGTCTAGAATACCATGGCTAGCATTGAAATGCTTTTTATTGGTCAAATTCCATAATATGAGTTGCTATTTCTTGGTCTTATTTGAATCCATTTATAAAATTGTTTGCTCAGTTCTCGAAGGTATTATGAAATAAGATTTAAATCAAAGTCTTATGAGTTAGTCTATTTCATCCAACAGTTTTTACTAATTAAGCAAAGGGCAAATTTTATTTGGTTTCATCCCCTATTTATTGCTAACTATAGTGTAAATCAGAGTAATCTTTTGGAAGTACGAAAACATTTTGTTTGAAATCAACGCCAACTACAAAAATACATGAAGATCACAGGCAACACTGCGTATGAGTAATATCAAAAGCTTTGGAGCCTCTTAAAACATAACTTTTTCAACTTATTTTTTTTCACGTTAAATATGCACTATAGGCGCCCATATGACCTTACATTTTGTATACAACAAAAAGGCAGCCTAGTGAACACCTTCACAAAATCGGACACAAATCAGACAGACTGCTCCATGATAGTTTGTGTAAATTAATTTGCCCATGTGAACTTAACTTTAGTAAAGATGTGTTAGCACAGGCAAATAATTTGCACACATTTTTGATGAAAACTTTCCGGACAATACTCCTAATTACCAATTGGCGATTGAACTTGGCATGGAACACAACCACTTTTTCACATTCATGACCCACTTAAAGTACATAGGCAAAATATTATTTGGCTACCATAAGCATAAGTTACATACATTATTCAGAAGAATGTTTTCTGGCAACTAAAAACTAAGGCAGTCCGAGAGTATCACGAGCAGGCGCATATACATATAATAGACGACTTGAAGGTTGCAAATATTGCATGGTCTCTTTAAACTGAACGGCGCACAGTGGCCGGTGTCGCTGATTTAGCATTGCAAAAATCATTACTTTTGAACGGAAAGAGATATTTGAAAAATTCCAAAGAGGAGGTGATAGAGAATTTCAGTATCTTTAAAATGAGCTTAAGGATCGGCTGCCAAAGTGCATAGTTTAAGACACTAAAATCGTTGCAAGAAATAGACAAAACATTTTAACTTTTTAAAAACGATTTATTGAAAATTAAGTTCATTTTAAAGCTAGTGAAATTCTCTATCACCTTCCCTTTGGAATTTTTCAAATATCTCTTTCCGTTCAAAAGTTACGAATTTTGCAACGCCAAAACGGCCCGACTCTTATGCACAAGGAAAGTGGCTTTCATTTCATATTAATACATAGATTAATCATGCATATTTATATGTTCAAGTCGCTCATACTCGTAAGAGGCAAAAAAGGGCAAGCCTATTTTTATATATTTTATTTAGAAATATGTATTTTACAAAAATGTTCACTCTAGAAGCGTGATCTAGCGTGGCTGCACTTTTTACAGTCCGTCAAAGTTGGAAAATATGGTACAAAAGTAGTACTTCAGTAAAACGCCAATAACTCAACCAATTTTCATCTTTTTTCTTTTTTTTTTAAAAAAAAGCATTTATTATTTACATTAGTTTTTTGGTACCTTTTTCTGGCTCCTTAACCTAATTTAACGCTTATACATTTTGGTCCTGCTTTAGTTATCTTCTATATTGATATTCGTGTTATTGTGTATTACGGTTTGTGAGTTTATCTTTCTTACAAAATATTTGTACTGTTTTGTTTTGTTAGTGAGATTCGTTGTTTTAGCTTGAGATTGCGTGTTTTTTAAATTTAGATTTCCCTTTTAGAAAGATCCTTAGGGTGGAATCTTTTCAGTCTTCTTTTCTTTTTCCAGCCTTGCTTCCTTCGTGGTCGCAGTAGTTTCCTAGCGAGGTGGTTTGGGTGATCAGTCAGTCTTTCTGTGTAGTCTCTGGCCTGCTTGTTAATAACATCGCCCACCTTAGCGACTTTAAGGTTTTCCTCAATTATTCTCTTCCTCATGTACCATTGAGCCCCGGTTATGCGTCTTAGGATTAAAAAACAAAAAACCAGATTCTAATCGGAATATCCGTTTGGTTTTAATACGTTCCCAAACGTTACATTTGAAACCAAAAAAATAAACAAAAATTTATGAGTTTGAAAAATTTTTCAACTTTAAACCACTGTAAAAACCAAAATAATTGACCAAATTCAATAAACCAAAGTTTTTGGGCTAGTTGGAGGTCCCTTTATTAAATTTAATGTATTCGGAGAAAAAAATCGATCATCAATTTTTGACTTTTTGCAACGGTTCTGGAAAATCGGCCAAATCTCAGTATGGCGCTACTGTAGCGGCGCCATTGGGTTTTTCCCGGACCCAATCGTCTTTGTACTATATGTAATTCGAGCAAAAAGGAGACATTTAACCATTTTCTCGGACACTGTCCGGTCCTCAGTGAAATATATAAAACTTAATCAACCCTAGTTTACAATAGCTTCTTGAAATTTCGTGAAAGACTTAAAAATTTATTTTTAAAAATTATATTTACTGGTCGTTTTTTGCTCATAACTTGTGTAACGTTCATCAGATCCTTATCATTCCTTCAGCACATCGATAAATAATTTTAACAACTAGATATCTCTAGAAGGTACGAACAATCTTGTATCAAAACTGTGGGAGATATGACGTTTTTTCCAAATTGCGGGGGCGGGAGGGGGCGTAGCAAAAAATGAAAATAAACTTGATCTGCCTGCAAGTATAAGAAATATATGTCCCATACATGTCAAACTTCTATCACTTACGATCTCTGAGATCTCTTCGTTCATACGGACGAACGGACAGACGGACATGGCTATATCGACTGATCAAGAATATAAATACTTTATAGGATCGGAGATGATTCCTTCTGGTAATTACATACTTTTGCACAAACTTCCCAGTACATCAAGATTATATCTTTTAAATTACAGCACTAGTCACGACAATATGTTACAACATTTTTCTATTTATACTTATAAAACCTTAAGACTAACAATGTTTTGACTAATAAATATCGTCTCTATAAACATAAATCACACGAGAAAAGTGGTTATAAATTTAAAATTTATATTTAAAATTGATAAACAGGAGCAAAAAAAAAAATTTTTTTTAAATAATAGGTATAGTATAGTTGGTATTATATGTTTTGACTATGAAGATGTTCTTTAAGTTTAATTTTAAATTGCGTAGCTCTTTTTATGGATTTTACAGAATTTGGTAGTGTGTTCCAGTGGCGAGCAGCATATATGAAGAACTGTTTCTCAGAACTAGCCAGTTCAATTTTAGGGCATATTAAATTATTAGTTCTCGAGGATATTGGAAATCTAAGCTTCTCATACAAGTAAATTGGTTCTCTGCGAGTGATTAAGTTGTATAAAAAGATTAGGGCCCTAAACTTTATCCATTGGCTAAGGCAAAGGTCAAAAATTTTATTTGCAAAAAACTTTATGTGTTCAGTCATATTTTTATTGAATATATAGCGAGCTATAGAATTAAAGGCGACTTTAAGTTCATACTAGCTGCATCACAATGCCCAAAAACCTCTACAACCTCTCAGATACATTCTAGCTACTGTCATTCGAATTTGAATTGGTAGAATCTTTTGGGATAAAGAGAGCTGCCTAAGTAATCCGTACAACCTTCCAGTTGCCCTATTGATGTGGTCATTCCACGTGGTCCATTATTGAAATGGATACCCAAATTGGTAGCATCATCAACATAACTTATTTGCATGCCATCAACACATAACTTAGGCAGCTCCAGCTCATCAAGGGCCTTTTTGTACAGCACCAAGAATTTGAATTTAAGCGGATTCAGTCCCAAACCATTTTCTATAGCCCACTTATTTACTTTTGTAAGTTCTTCATTACATATAGAAAAACACACTCATTTAACTGACTTAGCGGACGACTTACATACATCTGGACATCGTCAGCGTTCATATGTATCTTACAGATGGACAGGACATTAGGGGGGGCATTATGTCACGACTATCGTTCGTCCGATCTTTATCATTTCTTTGGCAAGTCGTAATACTGATTACTAAATATTCGTAGAAGGTTCCAAACATCTATCTACAAAACTGTGGAAGAAATTACGTTTTCTTCAAATTGCGTGGGCGGAAAGGGGCGTGGCAAAAATTAAATATATACTTGATCTGCCTGCAAGTATAAGAAGTATTTGTCCCATACAAGTCAAACCTCTATATCTTACCATCTCTGAGATCTGTGCGTTCGTTCATACAGACAGACGGACAAACAGACAGATCGACTTGGCTGTTGATACTTTATAGGGTCGGAAATGATTCCTTCTCCCTGTTACAAACTTTTGCACAAACTTAATAAACTCTATGTACCTTTATGATGTCTCTCTTGTTTTTTTTCAACTCAACTTTTGTCAGCTTAACCACCACACAGAAAAGTATAAGTAGCCCTCTATTTGTAAAGCTAATAAAGTGTGCAATAGCCCAATGTGCTAGCGCGCCATTCCATGAGTTGTTCTTTAAGTGCAGAAGGGAGTACGGAGTGCAATTCCCAGTGAAGCCCGAAAATTTGTTGTGTTTTTCTGAAAGACATAAATGAGTGTGGTGGTGGTGGGTCGTTGAAATTTTGTTGTACAGCGATGTGTCTGATCCAATAGGAATTATGGACGGAATAGCAGCAGCATATCGAGCGCTTCCCCCCTCCATTTCCTTCCAACCCATAAAGGTATGTCCCTTTTCCCTATTCCAACCGAAGCCCCATTATAACTTTATCCCCAATATCAATTTATTTTTTTCCAGTTGAGTTTAAAATGTTCTTGAAAACGGAACAATGTCCACTAAAATCAAGTTCTTAAAAATGGAACAATATCAACTCGATTTGAGTTTTCCGATCTCAAAAATTTGTTCTTGAAGTAAGAACATTTTAGTACAAATGTGAACGTTTGTGCTCATGCTGAGTCCAATGTTCTCGGGCTTTTCCCTCTGCGCAGTCTTACTTTTTGAACCCCTTTTGTTGAACCGTTGAACCGCTTTTGAACGTGTCTTGAATCAGCATAACTTCATATTAACAACCTACAACAAAAAATAAAAGTTCATAGTTTCAATAATATCGTAGACACTCGTACATTAGGCAAATCTTTATGTAAAATTCACTTCTCTTTAACATAGTTAATGGTAAACGTGCTTCGAACAGTCTTCAATTTATAATTCTACTCACAAATTCATCTGGTTTCTCTCTAATCTTTATACCCTTATTAAAAAGTCGAAGCATAAAAATCGATGCTCAAATTGTTAAGTTGTTCCTAGAGTCATGGGAATTACTTGAAGTTGATCAGCCCAGCGGCTTTCAAAATCAATTTCCGCTTAGGGTTTGCCACGTTGAGAGTCAGCGAGTGAAAAGGGCTGGTGAGTGGGTGGGGGAGCACCCGAGCGTAATTACTTTGAGTGCCATAACTATGAAGGCAAAAAAAAGGAAAAAAAATAGATAGAAAAGAGAAGTGTGCAATCATTTGCACGCTTCAGAAATGGAAGTAGGAGCAGGACAAACTGTTGCTTTGATGACAATGAGAATTGTCCTAGCTGTATGTGTGTGCAAATTGGTTTGATTGGCACTATTAAAATAATTAGCTTGGGCTTCGTATAATACTCTACAAGCGAATCGCCGCACCAGGCGGGGACATTGAAAACGGCCAAATGATATAATTGCGCAATTATTGTCCGCACAATAATCAATTTCCTTTTGAATGAATTTCGAATTTATGGGATCGAATAAAATACAATAAGCCAGAGTAATTAAAGTGGGTGGAAGGGAAGGTATCTTCTGCCAACCTAGTTCTCAGCGGTGAAAGACAGACTATAATTGCCACAATCCGGTACAAATTTCCTTTAAGAAATTTATGACTAATTTTTGTTGTTGAATTTTAAGTGATTCAAGGGAAACATGTAATTAAATTCAACAACTTGAAATCATTTAATATTTACAAGTTTTGAATTAAGTAGACTGGGCGGTAACTTGTGGAAATTTGACCAAATTATATCTTTGAAGAAGGCTCTAACACAGTGTGATGTTTTCAAAACAATTTAATGCCTGCAGGTGGCACTCAAATTGATAACTTAAATTTGTTAAATGGAAAGGATTGCAAAAGCAATTTCATTCATTAAAGCTATAAAGCTGATGTGAAGTATGTGAAGTACTGATTTCTAAAAATTTAAATTTCTTGTGGGGTAATTAATCAGTCAAACTTCGGTATAGAATTTGTTCTCTTTCTTTGTTAAGGCCCCGTAATCAGAACGACAGAAAACTCCTTTCGTCACAGTATTTCACATAAATAGAAACACTTTTTAACAGCCAAGGTGTTTCTAATTATATGAAATACTGTGACGAAAGGAATTTTCTGTCGTTCTGAATGCAGGGCTTAAATGTTGAAACACTTCATTCACAAATTGTAACTCGAATCAGGCGTAAAGTTTTTTTACGCCTTGAAGAAAATCCAAAATAGCAATTCTTTGTCATGTCTCAATGAATTTCACAGCCTTTAAAGACCAATTGGTAGCACATAAATACATACATACACTCTCACGCACTCCCACACACACACACACGTACACATACATACATTAAGAAACGTGCACACAAATATTTTTTATGGCCATAAGGCCAGAGTCAAATAAAACAGCAGGCAAAAAGCCACCAGCTAAAAGAAAATGAAAGCCACAACGAAGTTAGTATGCCCTACTATTACTATTATTATTATTCCGTTGTCGTGCCAAATACTGAAAGTGATCGATTGTTAAAATATAATCAAAAATTAATGCCTTTTGCTGAATTAAACACTTTTACACAGTAATTAAAACCGATAGAAATATCGGTTTCGGTTACGGTTATCTGCCGGTTACGATTCGGTTACAAAATAATCGTTTCGGTTACCGGTTTCAAACTGGTTATTTGATCTTATCCTTGTAATTTCGTTTAAAGTTTTTGGCTTCAATTGGTTTCTTAATAGATTCATTATAAATTTTATACCAGAAAATAGTCTTAAATACCACTCTCGATTCTGATATTTATAGAAATTTTTATATGTGCATTATGTAGATTTCCAAAGAATCAACGATATCAATCAGGTGTGCCTTTGTGGTTGTGGATAAACTGAAACAGTAAGAATTTTGCATGTGGTTGGCGATTGTGTTGCTGGCTCCGCCGTATGCTGGCTCTGTGCAATTAAACCGAATTTACGAATAATTTCTTGGAATTTCTTAGAATCGAGCTCATGAAGCTTATGAAGAAAAGGAACACCAAGGACTTTTGTACAATTTGCTAACGACGGAAGGTCAATAAGCAAGAGCCTGCTGGAGTACGATGGCAACCGAAGGTTAGGATCCCAATTTAAACTACCGAAAATCAAAAAGCAAGAATGGCTTCTGAACTGATTCAATACGATCCCTCTGTTTTTTATACTGCGGGACACCAGACGGACAGTAGTATTTAAGCACAGGACGTACGGGATCATTAAATTCCTTCCACGTTTAATGAATGCAAGTTCACCATTCGCCCTATTAACAACTACCTATAATTTGGGGTCAAATAGAAGGTAATTATCTAGTATACCGACTAGAGGGCTGCATGATTGCAATCAAAGCAACTCATGAAGCCTTTAAACTCAAAATTATTTGAATGAGTTTTGACACTTACTCCAATGAATTTGAATGAATGTGAATGCTGGTAGAGTGTCAAATTAACAACATTCAATCGATGAGGGCCCGAACTGATCCGATTGCTCAAACTTCGAAATTAGAACATGCCTGACAACTATGTTTGTATGTATGTACATATGTGTTTATGTATGTATACAATGAACATATTTCATTATTACACAAGCAATGCGAGACATTTTCCTGCATGCTTACCGCTCATTCTTTATTACAAAAGTTTTGGATTTTTTCATATATTAAATATTACCGACACAGATTTGAGCAGTTTTTTAAGTATTTTAAATTCTGAAGAGGAACTTGTTTTAATCAGGTGAAATCAAAAGATCAACAAGCCCAGGCAGAAGCTTTAAAGCTGAAATTTCACTGTGGAATTGATGTTCCAGTTTAATATTCCAAACTATACTAGAAAAAGTTCAAATATAAATTTTTTTATTTATTGTACAAGTTTGGTACAATTTTTATTCACATTAATAGTTCTTGTTTTCTCCATAAAATTTTCTCCTTGCATAATTTTAGAAATATGTTTTCAAACCTTTTTGTTATATTAAGAAAATTCAGAAAGATTTCTTGAGTTGTTAAGAGTCTTGTACTTAAAATCAAGTTAAAACTGTACTCAATTCGAGAAGTAACGGAACCAAGATGGAGCCTACAAAGTTAAAGAGTAACCATTTCAAAGCTCTTGGATCATGAAATTCGGTATACAAATTTATTGTACCTACAGTTTCACATCGACAATTCTTATCTCAAGCTAAGTTCCAAGTAAGAACTTTATTTAAATGTTTTTGGTGTAGCTTAAATCGGGAATGCAAAACGGTTCTGAGCCAAACCGAACCGCTTAATCCAGCTGATAAGCCGAACCGAAACCACATAGCAAAACGCTTCGGTTCAGTTCAGTTCACTGGCGAGTTTGAGACATAAAGTGCTCACCTTTATACAATGATAATTGTAAATTTTTAAAAAAAAGTTTTATCCGAGCTTTGGTAAAATTAAATTTGCCGATGGAGCCTCGTTTCTACGTTCTTTCCTTGCAAGTTGCTCATTGATTTGTGTGAGTATCCCATTTCCTCACGGCACGATATTCTCAACATTCTGTCGAGCTTCTTCACCCTATCCAACTTTTTCCGTAAATTTCCCGAAGTTAAATCCCTTTGGCAGAGTCTTGCATATCCGACTCAATATATTTAGGACATTTATATAAGGATTTTAAAGCTATTAAAATGTTTTCTAGAAATTCAACTTCAAAAGTGTGCGAAAAGTCACATATTCACTTTAGAAATTATAATCTTAGAAAATTGGAAGCCATCATAAAATACCTTAGTGAAAAAAACAGCATTGACGCACGCTGTAAACGGTAAATTCGTCGTCATGCGGGTTAGAAAGACATTTCTCTTAGACAGTTCTTATTGGAGAGAAGAAGTAGCAAGTCTACTTCCATCTCACCTGAAAGCTCGTGTGGCATTTGCTGAAAGATACAAATTTTGGTCAACTGAGTTCCACAATGTGGTTTCCTTAATTTAGACCAGGCATGCCCAAAAGCAGCATACGGCAGAGCACTCACCAATACTCACAAAGAAAAGCACCAATACCAATAATGAAATTGTTGTTCGTCAGTTTGCTTGCTTGCGCGCAAACACCAATCAAAGAAGAGAACAAAACCGGTTTTTGTTCTACGCGACGCATACACACGAAATCTTTTGCATGTGTGTCGTTTTGTATACGTCGCACCCTGCATGTATACGATCATTGATTTCTTATCTTTGGTGCAATTACAAAAACAAAACGTACTCAAAGAGCATACGGCTGGGCATCGCTGTTTTAGACGATCCACTTGGATTCCATAAATATTGGCGCGATTACGGTAAGCACTCCCCGCATAAGCGAAAACACGGTGGCGGATCCCTAAAGATTTGATCTGGTTTTGATCATGCTGGAAGGTCTCGGAACTGTTTTATTCCAACTAAAAGTAATGCCGAGATGTATGTACAGCTGTTGGAAAGTGAACTTGTTGAATTTTGGATATAACCTTTGGGAGGACAACAAGAAAAGGCAGCAAATCACAACCAAGGATTTTGGATTGGCCAGCGATTAGCCCGTAATTAAAACCCATTGACGACCTCTATGGAATCCTGTCTGCCAGAGTTTTTAGAAATGGTCGAAAGTTTCCGACACTCAAGCAACTTAAGCACATTTTTGTTACAGAGTGGGAACAAATCAGCAATTTAGCTCTGCAAAAATTGGTGAATTTTATGCCTGATCGCCTTAATAAGGTTTTAACGGCAAAAGGAAAACACTTTATCTACTAAATTATAAGTAAAGTGTAAATGAAAATGCACATATACTTATTTTCCATGGACATCTTTTATTTGAGTTAATATATTTCGAAGCTTAAACAAATTGAATTGTTATTGGCTTTTTTTCTGTCTATTTTAAATAAAAATTAATTAAAACGCATTCTATTCAGTCATAATAGCATATTCTTAAAAACATCTATGCACATATACTTATTTCACTATATAGTTCATATATTAAATTAAGAGTGAACCAGTGAACCGAAACGAAACAATGTAACATTTTTTGAGGCTAAACGTATTAAGAGGAGGCACGGGCTTTCACTCGTTTGCAAAATTTTCCATACTAATTAATTAAGCTTAACTACCCTAGCTTGGAGTTAAATTTAATGTAAAAATTGCATTTTCGACGCATCCCAAAAAGTATGCTATAGTTAAGCTGAATACATTTTCGCTGTTCCGGTCTCGCCGGCTGAGTTGGGAGTGCGTGTGTGTGTGTGTATGAGTGTGGTTGGGTGAAGTGAGCGAAAACAATAAACATAAAATGCACAAACACACGCACATATATAAGAGTGCGTGTGTTTACAAAGTAGCAGCCAACTGGCTTATCAATTTCATTCGTTTTTCCCTGTCTCTTTACCTTTTCTTTTTTTTTTTGCTTTGGGCTCTTCACGTCATTTGCCTGCCCATAATCAGTCAATGCGATGCCGGGCTTAGGCTGTAAAAAGTCTGATAAAAGTTTTACTTTTCACTTGCCTGCCATTTCATGGAGTTGGGGACAGCCCTTGACAAATTTTTATGGCCCCATAATTTGGCTCTTTCCCTCTTCACCCACCCTGTTTCGCTCGCTGGCTTTTGCCTTTGTTCGTTTTAATGATTTTACATCTTTCGAATTCATTTGCCAGCTAATTAAATACATTTTCCCCCATTGCATTTTCTATGGAAAATTGCTTTACAATTGATTCGCATTTAAATGTTTGTTACAGTTTTGGATTTATATTTTATTTATGTCGAGAACAATGTGCACTTTATCAAATGCGGTAATACGAGGGTTGTATGAGAAAATTAAGGCTTAAGATGGCTTGGAATTTAGAGATGATTTTTATTGCTCGAAGTAGAAAACCAATTCTTACAAATTGCAAATTGCACACAAATCTGTAAATAAATTGCGCAAACATATTACAATAACATTAAAATTGAGGTATTTGTTTTGGATACTAGCAAAAATGTGGCCTGCTTTTGATTGCTTTCTCTGATCTGGCCTTAAGTACCGAATTCTAGACGTGTTTTTGCTGAAGTTACATGAATTTTTTATGACTTTCTGATAACGCACACATTTCATTCAGCCCTGCGGTGGGTTTTTTCTATCGCATTTGCATTAGCCACCCTCGGTCATCTATTTCAATTAACTTTCCTGCAATTGTATTTACGTGTATATAGTAAATTTTGTATGTATTTTGCCACTCTAATTGGATTGGCAGATAGTCGCAACTTGTTCCAAGTTACCATGACAGCCCGAGGCCAGGGACAGCCACACATCCTACGCATTGTAATTAAATCGAAATCAGTCAGAGATTTCGGCTGGAAAGTTTTACATTTTCCCCCGATTACGATCATCGTTTTTCATTTGTGCCCACAAAACCATTTTCCGGCAAATTGCACAACTGACTGGCTAAATATCAGGTGGGGAAATGTTTCTCACAAATTAATTAGAAAAGTTGCACTTTAAAGCATTAAACAGACCTTGAGTCATATAAAGTTGTTGGCTGTCGCCTGGCTCCGTCTTCATCGCCTGAGCACCTTCGTCTAGTGTGCGTTGTTCCGCATCAATGAGCGTGAGAGAAATCAGTATTAATTACTTGACTTCTTGTTGCCAACAAAAGCGTGTGTCGCCCCCGCTTCTCGCTCTCTCTCTCTCTCCTCTCAGGTTTTCCTGTGTCAAATTGTTTTCGGTGGCGAATCCCTGCAACATTTAATGACCAAATAAATGGTGCCTTGGCTCCACCTAGCTGGGGTTAAGTGGGACTGTGATTGATGCAGTGCAGCAGTAGGCAAAAGTACTGCAAAAGTAAGCCAGTTAAATATGGAGATTTAGGCACACGAAAAAAACTTTATTTGTTTCGGTATTCACATTAAACGGCTCATAAAATTTGTGTTTTGTTACAGAAGGAGCGTATCGCTAGGTAAAAGAAGACACAAGGGAGCTTTATTCTGCTAATCGGCATATAAAATGTGGCTCTAATTAGGATACCAAGGTGAAATGCTCAATGCAAAATTCAGATCCATGAAAATTTTAATCAACTTAAGTCCATAAAAACAATAATTTTGTTATTGTAAACCGAGTTATGGCAAGGCAACAGATAATCTACAGTTGATAGCAAAGTCTACTGATGATACAACTGGGGAATTAGCTTTACTAACAGTTGGGTAAACTTTCTTGACCCTGAGCCTGCTCACTTAATCCAACTGACTGACTGATTCTTCGACACCCAGACGCAACAACTTAACCTAGAGAACATCGAATTGGGAAATTCGTAACCAGAGTGAACAAGAATCACTGTACAAAATTCACTTTGCTAGAGACGCTGTACAAGAGTCGCAGAACACAAGTCACACAACTAGATTCAGTTAAGAACCGTCAGTAATAAGAGCCTGTGAACAAACATTACTACAAAATAGTCACTATAAAAGAATCACTGACCAAGAGTCACTCCACACGAGCCATTTCACAAGGTTCCCAGAGGCACAGTATTTGCATCACAACCGCTTGACGGTCTCGGCCTCTGCTATAAATGCCCTCCAGTCGCTTCTGCTTCGTGCGAGCTGGCACCAGTTGTTCACACCAAGTTTGGAAATGTCTTTCCGCACCTGATCCTCCCATCTCAGTGGGTGGCGACCCCTCCTGCCTTGTCCTCCAACGTCAACCGCCTTCGCTTTGTAAGCCTTTTTACTGGAGTTTCTTCATCCATCCGGGTTACATGTCCTAACCTGCGCAGCCGCTTTTGCTTTATGCGCTTGACCAGACTAGTGTCCCCATAGAGCTCATACAGTTCGCGATTTATTCGAATACGGAATCGTATTCGCCAACTTTTGAAGGTCCGTTAATCCTCCGAAGAATTTTTCGCTCGAACACGCCAATCTCCGCCTCATCCGCTGCTGTCAATGTCCATGCTTCTGCGCCGTATTGCAGTACTGGGATGATGAGCGACTTGTATAGCGCTATATTTGCTCTTCGAGAGAAGGCTCTACTCTTGAACTCCCTACTGAGCCCGTAGTAGCATCGGTTTGCAAGGATTATTCTTCTTCGGATTTCCAGGCTGATGCTGTTGTCGTTGGTTATCCTTGATATCCGAGATAGACAAAATCCTCTACAACCTTAAAGTTGTACTCTCCCATTGTAACAGATTGTCTACGACGCGTAGACTTCTTGTCGGTCGATACTAGGTACTTCGTCTTGAACTCATTTACAGCTAAGCCCATCAGTTTAGACTGCTTCTCAATCTCTGAAAACGCCCTGCTTATCGCACCATCGGTTTTGCCGATAATGTCAATATCATCAGCGTATGCGAGTGGCATTAGATGTTTATAAAGAAATGTGCCAGATCTGTTGGCATTTGGGCACTGGCGTAGCCTATACTCCATCAGCAGATTAAAGAAGTCACACGATAAGGTATCAACCTGCCTAAAACCTCTTTGGTTTCAAATGATTCGGAAAGGTTCTTTCCTATTTTGACGGAGCTTTGAGTGTTTCTCAACGCCATCATGCAAAGTCACACGTACTTTGCTGGTATACCAAAGGTAGACAGAGCTTCGAAGAATCTTGACCTTATTGGTGTGTCGAAGGCTGATTTATAATCAACAAAATTATGGTAGGTTTTGATACCTCTCTCATATGTTTTCTCCAGGATTTGTCGTAATGTAAATATCTGGTCTGTGGTGGATAGACCAGGTCCAATCAGTGTGCTAATAAGCGGTTTTAGACGTTCACAAATAATGCATGACAGAATCTTATAAGAAGACATGTACACTAGTCTGTGAAAAAAATTTAAAAAAAATAGTCGCAGTAAAAGAGTTACTAAAAACAAGTTTAAACAAGAGTCACTATATAAGAATCACTGAACAAGAGTCAGTAAACCGGAGTCACTGAACAAGAGGCACTGAACCAAAGTAACTTTACACGAGTAAGTGAACAAAATACACTATAAAAAAGTCACTCTGAAATGGTCACTTGAAAAAGAGTCACTGACCAAGAATAAACAAGATTCACTATAAAAGAATCACTGAACAAAAGTCACTATCAAATAGTCAGTGCACGGAATTCATTGAGCAAGCGACACTGTACAAGAGTCAGTGAACAAAAGTTACTGTACAAGAGTCAGTGCACAAAATGCAAAATAAAATAGTCACTCTGAAAAAATCAGTAGAAAAGAGTCAATGAACAAGTATAATCAAGAGTCACTGAACAAGAGCCACTACAAAAGAATCACTGAACAAGAGTCCTTGCACCAAAGTAACGGTACGGGAGGCACTGAATAAGAGTCAGTGAACAAGAGGCACTGAACAAGTATAAACAAGAGTCACTGAACAAGAGCCAGTGAACCAGAATCACTAATCAAGAGTCACTGAACTAATAAAAATGCAATTCAAAGACAATTTAATAAACAACTCACTTTTGTTTACTCACTCATAGACAAACCAACACTAATTGTTTTCTGCACTGCCATAAGCAGTGTGTGGGCACCCCCGCTTTCTGTGGTACTACAAGAACTAAACTTGAAAGACTCTACCATCTTTTTAGAAATTAATTCAACTTCATTTTGATTGAATACTTACTCTCGAAGTCACTTTCAAACTAAGCTGCTAATCCGTAATGTACACTTTATTAAGACTCATCTGCCTCCTGCTTGAGTTTAAGCCTCCGCGTGGCTTTGGGCTTAGTCTGCATCGGTATGTTGGTGCTGGTGGAGACAGTAGATTTATCAAACAATGCAGCCACCAGCCGCAAAGTGTTGTCAATCATCGCTTTAAGCTAATTAACCGATTTACTTAGCCACACACACAAACACACACAGGAGGGGAGGAGGAGTGAAGCTGCTTCTGATGGGGCCGAAACCACACAGGTAGCTGGCAAATTTTTGACCAAATATTCACATTGACGTGTTTCACATGCGACTAATTGGCTAATGGGTTAACCAAATCTCAGAGCCCAACAACAAGTGTGGAAAATTGCATATCTTGGGGCCAAAGTGCCATATGTCTACCGTCTAGGGGACACCCTGTATCATTGAAAAGTCATAATAAACTTTCAGTCAAACAGACAATGGGCGCACAAGCTGCAGTAAACCCAAAAAAAAAAATATACAAAAAACACACACACATTTTCGTAGAATAACAAACTGGGCCATGTGTGTGCGCCCAAACGTAACATACAGATAAAGTCGTTCGAGGGCAAAAAACTACTAATGTTTGTGGGAATACGGAAAGGGGCGTGGGGTGTGGCATGTTCAAACAAAATTAAGCGCACCAACAGTTGCCAGGCGCACGGGTCATCAAACCGAGCCACGTCCACAATGCAGGGGCTGCAGATAAAAACTGCATTGCATACAGGGTGTTCCCCGGGGAGTTGTTTGGTCCCTGGTGAGACAATCATTGCAGGCACTAGGGCAGATAATTTGTAAAAACCGAGGCAAATGATGAGATGGCAGAAACTAGCAAACAGGGTGCCTAGAATTGCGTGCTAAGGAAAAAGAAAATTCGGATTAAAGTCAAAATCCTACAGGGCGGATCGAAAAGCATACAAACTATAACGATGGATGTGCTTCCTGGCAGCTAGTTTCATTATTCGGCGCAAATAGCAATAAAATGCAATTAACTTTACGTCTTCCGGAACTACGTATAATCAAAGACACTACATATATAGATACCGCATCTCATGCAAATTTTCTTTTTTATTTTTTTTGGGATCCAATGTCAATTCCCAAGAAAATCGTTTTTTCTTTCACATGCGTCATCTATAATATCTATAAATCTTTGCTCTCAGCCAACACCCATTTATTAAAACGTATAGCTAAAATTCAATACATATATTCCTCGTAAAGGCAGCGAGAAGCAAAAATTGGGATCCAATGTCAGCTCCCAAGAAAATCGTTTTTTGTTTCACCTGCATCATCTATAATATCTATAAATCTTTGATATAATCAATGTTCCAAACAAAAAACAAGTCAGAAAGTCTTTTAAACCCACTAGCATCGATACGGTACCAATCCCGAACCCAAATTTTCAATATAATACCGTCTCGTCCTCATTCCTGCCCTAAGTAATTTTGGGTTCCGCTAGATTTCCGTCCCATCCCGCATTTTTAGAATTGTGGACGAACTTTTTTAAATTAAACTTACTGAGGCTAATAATAATAGAGAACCATCCAGAGGGTGTCGCAATATATGGGCATTTCCACAGAAAAGTCCACCGAGACCAAAAAATGGAAAGAACTTAAAAACACTAATTTTAATCATTTTTTCATGGGGAAATAATCAAAACAAAGTAATATGAGCCAATTTTAAATATATTCATAACCCATTTCGAGATTTACGAACGCAAGCGCCAATTTTCTCATTTGGATACGATTTGTTGTCATAAAAATGTCTTAAGATTGCATTGATTTTTGGTCTCTAAGCTATTTCTAAGGGTACAAAGAGTTAAAAAATAATGCAGAAGACACCATAAGAAACTATATGATTGCAATTACTGTAAGTTTCTGCTTTATATAATAACAAAAACAACATAAATATAATGAGGAAATTTGAGTAACGTAACGTCAGGTAAGGTCACGTCAGATACTTAAGCAAATAAAAAACAATTGGGCAAACATTTTTGAATAAGATAACCTGGAAAATAAACTTGAATTATTTCAAATCATTCTAAAAAAAATTTTATACAAAAGCTTTGCCCAATTCGCAGAATTTTGTATTTTTCTAAAACAAGTCAAAACCCACTTCCGTTTTATGTAACGTCACGCCAGCATATATGATTGCTTATATCTTTAACTGCTTATGATCGATTGATGTCATTGTTTTTGCTTATTATAGTGCTACTTAATTGCTACCCAAATAAAAAACAATCTTTTTAAAAATCCAAGATTTTCATATTTTTCAAAAAGATCTTTTCGTACGAACGTAACGTCACGTCAGTTTGGAAATGCCCATATGTAAATAAAAAGCTTAAATCCAAAGTTATATGCAAACATCCCCTTAACAGTGCAATTGAATACCTGTTTATTCAGGTAAAGGAAATACTAAATAAATTTTACTATCCGTACTCCGATGTGATAAATCTCAAATTCATCTTTAAATTTTACGGACGTTCTAATAATTAGTGACCTTAACTGTAACATGCTAGCTGAAAGAAATATAGCAGACGAAATGGCTGCATTGGGCTTAGATCTTGTGAACACCACAATACCTACACATTTTTCAAAAACTACAGACACATAGCTAGACGTATTCTTTGAGATAATGTTGTATGATCAGATTTCAGTACCAGTATTTTCAAAACACGATCTTAATAATAATTTAAATTTCATCAAAGTGAAGAAGATATTTGGTACAGGGATCTTAAGAATATTGACTATAGGCAGCTTAGTGATCCATTTATATCGTATAACTGGGACTTATGTATGGACCTATGTAGACTTGCCGATACTGATTCACAAATAGAGAAACTTCATCTGTTTACTGGATATCTATTTGAAAGCTGTATAACTTTGCGTTGAAAACAGCTTAAGCCTTTGAACAGAACATAGCCTGTTATATCTCACAAAGAGATACAGCTTACACCAAATGAAGGAGATACAGACTGAAGAGCATCATCGAAGATTTAAATGTTTAGGAAAAACTGTCAATAATCTTATAATCGTATTATTCGGCGAAATTTAATGATACTATTTCGACTGGACAAACATGAAGTGAGCTCAGGAAGTTTGGAATTGGCAAACAAAAACGTCGATGGAAAATAAGTTATTTTCAAGTATTACTAAGTTATATTAGCAGGTCGTTGCGAAAACAGCGGACCGCAAATTTTGTATGGCCCTCATATGAAGGGATATTCCATCTCAAGCGACACCATTAAAGGTCGAATGTTTCGCATCAATCTGGATATTTGCAGCTACAGGCAGCTCATTGTTTGGAAGCTGGTCATTGCGAACGTGGCCGATCGCACATTTTTATGGCTCTCACAAAGACTTTTTGCCTATCCACCCCCGTTTGTGACACACTCTGCCTGTGGCCCGCGACCGTCGACCGTCTCACGTACACACCAAAACAAATGCATTGAAAAAAAATCTGAAAATTTTATACACGCGTGTTAAAAATTTTATGTAAAAAATTTTCTGCCATTTTTTTTTGCAGATGTCAGTAAAAATTATTTAAAAATAATTAAATATTAATAATTTATAAAAAATAATAATAATGAAAATTGTTAGTAACACGTGTGAAAAAAATTTATTATTATCATTTATTATTTTTTATTCATGGCAGAAAAAAATCCAAAAAATACCAAATAGTAACTGTGATAGTAGTTTTTACTTTATGTGTGTGAGTCGGTGTGTGTAAATCTAGTGCAGTAGGATTGAACGACATGAATACAACATTTTTTAAAAGTCTCCCCCTCACAAATCCTACCCCACATTATTCATATCAGTAACACAGTTCTTACAACATGAACATTCCTAGACATATGGAAATTGGCAAACAAAAATTCCTATACCAAAAGGAAACAATCAATTTCGACCAATATAAATTTTACCATTTTCGTCAAAAGTAGTAAAACTGTTGAAAGCAAATCAAATATGTAAATTTTTAACTGACAACTTAATGTTATCTAATAAACAGTCGGGATATAGAAAGAACATAACTAACCGAGATGTCACACTTTTGACACTGCTCGACTTTAGCAACACATTTGACTCCGTTAACCATAATCTTAATCACGAAACAAGACAGATTTTATAATTTCGCAAATACGGTGCCAGAATTCGGCAGAGGCGATATAATCTTAACCCAAGATTATATTCTCAATTTATGGGCGTATGGGATGCTTATACTCGACTTTAAGATGTCAACGCGAGCTAAGACGCCATGCCAAAAGCTTCAACTATGTGTCCCAGGTTGATTTTAGATACCCTTGTAGAGGGTATATTAAAATTGTCCAGATGTTTGTAACGCATAGAAAGAATCATTTTCGACCACATAAAGTATATATATTCTTGATCAGCATGACGAGCTGAGTTGATATAGGCATGTTCGTCTATCCCTCTGTCCGAGCGTCTGTTTCTATGCTATCTCCTCCGTCAGTTTTAAAGCTATCGTGTCCAAACTTTGCACGAAGTTCATTAGTACAAATACGCTGTACATTTGTCGGAACCGGCCGGCTCGGATGACTATAGCTTATAGCTGCCATAGGAACGATCGGTCGAAAAAGTAGTTTTAGTGAGAAAAACTTTTTGGCTTTCAACGCAAACGTCCCGAGACTTTGTATTTATAAGTTTTCTATGCTTTTTCATAATTCCACCAAGTTTGATGAAAATCAGACAACTATCTTAGTAGGAAAACCCTTTTTTGTTTTCAATGCTATCGCTCCCAAAACTCGTTACTGATCAATTATATGCTACCACACAATTATGCCAAGTTTGATCCAAATCGGATGACTATGAATCGGTCGGAAAACTAGTTCTAGTGAGAAAAACATTTTTGTTTTCAATGATAGCGTCTTTATACTTTCCAGTCATGAATAATATAGGATTCCAATTTTAGAGAGTTTGAGGAAAATCGGATGAAAATATCGTATAGCTGCCATGTAACAAACTGGCAAGAAAATGGTCAAATTTGTGGTGCCATCTATTGCTGAGTTTGGGAAATCACTCAGCTAACATAGTTCAAAGCGAAAATTAAATTGTTGAGTAAAAATCATTTAAAGTCTTCATGTATATAAACTAGACAATCTGCAAGGGTATATAAACTTCGGCCGAGCCGAATTTAGCTTTTCTTTTTTGCTTTTTTTTAACAAAATAAATCTCTATGTGGGCATTTCCACCAAAAGGTCCACCAAGACCAAAAAATTAAAAGTGCATAAAAACACTCTGATTTATCAAATTTTCAAGGGGAAACAATAAAATTGAACTAATGTAAGCCAATCTTACATTTAATCATAACCCACTTCGAAATATTCGGTTTCACGGCTGCGCTAGCGCGAATTTTCTAATTTGAACATAAATATTGCACTTTTTTTTTTGATAAAAGTGCCAATAAATTGCACTTACAATTGCTATCTAAAATCTTTCTGAGGGTACAAAGGGTTATAAAAGAATGCATAAGAAACCATGAGAAACTATTTGATTGCAATTAATCGTAAGTTATTGCTTAGCATTATACAGAAACCACATAAATAAAATGATGGGAAAAAAGTGTCGCGTTCGCAATGTCACGTATCGAATCATATTTTATTTTGAAATAAAAAAAATAAAGAAATATTTACCTCATGGAAATACCCATATATATCCTACAATTTTTCATCTGAAGCTTTACAAAAATCTGTAGGATTTTTTTTCATAGATGATAAATCTTGTTTTTGAGATTTCTAAGCTCATTTCAAGGTTTTTCAGTCTTGTTTTTATAAGATTGCAAGATTCTCGAAAAAGAGATTTTCAATCTATCAATCTAGATTTTAGATTGACTTTTTTTCCCCATTTTTTTAAAAGAACTCTTACATCTACCTATTCATAAAAAAGGTTCAAAGACCGACATTGCAAACTATAGAGGAATATCTAAATTGTCCTAAGCTATTTGAAATTTAAAATTGTAACCAAGCAGTTCCAGCATATCTGCTTGCCAATTATTAGTCAGTCTCAGCATGGATTTGTTCCAAAACGTTCTACAACAACCAACCTTCCTAAATTCACATCCTTAGTAAGCTTTGATTTTCTTAGCGGTTATTAAACGAATGTAATAAATACTGATTTTTGTAAGGCAATTGATTCGGTCAATCAACAACTTCTTCTACACAAACTCTTTTTACTTGGTTTTTCTACCATCCTGCTGTGCTGGATTGTCTCTTATCTCCATAGGCGTTCTCAGCGTGTTGTGTTTAGAACAGCACTCTCTAAATCTATTTCGCTAACTTCTGGTGTTCTTCAAGGAACTCACCTTGGACCACTTCTATTTGTTTTATTTATTAACGAGCTAACACTGAATTATTGTTGGGCGACGTAAAACTTTGCTTGTCGTATAATGACCCTGTCTCTCCACTTCTTCTTCAGCCAGATTTGTCTTCCTTCAATGATTGGTGACCTTCTTCCGCTTTAATGCATCAAATGCAAGCTAATCACTTTTTGTCGTATCAAACCTTATCTTTTTGAGTTCAGTATTGATGGATTTTCCTTTGACGTTTCCCTTGGTTTTAATCTACCAGAGGGTAGGTTAAGTATTTGTTCGCTGATTGTCTGTTTTTGTGATTGGTGCAATAATTATTAAGTATGCACTTGTAGCATCAGGAATTTTTGTCATATAAATTTAAAATTAACCTACAATAGAACATTCTGTGTACGCTTACGCTTAGTTATACCAAAGATTTATAGATATTATATTATATATGTAACTTTTCGATGCAAATTTCAGTCTTCATTAGGAAACGCTTGATTTATTGAAATTAAAAATAGAAAAACTGAGCCATTTTCACTGTAATTTATAAAGATTTTGTAGCCTAAATAAACCCAAAGTTTATTAAAAAAAAAAAAAAACAGGGTGCTCATTTCCTTAGACATAATTTAAAAAGCTTTTACCAAAACAATTTCCTTCAATTTCTGGCCTAAAATTCAATAAGAAAAAACCCTCAAAAGATAAAAACAAAAAAAAAAATTTCACATCTGCCCGAGGCACCCTCTAAAACGGCTCACACGGAAAGTGAAGAAAAATTAGGCACAATAAATTGAACGGAAGTTGCTGCTTAAAATGAGAAAAAAAAAACATGGCCAAGCGGAAGCTTTGTAAAATGCAAGTAGGACCTGCAACTGAGGCGTCTGTGTGTGTGTGTGTGGGGGGCCACCAGACCAACCCCCCCTGGTCTGGAGCAGCTTGACTGTTTGTCTGTGGTTATTGCGGTGGCTATTTTTTGGCCAACATACGAACGTGCCAGTCATTGTGTCCTGTCCTATGCCTGTCTAGATTGAAATTCCAGGCTACGTACAAAATTCCCGTTCGGCAAACAAGCCATGTTTTGCAACCAACCAACAAACAAGCCAACAGACAGACAGACAGACAGTTTTCCTAGGCGTCGCATACAGATTTTCAATTTCCATATCGAGTTTCCCCTGTTGTAGCTTTTTGGATTCCTTTTGGTAATTTCCGTTGCAAAATGCTAAACAAAAGCAGAACTAAACGTTACTGCAACAACAATAACAAACCGGCAGAAGACAAAAGGACAACAAAAAATAAAAACAATGAAACAAATGAATGAATGGAAATGCTATTAAGCGCGGCCAACAAGAGACAAGGCGACAAATGTTTCACAACCCAAATTCGAAACACATGGTCCTAAGGAAAATCAGCCCAATATATACCTATAGATAACCCAAAGTCTATCTTTAACGATAACCAATTGGTGGGCTTTCCTTTATGACAATCCTAGGCCACATACAGAGTGCGCGCTTTTATTATTAGAAAAGCTTGTCAAACAGAATATCTTTATTCAAATAATAAAATCCAAACCAAAATATATGAAATTTTATTTGTCCTTATCCTAATCCTTAAATCTGCTTACGCAGAGAAAAAAACCAATCACAAGTCAACAGAGACGAAAAAATCTCAACCCAAGAATCAAGGCTGCAAACCGGTCCTGAACCGAACTCCAAAGAACCGGTTCGGTTAGGTTTTCCCGAGTTCCTCGAACCGGACCATGAACCGAATCCTTCAAATATTTGATCCCCTGAACCCAAACAAACCCCCTGTATACAAAAAAAGGGTTCGGTTTAAACAATCATTTAAGTCAATTTCTTAAGATCTTTTTTAGTTTTCTCAATACAGAATAGTACAGAATCGCTAGAATTGATAATTAAAAATGCAGAAATCCAATCCATATTGCGATTTCGAGAAGAAAGAAAAACATAAGTATAGTCGGAAAAGGGGAGAGAAAATGCATTTGGTAGAGATCATTTTAACTAGAATCGCCCGGATGAGTCCTTTTTAAGCTCTTTTAAAGATTGAAGAGATTGAATTCATGTCCGACTTAAAGAAGATTCTGAAATGACTCATGGAGAATTTCCATTCCCTGAGAAAAAAAATCAATCTAAAATCTAGATTGAAAATTTCGTTTTCAAGAACCTTGCAAGTTTATAAACACAAGATTGAAAAACCTTGAAATGAGCTTACAATTCTTAAAAACAAGATTTATTATCTCGCAACTTCTCAGTTGCCTGTAAAGCTTCAGTTGAAATTTTTTTTTAGATATATATAGATTTATTATGCTAAAAAAAAAACAAAAATATAAAATTTTCGGTTGCAATGCAACCCACCCCTCCTGGGACTCTAACCACGACCTCTTCGTTCAATAACACATTGGCACGGCCGATTAGTCGATTTTGCCGTAGGGGGTCAATTGTTAAGCGCAGCCAGTTGCAGTATAAGAGCGACCTAACAGTAGACGCTCTGTTGTAAAGCGGTGGTGTTAGTGTTTCAGTGCGCAGAAGGTACTGAGCTCAAGTCCCAGTATCGGCGGATTAATAATTTACAATTTATATAAGTTTTTCAGAAAGAAGAAAATGTTAATAACTAAAACAACTAGATAACTAACTAACTAACAATCACACCACCCCTTTCCCACCATCACCTAAAACTAAAAAATGCTTAATTTTTTTTCTCTTTTTTTTCATATTAAAAAATGCGATTGTTAAATATTGTTGGATTAAGATTTAAATTGAGAATATAATCTTGGGTTAAGATTATCTCGTCTGTGTCGAATTCTGACACCGTTTCGTCTCGTCTCAAGATTATAATCTTGGTTTTAGATTGATTTTTTTCTCAGTGTTGGAAATGCTCAAAACGTGATTTATTGATATACGACTAGAAAAAGACTCGCAAATGATGGGAAATATTACTTGAAATCGATGAAAAAAAACGGGCTATAAACGGCTCTTTAAGATGATTCTCGAATTGGGCACCATATTCTCCCAACAAAACTATAATTTATGTCTATTTTAATCAGACAGGGGACTTAAAAAAGACTCAAATGTGATCAGAAATTTCATATAATGATGGCTGGGTATGTACACACCTGATCATATTAATAGGTACACTCTTCAGATACGTTTTCAGTGTGATCATAATAATAGGTACACTTCATGTGTTGGTAAGAAAAAAAATGTTTATTTCCATTTTGTGTTCTTTTTTTAGGTAAATTAGTATTTCCTAACCTAGTATCCAGTGTTATCCACCTCTATTTTTGGCCACTACTGCTATTCTTTTTGGCATACTTTTAATAAGAGCCTGGCAGGTCTCTACTGGAGTCTCATACCACAGTTTTTGGACACCTTCCCATAATTTTTGTTTATTTGAAAATGAATGCTTTGCCAATTTCTTTTTTAAGTCT
Organism: Lordiphosa magnipectinata; assembly: GCA_037044535.1. Classification (NCBI taxonomy): domain Eukaryota; kingdom Metazoa; phylum Arthropoda; class Insecta; order Diptera; family Drosophilidae; genus Lordiphosa; species Lordiphosa magnipectinata. The sequence goes on from JBAMBO010002444.1 coordinate 56,724, forward strand.
CCCCACAAGTTTTCAATGGGGTTAAGGTGGGGGATTGGCTTGGCCACTTCAGAACGTCAACTTTTTGGTCCTCGAAAAATTTAGATAACAGCCTTGATGTGTGTTTAGGATCATTATCTTGCTGAAATACCCAACGTAATGGCATATTTTTCTCAGCATACGGTACCATAACAGTTTCCAATATGGATTTGTACTCTTCAGCATTAATTTTGTTCGTAGTCTGATAAATTGGACCTACGCCGTACCAGGAGAAGCAACCCCATACCATTATATTGCCACCTCCATGTTTGACTGTTTTTTTTGTAAACCGTGGATGGAATTCCTTTCCATTAGGGCGTCGAACATTCCTTTCACAGTCATTCCCAAGCAAATTAATCTTGGTTTCATCGCTCCATAATATGTTTCTACATTTTTTCTCCCCGGTGCGTCCTACCCAGTCTTTGTGGTCCCTTGCAAAAGTTTGCCTCATGGTGATATTTTTTTTGCGCATAAGTGGGACTTTTCTGGCAATTCTTCCTGGTAGGTTGGCATCTTGTAGTCGTCTTCGGATAGTTGGAGCACTAACTGAATTCCCAATTTCGGCTGCAATAGCCTTCGATGACTTAAATGGGTCCTTTTTGCTCAAAGTTAAGTCAAGGGTTTCTGTTGGTTTTTGTGGCCTTCCACGGGTTTCCTGACTTGGTTTTCTTTCTAATGCATTTTTAACAAAATTATGAGACCTGTTCATTAATTTGGCGTTGGCTCGCAAAGATTTGCCTTCTTTTCTCAGACTAAGAACCAATCGAGCTTCTTCTTTAGTACAATAAGAATTTCGACCCATTTTTTCTAAAAAAAATAATTATTTAATTCTCTGTATTGACAGGAGCTATACTTAATTTAAATTTAGATACCAAAAGATCACTGATTACAAATATATTCACTTGATACTTGTGAGAAACGGAGACTGTACCTATTATTATGATCAGGCGAAATGTGTGGTGGACTCGCAATTTATAGAAAAGCTTTGATATACGGGGCAGCCCCTCTTTCAACTCTTTGTCACAGTGTGGCCAGACATTGACAACAACAAAAAACCAAAAATTAAAAAGTTGTCAACAGTAAAAGTACGAAAAAACCATCTGTAATTAAGAAATTCCGGTGTGTACCTTTTAATATGATCAGGTGTGTACGTAAAAGGTAAGGCTTCCAAAATTCAAAGACCAGGCACTATTGAAAGACACACCTATGAATGATAACAATAAGTAATGTGGTCCAGTCGACTTGACGACTCACAAAAATAGCTTAATAATCTGGACGCGTCCTCCTGACTACTATTTAACAATCTATGAGCCCAGACTCAAACAAAAACCTTGGGTTCGATTAATAGAGTAACCGCTCCGCGAACCGAACCTTACACTTTGACACGGGTTCGAACATCCGGACCAAACCTTCACCAAAATTTTACACGTTTACAGGTTGCCAAGAATAGATTCTAAATTTAAATCTAAATGTAACAATCTTGGAGTGGAAGACCGAGTGGAAGTAGCCAGAGAACAGAGAGCGTCAGTCTTGGATCGACACCATAACAAAAATTGTTTGTGTAAGAATGTGCCAGTGCACAGTGGTCGGTCCCATAGGCCAAAATAAAAAAAGAATGTTTGAATTTTGCCGCCAAATATGCCTCATCATTTTATAGATAGAACACAGTTGCAAAAGCAATAATTTGTTTTGATTCGACGAAAAGAGGCAGCGCATAACAACCGACCAATTCTCAGGGCAGGCATCACTATTAATTATTGTGTGTTAAATTAACTAATTACGTATTATTTAATAGCTTAAATCGAAATGAATATTAAAGTTGAAGGCATAGGACACTGTGCTTTTATAACTTTTATTTAATTGGCATGCTATATGTTTTTATAATAATAAATGTTCTTCCATTTTAATTTTTCGTGTTCAACAGCATAAAACATTAATTTTCAGTGAAGGTTAAAGTTGTGTTACCTCTGGGTCCCCCCAATGAAACTATTTTTAAAACATTAATCAATATTTAAAGAGTCTTAGCTGTTGAAATCAACAGCACGTTTTTGCACGTTTTTGTGCAATCGTCCATAGAAGATATCCGTCTCTTTCAATTTCAAGCGTTTTTATTATGTGCTCACTTCGTGTTACTCTCTTTCGTTGTGCTCGTGTATTCGTAGGTACTGCAATAAAAAAATTTTTCAATATTTTAATTTCATTCTATTGTACATAATCTTACTATAGGAAAATCGTATCAGTTTGAGCTCTCTCGGCAATATATTTTGCATATTTAGTGCTCTGGCAAAAGCTCCATTGCAAAAAAAATTTGTGGATCCTTTCGATTTAATTAAATTTCACACGGAAAGTCACGGCTACAGATTTAATCACCTTGAAGCAGAAAAGTTACTTAAATATAAGATTAAAAACATTTCTGAATTTTGGGAAAAATGTTTTTGAGAAATCGTTATTAAAAAATACTCTTATTGGTTAGCCCAAAATGACTACATTTCCATAAGTTTGCAAGCATCAGCATAAAATTAAAATAAATTTTGAAATATTTGTTCTATTCATTTTTATAATGTAGGCACGTAGGAGTGGGAGATATACGTGGTTAACGGTGCCCATTTTATAAATATACTTAAATTACATTATTATATAGCTATATAAAAAATTTCAAGTCGAAATCACTACTGGAAGTATTTTTGGCCACCTTCTCCATACATGACCGACCACTGTGCAGTGTTGCCCATCTTCACTGGGCATTGTTACTTAACATTTTATTGCATCATCGTATTAGTTGGTGAGGTCCTGAGTATGGATCCCAGTAAAGGCGGGTTGAATTGCAATCATAGAACTTTAAGCAGGCTCCAGGTCAATAATTTGTGCTTTTGATCATAACTTTTCTAAAACATGACACACACACACCACAAAGGAGGCTGATATAGCTATTTCATAAATCACCACGATACAATCTTCAGCAGTCTTTGCCGGTCTTCAGCGGGTTAGCAGAATTGCAACCTTAAATGGTTTTTTTTTGTGCTATTTTAATATATCATAAGATTTTTCAGCAAAAGCTGTACAGGAGACTGTAGAAGGATAAGTTGAGAGATCATAAATATTGTTTTTGAGATTTTTAATCACATTTCAAGGTATTGCAATCTTTTTTTTTCAGACTTTAAAAAACAATATTTTCAATGTAGGTTTAAGATTAAAAAAAAACATCATTTTATTTACAAAAAATCAGAAAAAACAATATTGGGATTGCTTACACTTTTGCGCAAATACATTGATACACAACTTGCTGAATACCCTAGAAATTTGGTGACTCTACCTTTTATCGTCTGTAATCAATGCTTGTTCATACTAGCGTATGATTGTTCACGTTTGAGCGAACAAAAGCAACTGCTTACCCAACTAAAAAATTTAATTTATTGTTCAGTGACGATTTTAGTGACTCTTAGCTCTCTCTCTCTCTCTAAGCAACTTAACATGTAAGAAGCTGAACAAGTGAACAACTAAGCAACAGTTCAACTAATTAAGTTAACAACTTTGCAAGTGAACGACTGAGTTACTGAACAACTGAGATACTAAAGAACGAAATAAGTGAACCACAAAGTATCTAAACAATTGAGTTACAAATGAACAAAACAAGTAAACAACTAAACAAGTCTGACTGAGCAAGTGAACAATGTGCAAGGGCAAGGGAGAGAATGTGTTTGAGCCGCAAAGGGTCAAATTGATCTAAGTTTAACTCAGTTTGAGAAGAACGGGCTTCCTAGTTCTTATTGTTGAAGTCTTCAATACTTTTACGCAACTTTTCAACACTGTCTTGACTGTCGAGAAACTCTTGCTTGTGACAATAGCGCAAGCTGCTTTTCAGTTGCTGACCAGCGGTCGATGAAGTAGGTCAGAGCTGGTTTGCATCGCTTTATTTTCGCACACCAATACACTCTCACTTTTTGGCCTCGCTCTTTTAGACAATCGCTTGTGTACATTTTGTGGGGTGCACGAACCACGTCTTTTGTCTTTGTGGCTTTCTCTGTGTGTGCCTTGCATAACTTGACCAAAACTAAGCCACCCTACCCTTACCCTCCCCCTTCCGCTAATCACCTCTACATCCTCTCCATTGTTGTGGTTTTGCCAACTGTAAAAATTTATACTTTGTTCTTTCTCTTTGCAGGCGGTAAGAATGTCACCCGCTGAGCATCATCCCCAGGAGGGTGGCGCCAACAGTGGAAGTGCCGGTGACGAGTTGACCGCCAGCACCACTGGGGAGAAGCTAAAGGAGATGCCCGATAAATACTTTGTGGCAATTGCCCACTTCCTTGAGGTGCATGCCAATGAAACGGACGACATGGAACGCTTCAATGGGCCCATACTGAAGAACAGCATCAAAGCGGTCTACTGGCTGTTCCTCATTCAGTATGCTGCTTTGGCTCTGTTGGGTGTCATCCTGAATGTGGCCATCATTGTGTACATCATGTACCATCGCCTGTTTAAGGACGTTACGCATGCGTTCATCATCAACTTGGCCCTGTGCCATTTCGTCCAGTGTGCCCTCGTCCTGCCCGTGTCCTTGATGGTGATGCTCATACAGAATTGGATATTCGGACAGTTCCTATGCTTCTTTCTGCCCATGCTGCAGGTGAGTCGAAAGTACAACTTTTAATTAACTTCTTGGCCGGCCGAGTGCATGTGGGCCGAGAAGATGAGACAATAAATCTCGGTGACTGGACAAGGAACAAGTTAATAAAGACAATGTGAACAATGTGCGAGCGAACAAAGAGAGCTGGCGGTGGTAAGGGAGGAGTGGATGGCCGAAGATGGCACAAGTTTATGACGATTAAAGTCAGATAGTCTAGGCCCCAGAATTCTATGTGAAAACAACCATTGGGGTTGAATTGTATTTATGGAGAAAACCAGCACAGATAGTGGTAAATTTAAACGAAGGTCTGGTATAAATTTTAATTTTCATAAGCGAACTCTAACAAAGGAATGATTGCTATACCTAGCGGTCTATGGAAAACCCTTGAATTTGTTACGTTCCCACAATCCCTGCACATATAAAAACTTTTTAAGGAGAACCAAAATTTACCAAAGGTTAATGTGCGCAAATTATAGGTTTGAGTTCGGTTTGATTCAGATTTTTTTGTTTTAATTTCTTCAACTAGGCTGTTACTTTTGCGGAAGAGATTTAGCACCCACTTCTCGGCACTATAAACAATAAATTTGCTAAAACTTATCCTGAAAGTTTCCTAATTGGGTCCCAGTCTTCAGAAGGTTGAACTACTCACCTGAAACTTTACGGGTTCCTAAAAATATCAGCACATTCTGTAGTCAAGGGCGTACGCAGCCGCCCCCCTAAATTTTCGGAATTATAAATTCAAGCTCTATAAATACTGAAAATTTTGATCTTAAAATAGTAAAACTAATTAAGAATTTAATAATGATGAAAATAAAGTGTGTTCGACTTTAAGTACTAAGTGAACCAACTGATTATTGTTTAGTAATTATTTTCCTGAACACCCGAAAAAAACAAAATTTCTTCCTCGTAAAGCCGATGTTTATTATGAGTTTACGGTAATTGATACTTGGGTCATCAATATTGTATAAATCCTCATAGTATGCGTTTGAAATTTCTTATGCAACAAAAGTTTTGTCAAATATGCTGAGCAATAATCCTTCAGTCCGACACAACAGCTTGTGACACTTTATTTCGGGTCGAGACTGAGGGTCTGCATTAAACGCAAAAACAGTTGGAACTGACCAAATGATCTTTGTTGGAATTTCGGTGTCCCTTTATTCATTTTTAGTTTACCCCCACAAAAAGCAACACAAACATTGCGTTGGTCGGGTTTTATTACTAACAGACGAGCTTCTTTTTTTTAAGGTTAAAAGACTTCATCTATTTTTGTACGCCCCAATCCTGGACTCAAGTGTACTACTGTAATTAATTTATGTACAACGCGCAGTTTGTAGGAAACACACTTTTTCAAATAGCTCCAACTTTATTAACTCCGAGGATAATTTTTGTTCGCCAATACCCTTTACATTCAACTCAATTTACTCAACTCAATTTACGGTCACACTATCGTTTTTTCTCTACAATAGCTATCACATACATATGTTTCACGGCATTCATCTTTCGGTTTGCTGGTCACCAGTGGATTTTTGTTCTCTCAAAACTTCAGCATTCCATTCACAGCATTAAATCCAATGTGGTTAAAACGTAAAATTGCCTCCAGGGAAAACCATCTAAAAGCTTTTTCCAAATATACTTTTTAATCAGTACAGAATGCGTGATTTAACCCCTTGTTATATGAAAAACAAACACAAATTTAAAATGTCAATTTAAAAAGAACCATGGACGACCGTTAAATTATATTTTCACATAAATTCTTTATTGTTTCCGATCAATCGAGGAAAACTATTTTCCGAATTTTTGTGGTTTATGGGACTATACTAGACAGCTACCAATTTCTTATGTCATAAAGATGCCTAATGACCACGAAAATCTCAGGTACTCTTTCTAAACTTTAAGCATCTTTGGCACAGAGATCAAACTTGTGGATTGACTTCCACACTTTGAGCAAATTGTATCTTTTAGAATGACATTCAGGTCTGTTCCCGTTTTCGATTTCGATCAGATCATGCGGAATCGGAATTGGTAGCTGTTCCCGTTATTTCGGTTTCAAAAGTTTTGCCTTTAAATCAGTGGAATGAAAAGTAATTGACAATTTTCATGTCAACGGTTATACATTTCGTCTATTAAATATTTTTATTTTTACAAGTCAAATATTGTGAAGTTTTTCGAAGTGTCCATAGATATATTGAGCATACAACTTGATTTAAAATTAATTTTTTTCAAAGTTGTACCTCTGAAATTGCATGTAAGCGAAAGAAAAAACGATCGAAATGAAACCGAGCCGTTCGCAATTCCGCATCAGCGCATGCGCAGTGTGGATCGAAATAGTTAAGGTTGCCATTCAGCTGAATTAAAATTCGAAAACGATTTGAACATTCATTCGAAAAGAAAATCGACATCATAATGAAAACGTTTCGGAATTCTAATCGGTTTCCTTTTTAAATCCACTCGGAAATGGAAACAAACCTGAATACCCCTCAAACAAATAAGGTTTTAAAAAAAAATTCGCCAAAATAGCTAGAATTGCAGATTCTGGCTAAACTGTATAACGAACTTACAAAATAGCTAGATCTGGTGGGGAAAATAGCTAAATTGGCAACACTGAGGGCGAGTCTCAAGCGAGCAACACTCTTATAGGCTAATCACACTGAGCACATCTAATACCCTTGTTCCACTGGCGAACATTCAATCACATTCTCGAAAAGTGAATTTTCCTTGTTCCACTGACGAATGTAGTTCACGGCCACATTATCTTCAGCAAGGAACAGCTGATTGAATTGCTATGTCTGCAATTGTAAATCAAAGTTCACCATCCACATGTCAAGCAGCATGCCTTCCTGGTAGTCCCACCACGATAAAGGTAGTTTGCGGGATTCATACATAAGAAATATTACTGCATTTTAACATTCTAAAACAAAGAATGGAACAATTGACGTTTGTCTTGGCCATGTACAACTCATCGGCATAGTCGGTTTCCAATAAAGGAGGTCCATACAGATCTGCCACTGTGCTAAACTGCCACCCACTGAGCTAAAACCCTCTCCGAACATTTCAACGCCATTGACAGAGCAGCTGTTCCTCTTGGGCAGTTCGATAGCATATCGATAAAAAAAAATCTAGCCTTTTAGCGGAAAATAGCTACATATATGTAGCACATAGATCACCCATGACAGTGACTTGATCATCTAAGGTCATTTAGATCATCCAGCGGATGACCTCTAGAATGTGCCAGTGGAACAAGGGTATAACATCCAACATCTTGAGTCATAAATATTTACCATGCCTGAATTTTTTACCTTCGTAGCATGTTACTATTAGACACTGACCCTCTTAACATTTTTACAAAACAAAAGGATGTTGCATGTTAGATGTTCTCAGTGTGATTAGCCTATTAAACACTAGCGCTTACTTGGCTTGTTAACGACGAGCTGTTTTTTATACCCTTACAAAGGGTATTATAATTTCCGATCCCATAAACTAAATATATTCTTGATCAGGGCGACGAGCTGTCCGTCTGTCTGTTACTACGCAAACTAGACTCTCAGTTTTAAAGCTATCGAGCTGAAACTTTGCTCAGCGTCTTCTTTTTACTGCACTCTGCTAATATGTCGGAACTGACCGGATCGGATGACTATATCTATAAAACTTTTTTGTTTTTAATGTTAACATCCCCAAACTCAGCAATTATCAAAATTATATGCTTTCACACAGATTTGCAAATTTTGTTCAAAATCGGATGACTATATCTTATAGCTGCCGTGGGGACCATCGGTCGGAAAATGGGTCTTAGGGGGAAAAACTTTTTTGTTTTCAATGTTAGTGTCCCCAAACTTGGCCTATACTATTATTACATGCCTTCAAACAGATATCCCAAATTTGGTGTGAATCGGATTACTACATCTTACAGCTGCCATAGGACCGGAAAATGAGACTTAGTGAGAAAAACTAGTTTGTTTTCAATTTGATCGTTCTTAAACTCGGCGATTGTTAATTTGATATGTTTTTAAAAAGATCCCGAAATTCGGTCGAAATCGGATTACTATCTGTCGGAAAATGGGTTTTAGTTAGAAAAATTTTTGGATTTTAATGCTGGCGTTCTTAAGCTCTGTTATTTCAAAATTTAGAAACAAAAATCAAGAAAAAAATTGAAAATAAATTTTATCTGCCTGCAAGTATAAGAAGTATGTGTCCCATACATGTCAAACATAAATCTCTTACCATCTCTGAGATCTCTTCGTTCATACAGACGGATAGACAGACGGACATGGCTGACTCGACTCGGCTGTTGTTGCTGATCAAGAATATATATACTTTATAGGGTAGGAAATGATTCCTTCTCCCTGTTACATACTTTTGCACAAATTTAATATACTGTGTGTACCTTTGGTACAGAGTAAAAAAAATGAAAAAATGATGTAGATAACTTAAATAGTTCAAAAGTTCTAATATTTGCAAGGTGTTTTGGGAAAACGAGCCATTGTACGCCCCCTGCCTCCACCTCTTATCTCCATATCTCTATTCATTATTTACTGATGGGCCGAAGGATTAGTAAAGATCAGATCAGATAGATTTTGCTGCAGCAAAAATTGTACAGACTGGCTTAGCTGATTCTCTCACTTTTTTGTTCCTGACGGATAAAGCAGTAACTTTGGGATCAAGATTTTCATTCCTCATAGCCGTTTTTTGGTTTCCTTCGGCGATTTAATTAACTTTTTTTAATTGCAACAATTTTTTTTGTTATGATATTGCTTTAAGTTGGCCAACATGTCAGATTTTGTGCCACATGTGGCACCTTGTACTTTCCCGCAGTCTCATCAATCAATCTCGCACACTCACACACACACATGCATACTTACTCGTATCATCAATGAATGTGTGAGCTATTTGTCGACTTTCCTTTGTGATGGCAATCAAATCGAATCATATCCACATTGCTGTTGCCTTTGCCTTTGACTGAAGGCAACACTCGTGGTAATACAATCTCAAGGTCATCAATGTAATCATTTAGCTGGGGGGGCCCCAGCAGGTGCCAGCAAAAATTCCGGCACAAATAAATAATTCAATTCTTGGATATCAATTTTATTCTTTTTTTTTTTAATTAAATAATGGAAAGGGCATCAATTCTCTCGACTTGGCGGCACCTTCGAATTTGTTTTCGCCCGACACTTCCGATTCGAGAAGAAAAGAGCAACGATGACATTAAATAAACGTAAAGATAGAAATCGAATGAAAGTATAAGCAGACAATTGTATTTCCTGGTTATTTTGCATCCTCCGTGTGGCATATGTATGCATGTGTGTGTGCGTCAATCACAGGAAGGTGAGACTGAGACCCCCGCCGAAACGCTGTGGGGCATTGACGGATGAATATAAATGGCGTGGATCAGTTGAGGCTGCGCCGGTGGTAACTGACAGACACGACGTTAAATTGGGTGATAGGAAGTATGCTTCAATTTAGCAGGATGTTCGCATATTTTGTACAAGCATGCATTAATATTTACTCACAAATTGAATTTGCTTATTATATGTAGATTAGAGTGACCAGAGCTGTCTAACTCTGACATAAACAGTAGGACCGTTTGCTATTTGTTGGTATTATGCCGCTAAAGGGTCACACTAGAGCTTATGATCGCAAAAATGCAAAAACCTTCAAGGGATTATTAACGTTGACAGATTTCTCCATACAAGAACTTGGTCCCCTCGTTAAATGGAATCCCTCACATAAACAAAAACACAGAGTCAGGCCACAACTACAAGCAACTCAAACAAAAGCGCCTACCTAGCCGAAAAAATGTTTGGGATTTGGTGAACAAAATAACAAGATGGAGCCCCGCCCCCCTCTCCACCCACACACACACACACACGCATCACAGCAATCAGAGACAAACAAATTTGTTTCAATCACCGCACAAGACCGAAAAATGGATGCCTAAGCCATTGGACTAAGTAAACAAGGCTTTGGTCTCCACACTCCCACTCTGCTTCTCCAACCATATGCCTGCTGTTTCATTGTTTTTCTTCTTTCGCAGGACATTCCCTTGCATGTGGCCATGATATCACACATTTTGATTGCCTGGGATCGTATGCGCTGGCTAAACGATCCGCTCAAGGGTCGTCTGCCCGGATTCGTTTGCTGCTGTGCTACCTGGCTAACCGGCATGGTGATAGCCCTGCCCTATCCCATCTATACGATTTACGTGGAACTTGGGGTAAGTATGTTTTTGTAATAAGTATGAAGAGCTTTGGGGCGTGCCTCTGTGCCTGTTGCTGCTTTATTAAAATTTGGCCAATGCCATAGATACCGACGACGACATGAGCAGGATGAAAGCGAATGCACCAGACCATAAAAGCGTCGAGGAGTCGCTGTGACGAGTTGATGTCGCTGGCCGGGGGTGTACTCATATGTTCAATTTATGAATTTGTCAGCTAGAACAGCCGGTTTGCCCGCATACAGGGTTTAGCTCACTTGCAGAAACAAGAGACTAGACATTTTCATAGAAAATTTGTTCAAAAATTATTAAATGGTGAACCGACTTTGCTTCAAGGAATACCGAAATAAATCACTTTTATCACCGATATCAAAAATTTGCGGCAAGAGCAAACCAACACAGACCCTGAAATCTTAAGAGATTTGTCACTTCACATATAAAGTCCTGATAGTTTAGTTGCACATCAAATAGTTTGTACGCAAATCTGCAGCAAATCTTCGTAGTGACTTCTTCTTCACTGACATTACAAAATTATCTAAATTTTGAGCATTTTATCTCATCTACATCCTACCGAAATTGGAAATCTCTTTTTCAAAATTTTTACAAACGGAATCGTTTTGGAACCAACTAACTTGACACAAAGCTTGAAATCTGAAAATTTCATTATAATAAAAAAAATAGAGGAAAGCTAAATCTGCCGAAGTACATTTATAATTCGCAAAGATTTCAGAAACTGACGACCATTCGGCTAGTCAGTTTTCTATATATGGCGGCTATTCGATTCGTCCGATTTCCTTTAAACATTGCTGATGCAAGTTTAAAGACTCTTTCATTAAAATCAAAAAGGTTTTTCTCACTAGAACTAGTGTTCAGACCTATCCACAGTGGGAGATTTCGTATATTTAGGTGGAATTAATTCAATTTTTAGACTTAAGAGAATGAAATCACTGGTATGAAATTTTCGACATATTATAAAACAAAAATAAATATTTTTTGACCTAAATTTTTAATTAAAAATTAAATTTTTATAAAAAGAATAAATTAATATTTAATATTAAAAAATTTTTTTTTTTAATTTTGAATTATTATTAATTGAATAATAACACTAGAACTTTTTTTTAGTGTATTTTGGTATTAGAAAATCAATTTTAATAATTTTCAGTCAAACGTTTTTAAAAATATTTTTGGTAGGAGCATTTGCATTTAAAGCCATATTACAACTCAGGAACTTCAGATTAAGTCAAGCAAGATACCAATCGAAAGGTTATTGATTTTCCCATCATCGTGTGAACCATTGCTTTCGAATCGTCTTACTAGTTTAAGCACACAGAGCAAAAATATTTGAAGAAATCGATCTTTTGTTCATTGTATCTGATCTTTTTCTTACGAGTTAGGGCAGGTGAATGCAGCTGTTGGTTTTTTTAATACCACTATAAACGCACACATAAATTAAAACAAAGATCCCAGCTGCAGCTGCCTGCAGTCACAAGTTCTAAGACACGAAACATTAAAAAGTGATATATTTTCCATAAATCGATGCACTCGCAAATACATCACTTTATTCAACTAAAACACATTACGCATTCTTACAGTTGCGATATGTATATAAACAGGTCTGTTCCCGTTTTCAATTTCAATCGAATCATACGGAATCGGAATTGCAAAATGTTTCCGCTCCTGCAAAATTCTTAAATCGTTTCTTAAAAATCATTCGAACCACTCATATTCCGATTAATCGAATTCAGAATCACGCCTGAAAGTGATTGATTATCTCGTTAATTTACAAAATATAAGTGAAGTAACGAGAAGTAAAGTTAAAGTCTTTTTATATGATAATTTTACATTACTTCTCGTTACTTCACCACTGCGTAGAGGGCTTAAGTCTTTAATTGATTTGAAAAGATTTTTTTTGGTTTGATGTGTCGAAAATTTGACAGTGCCAGCAAAAACGAAAAGTGAAACGTAAAAGTCAGCCTCTCTCTTATTTCCGACTGTTCTATTTTCGATCGTTTCGCTTGGACTTCGATCTCTTTTGGACTGGTGGTTTGCAAAAAGTAAAAAGAGAGCAATTTCTTCCGGAAATGAGAACAGGAAAACCGAAGTGGTATTACGTTCGAATCACATTTCAAAAAGTATTGGAATTCAGAACATCAGGCATTTTAAAACAAGTGCCAGACATCATGTTTTACTCAGTTTAATGCTAAGTGTAACTTATGTACGCTAAATGACGCCATATGTTCGTGCCAAGGCTTCTTTCACAATTTTACAAGATTGTTTTTGGATTTATCTTACAGTAATTGAAAATTTATGTGGGTTCTAGCGACCTGTTTTGATTCGGTTTAGAAAAAATACTTCATGATTTCAAATAAATAATTTTAATATATAAAAGTCGGAAAGAAATATAACAATTTAATAAATAACATGGTATACTTCTTCAATAAACGAGTAAGCTTATTTCCATAATTTAGAAATTTTGTGTCTAAGGCTGGAATGACACTCAAATTTGAAGGGACAATTTTGGCTAAAATTTTTCGACGTGGGGGAAGAGTCGTTGGTGTTAGCGAGTCAAAGTTTGTCTTTGAAGAGTCTGAGCTTGTCCATTAAGGAAAAATGGCGACACTCAAGGTAAACAAACAGATGTTATTTTCACTGATTTTAGTAAGGCTTTCGACAGTGTCTCTCATTGTCTTCTGATTCTGAAATTGCTTCTTAATCTCTTATTCTTCTTAAAATGTTATCTCCAGTCTAGAACTCAGAGAGTAGTCTTTAATAGTTGCTCTTCTTATCCGGTATTTGTGACCTCTGGAGTTCCACAATATTAATGACCTGCCTAATGTAATTCAGCATTTTCGTGCACTGATATACGCAGATAAAGATATTCCTGTGCCACAACTCGCCCAACGATTCTGCGTTGCTTCAGGTTGCTTTGAATTCCATATTTATGTGGTGCTCTTACAATTTGTTGCATTTGAACAAGTGTAAATCTATGAAGAGAAACCCTCTTCTGATTAACTATTTTTTGAATTCCCATCAAGTTGAATCTTTCCATGATCTGGGTATTACCCTCGACCATAAACTTTCACTTGGCACTCACATTGAACTTTCTGTGAATAAAGCCATGGGTTTGTTAGGTTTTATTAAACGTTGGTCTAAGGAGTTCAATGATCCCTACACACGACCAAGCTCTTATTTATATACCTAGTGAGGACCATTTTGCTTACCCTGTGTAAACGCATCGAATTTGTCCCGAAGCAGTTTCTTTTGTTTTCCCTTCGCAAACTGGATTGGGAGCCACAGTTGAGACTCCTTATATTTCCAGACTTAAGCTTTTAAACTTTCCTTCACTTGAGCATAGACGTACTATGTTGGGTATAATGTTTCTAAACAAGCTTATAAAGAGTACTTTAATGTCCCTTCAAGACAAACACGAAACTATATTCCCTTGTGGCTTCCTGTTGCTTCTACTTTATATGCCTCTAATTGTCCATTTCGCATTCTGTGTGGGGATTACAATAATATCTTTTCTCTTCTCAGTGATAACCTTTCCGACGAAGGCTTTAGGTCTTCTATTCTTCACAATCTTGCACTTGTATAGTTTCTAGTATTTCTTGGAAATTCCTTCCGATAAGCAACGCTGCGAGCAGGGGCGTAGCTGGTCATACCGACAAAATAAATTACCCTGACCGGATCGGAAGGCGTTTCTGCTATTTAATCTTGATGTTTTCCTTTTCTATCCCCCTTATTTTGTATGGCTTTCTATTTCATTAAATTGTAGCTGTGTCTTTTAGACGAATAAATAAATAAATAAAAATTGTGCCTAAAAATTGAAAGTGTCACATTTTATGGTACCTTCAAACATATTGTCAATTTAAGCGTCTCTTACTTTTAACATTTTGCATGTTTGCAGCTAAGAAATAATGTTACGCTTGACAGCACATTTGTGGAATCTATGTAAATAGGCTGTGTTACTCGTTATACTTTAAACAGTTGAACTAACAATGACGCCAGTCAATGTTTTAAGCCATCAGCAATCAACAGAAGCTAAATTTATAACAAAACGTGAAAGTGAAACTACATATCTTTATATGTACCTGTTTTTGTGCCTTTTTTTGCTCTGTTCTGCCACAAGAACTTGAAGCGATTTGTTGACTAGCTAAACACAAAAGACGACCTAATTTTGTAGCCATTTTAAGCGGCCTTGCGAGTTGATAAAATCGCAAATTTACATTATTTCAAGTTATTAATGGAAATCCATTGAACAGAATGTCCTCTGTAGTCGATGCTTTCGAGTGGTTTAATATTTAATATAAAATATTCTTATATTATGCCCTGACCAACTATATTTTTGTGCCAAACAATTCCCCACGCTCTGATTAGGCCAGCTTTATTCTTCGTGTAACCCACACACACACACACACACGCGCATAAAACATAACATTCTTTGAGCTCACCTCAGCTTGGGCCAGTTTGAGCCAATTTGAAACTCGTTAACATGCCTTGTCAACGATGCTTGCATTTTGTTGCCAAAATATTTGCTACATGGCCAGCAACCAGCCAGCCAGCCAAACGGCCAACAGCAACTACCAGAAGCACACATAAATATTTATGGGCCATAAAGTGTTGCAACTTTTTGATACACTCACTCGGTCTCGGTGTTTGCCACCCCCGCCCCTGGGGAACAACAAGAATCATCACAGAGAGAGCAACACAAGTACATTGTTGTGGAGAGGATGTGTGTATGTGTGTGCTTTAAGTTATGCCTGGGTAAGGGGTATTTAAAAAAAAAAAAAACAGTTCTCAAGTTTATTGAACCCACATGCCGCTCCCTTATGCCAGAGACCCAAATGAAAACGACAATTTGTATAATTTATATGGCAATTCAGTGAATGTCGTTGCCCATAAAGAACCAAAACTGACAAACTGAGGGCAACAAGTGGCCCTCGCGCCACTCATGATTACGATGATGATGTTCATGATGGCCACCATTCTTAATATTTGCGCCTAAAAGTCGATTATCATTATGTGCCTGTGTGTGGCAAGCTCATTCATTTGTCAATAATTTCATTAATTCAATATTTGCTTATAATTTGAGGCGGAGTCTTGACGCATGATCCTCTGAGGCTTACTCTGGGCGTGTATTGCGGTTGCAATTTATGAATATTTTAGCATTTTATTACGCACGAGATTTGGGTGTGGGCAAATTGCTTTGAAACAAAATGTGCATATTTATGTCTGTCCAACTTTATCTTTTACATATTATTTTGTTGCCAATGAACTCTGAACAGAGACACAAAGTTGGACTAAACTATTGGCAGCTTTAATTTGACAGCTAAAAAATAAAAAAAAAGCTTAAGTGGACTCTTTGTATTTCGGGCTTATTTATAAAAATTCTGTCAAAATTTAATGAAAAACGATAAACTCAAACATAAAATAGAGTTAAAATATTCAACCTTGGGTAGTTATGTGTGACTAGTTGCGACAGCAAACATGTTCTGATTAAGAATGTGCTTAGCAAGGTAAAAGTTCTACAATTTGTTTTGATTTGTATCATAATTTTTGCTTGGCATTTACATATATATTACATTTAGCTGAAGTTTAGTTTAACATTGATCTGTAGATCAGGGATGGCCAGAATCAGCTTACGGCCGCTTAAAAGCCAATTCAAATAAGGAAGTTATTTGTGAAACAACAAGAAATAGAAAGAGAAACCCGATTTTTGTTTGTGTGTGTGCGTAAGCTCGTGGCTGTTTGACTCACACGAAATCATTCACTGCCAACAACAAAACCTTCGCTCGGAGTTGTTGTTGTACTACGCATGGCCATAAGCTATGCATGAGGTGTACACGCGCGGGAAACAGCAACGAATGCCCGGCGTGTACATAGAGCCTGGACACCGCTGGTGTAGATTATGAGGAAATGAGGTTGAAAGTGATAACGATAATGAGAATGAGGATGACAATGATTTGGTTATGAATGCTATTGAAAGAATTGTGTGTGAAAAAAGAGGAACTAGGGAGCAACTTGTTGCCAACTTTTGCCGAGAAAAAAAATCCGTTTTCGGGGGGACGGAGAGGAAAAAAATGTATTTTGCGACAAAAAAAGCTGGAAAAAAAGGGCATGGCTTTTCTTATTATTTATGCAATTATATATTTAAAATATATGTATATGGGTTTTAGTGACCTGTTTTAAAGTTTTACATCTGGCTGGCTCAAGGTCTATGGTTGAATATAGTTCTATATAAACAACACAAATCAACAGATATTAATTACAACATTTTGGAATAGCAATTGGGTATGTCCGTCCAACGATCGCTGTTTCGAGAATAACCAAATTCTCTCATCAGCGGACTTGTTTTGCTGTTCACACTTCAAACAAACATACCAGTTCATATTTAAGCCGCTGCAGGCGGCGAATAACGACATAGGAATTCCAATGTTGTTAATTCGCAGCCCGAATTTTGGCTATGGTTTTTTGTTTGAAGGTGTTTGTTTACCAATTTGCTGTAATTAATTCTGTTGCATATGGCTGCTGCTAGGTGGTTGGTGTAATATCTATTGATTTGTGTTGTTTGTATAGAATTATACTCAACCATAGACCTTGAGCCAGCCAGATGTAAAACTTTGACTATTAAAAATATATTTTATATATCATCAGTCCTCATCCATGCCGTGGGCCTCAGTAATGCCTATTAGCTTAAGGTAACTAGGAAAGTCCCTATAATCGACGTAGCATTTCGCATGTCGACGTAACTTGTATCTGTAACTTCACATATTATATTTTTATGCTCTGTACCAAAATTACACTGAGTATATTAAGTTTGTGCAAATGCAAAAGTATGTAACAGGGAGAATAAATCGTTTCCGACCCTATAAAGTATAGTATATATATAGTCGATATAGTCCGTCCGTCCGCCCGTATGAACAAACAGATCTCAGAGATGGTAAGAGATAGAGGTTTGACATGTATGGGACATATACTTCTTATAATTGCAGGCAGATCAAGTTTATTTTTAATTTTTGGCGCGGCCACTCCCGCCCCCGCAATTTGGAAAAAAAAATTGTATTTCAATTGTGTAAAGTTACTTCATATAATTAATTAACTGGTTAAACTTTTTAGAAACTCAAAAATGTTAGAATGTAAGATCATATGTTTCTATTTATATCAAATTTGAAATGCATTTGGTGGCATTTACAGTTTAAGCCGTTTTGTTTCAACATGCGTTCTTTTTTGTAATTTTCGATTGTTTGGTGGCTTTTAAAGCTTCTTTATAGCACTCCTTATAAGGCATATTGGTTTTTTCCAACTCTCTCTTAAACTTAAGTCGTCGTTCGATGACCGGATCTGAATTTAAAAACCACGATTCCAAGCTGCTAGCATATGCGAATCCTTCTTGGAGCTTTTCTATCGTTAAACTAATCGGATCGGTTTCCTCAGAACTGCTGTCATCTGATATCGAATTGTTTGCTTCATTTACAGCAATCTCAAGCAATGATTTGTCATTAATTCCTTCATCTTCAAACAACTCTTGCACATCATCAAATGCCATGTCGTCGAAACCTTCACCTTCAATTGAATGAGCAAGGTCCAATACAGCCTGGAATTTACATTTTGGCACTTCTATTTCTTCTGGGTATGTGGTAGCAGCTCCATCATCGGCCGATGCCGCTTCGCCTTTAAGTTTGATGCTATGAATGGAGAACCGTTTTTTAAATTTCTCGAAACATCCATTACTAGCAACGAAATCTATGCTGGAAGAGGGCTCTCCATTTTGCTTGAGCAGTTCATAAATCCTGAGTGCCTTTTCCTGAATGATCCGCTGGCTCAAAGGGATATTTTTTCATAGCTATCGTCAATCCAAATGCTAAGTGCTCTTTCAATTTTCTCCAAAATAGGTGCATGTGCTGTACTGGTAAATTTTGTAGATATAGGTGACTTCCTACACGTCGTATTTCTGTTTCATTTTTTTTGATAGTGCGAACTGTTGTCTCATTCAAGTCAAGGCTTCTTGCAATTTCCGTGGTAGTTTGCCCATTGTCTAAGCGGTTAAGATTTTCGTTTTAAAGGAGCTCTGTTCTTCCTTTCTGTTATTGTAAAAGCTGAAATTTATATATTTTATTTATTAACTTTTTGATTTAATCAATCTGCACCACCTTTTTACTTACCACAAAATCTTTGATTTTTTATTTACGCGTCTGCAAAAGCTCAAGATTTTTGTTACCTACTAGAACACTCTTACATCTGACAGCTCAAATGTGCAATAGTACAAAGGCACTAACGCATCAATCGACAGCAAAAAAAATATCGATATTTTGCAATCGTGTAAGAACGAGGTTTTCAGCGTGTTTAAAGGGGGAAGGGAATAAATTTGTAACCGTGTAAGACCGAGTTCGTGCTAAAAGAGTCCGTGTTAAGCGAGTGTACATAATATTGAGTTGAGCGTGCTCACCTTCATTAGATTTCTTAGTTCTGATCTTACAATATTAATCTGACCGAAGACTTGCTCAACTTCAGTGTTGGATCATGACAAGAACAACATCTGGATCGCAAACGATAATAACTCAAAAAGTCTTTGATTACCTCCAGAGTCTTTGGAATTGCTTTACTCCAAAACTTGAGTTTCATCGTCGTTCTTCCATTTTACTAAATGTATAGCTTTACATTGGCCTTGCTCACCAGCATACATCAAACATCATCCATAAAAAAAAGTTGATTGGCTTATGCTGAACGGTTTGGATCCAAGTTTTTGCGAAAGTTATCGTTTTAATTTCAAATGACAGCTTGAATATTTCCGTTTTTTTCATCCATCACAATCACAAAAACTGGCAAACATTCGTTCACCACAACAATCGAACTAGATCCATCGATTTTTTGTCATCGATTTGTGCTTGTGAACACGGCCATTGACCCTTAATTTTCCAATATCTTCTACCAAAAATACTTCTAAAATGGTAACAATGATTTGTTTCTTTTGTTCGAAGAATGTTGTCAACCGAAAATATGCCAATTTGTTGAAGAATGCTAAGATTTTCAGCTTAACTGAAATCAATTAAATTGCTTAAAACAATGAATTTTGTGAAAATCCAGAAAGTAGATCAGTGCCTGAGCTTCAGTTACTTTATAAGCTCAACTTGTCTCGAATAGATTTCTCCAATTCGCTATCCATATGAAGCATAAATCCTTGAAAACAAATTTCTCAAAATCGTCCACTCGTATTATATTAATATTAGTATCTGATGAAATAATTCATTTTTTGTTTAAGTTGAAGTTTATTGAAGTTTACATTGTCATATTGTGCATTTGCAATAACTGCAGTAAACTCAAGAGGTATCAGATTCATTCTTCTGGAGCCAAGCCTTAAACTTCGGGTTCTGCAGCCAGACTACGACTTTTTTGTTTGAAAACTTTTGGCATTTTTGTCAAACGACTTGTAAACTTGGCTTGCACTTTGAGATGACTGTTTCCTTAACGTTAGAGGTGGCTATTAGGGTCGATAAATGACTTGACAGAGGTGACAAACTATCGATTTGCTTATAAGTTTTGCAAATGACTCCAAAATAAAAGTAATGCTGAAAAAAGCCAGAAATGACGGGAAAAAAGCTGATTTGGCAACACTGCTAGGGAGTTATATGTAAGCCTGGTTCTCAGAATGGAATGTCCAGTGGGTGAAAACGCTTCAGTCGCCTTTTGGTAAGACCATTATCGAGGAAATTTATGACCAGGCTGTTGGGGTGGGTCTGACAGCCTCTGCGTGTGTTTTGGGCTGAATCTGTTAATCTCCTTTGCCACCCATGGAATGTTGAGCTATGTTTGTAGTTATTGATGTTCAATGTGGAGGCCGTACCTCACAGCTGGATGCAGTAAGTCCATATAGGCATAAGTTTGTTTCTGGTTTTAAGTTTGGAGTGAAGAGGCAGTACATTTGTCAAATCATGTTGTTAAGCGGCTGCTTTTTCAGATCAATGTGCGCAGGGTTAGCCCAAGTTATTTGACTGTCTCACAGTTCAGACTAATGGTATTATTTGGAGTCACCTCTTCTTTTGGTGAACGTAGTGTGGAAGAACTTTTCAGCATTTACTTAGCTGCATTTTTGAGACTGTCATGAATGCAGTGCATCTGCTTGGGTTGCTACTGCAAACCTCTGGTCTTTGATGACTGGCAGGTTTGAAATGAGTGTGGTGTAGAGCAGCAGTGCCCAGGTCCTATGAGCCCGCCGCTCTTACGATGTTGTTTTCCGCATTGGGATAGCCGCGCGTAGAGACCTCTCGCTTAGCTTATGTTTTCAATTTCATATGTTTTCTCTTTCTCTCCTATGCCTCTTGAAAATCCGAACGCAACCAAAAGGATGTGTTTGAGTCGGCATCAAAGTAGATTTTGTTGTTGGAGGGCGAATGATTTCGTGTGTATCAGACAGCCACGAGCAGACACACACATCAGCAGGCAATTATCAGTTTTCTCTTTCTATTTCTTGAGGTTGTTGCTGCTTGAGACATATTTTCTTCATTTGTATTGGGGTTTACGCGGCCGTAATCTGGCTCTGGGCACCTCTGATGTAGAGTATTGGTCACAGAACACTGCCTTGGGGGAAACTTGCCCTTATGCCAGTCGTTTTTGACTTCTCATCTCCGCATCGATCATATAACCTCTTGATCTATGATCTGTGACTTTATGAACATATAGTAGGGGATTGGAAGTTTCATTTTTAATTTGTATAGCAGTTCTTGACGTCAAGTTGGACTGCAGAATAGTACTGTTTTCATGAGCGTTTCATGAGGGCTAGGAAATGCTGTGTAGTTGTTTCGCAAAGGCAATCGCTTTTTCCTTTTCAAAATGTCACAAAGACCCAGAAGGATGTACGACAGGAGCTAGTCTCTTTGTAGTTATTTTCATATTCTAGGTTCTGAAAGAGATCGCCCGGTTCAGCTTCCTCCAAATATCTTTCCAGAGACTTCCTTTGAACCCTAGAAAGAATTTCCTTCAATGCTTTAACTGCCCTGTTTTGCACAGCATTGTCCCTAAACTTTTTAATGAAAGTGGCAAAATGTACCTGGTCACACGTATCGCCTTCCCTCTTTGTGTGGACCCTTTTCAAGTAGTAAAACAATTCCAGCCAAATCAAACCAAGTTGAACAATAAAGACAATACTTTTAAAATTTGAAAATAATAGCGCACATCATTTTGCTTTGACCAATTTCAGTTTTCCAGGTAGCTAATAAACCAATAAAAATATAAAAAAAAACTTTTCTGTTTGCATTCGTTCGTTTGTGCCCCTGAAAAGTGTCAAAAACTTTGCCACAAAACAAATTGAAATTTTCATATTTCAACACAAACATACAAATATATATATACGAGTTTATATTTATATGTATGTATAAGGCCTCTCCCAAGGTGTGTCAACAAATTGATTTTTAAAGAAAAAAATCCTTTATTTATGTTTTGCATTTTTATTGGGGTACGTACCTTTGTCAACTGTCGCTTGCCTGGTATTTTCTGGGGAATTTCAATGAAATTTAACTAATTGTGAAGCGAGCCAAAGGATTCATAAAATGAGTTCAGTCAAATTTAATTTATGCTGCTGCTGGTGCTGCTGCTGGTGCCACCACTGCCTTTATATTGCTGTTGCGGATTTCCGCTTACCGGCTTCTCCTAATCCCTCCCTTGGCCGGATATGCGCTTGCGAGAAGCGAAATAATGCCACAGGGCATGAAAATTCCAGTCACTGCGTCAAAATAAAAGTGGAAAAGAAATGTCTTAAGTAAACATTATCAACAAGAAAAAAAGTCGGTCAAGCCCGACTATAACATACTCTGTACCCTTAACGTCTCAGCTCGCATTTGCTCACGAGTTATACGCGCTCATCTCTAAGTTTCACTCTCTCTCTCTCTCACACTAAGATTGCCGTTCAATAGAATGCTGCGGTGGTGGGTGGGGTGGTGCTGGGTGTTTACTGGCCGTTTTTTGCTCATAACTTGAGTATCGTTCATCCGATCTTTATTGTTCCTTCAGCAAATCGATAAATAATTTTGTTTACAAGGTATCTCTAGAAGGTATGAACGATCTATCTTCAAAACTGTAGGAGATATGCCGTTTTTTCCAAATTGCGGGGGCGGGAGGGGGCGTGGCAAAAATTGAAAATAAACTTGATCTGCCTGCAAGTATAAGAAATATATGCCCCATACATGTCAAACCTCTATCTCTTACCATCTCTGAGATCTCTTCGTTCATACGGACGGACGGACGGACGGACGGACGGACAGACGGACATGGCTATATCGACTCGGCTGTTGATGCTGATCAAGAATATATATACTTTATAGGGTCGGAAATGATTCCTTCTCCCTGTTACATACTTTTGCACAAACTTAATATACTCTATGTACCTTCGGTACAGAGTATAAAAACGACTGGCATCTAGCTGGAGGGGAATGGGGTCTTGGTTTGAGGCTTGAGGTTGCTCAATGCTCTTAACAGTTTGTTTACGTTTGACTTGAAGTCAATAAAGAAACAAACAAAGCTGAAAATGTTGACAGAGAACGATTCAGCCACGTAATATGCAAAGGAACTAAAAATTAAAATTTTGAAATTTTCGAATATTTTGTTTAAGTTCGTATAAACACGCAGTTGGCAAGAAAGAGCAGACCTCTCTGAACGTTTCACAAAGACAATGAATCCTATTAATAAAAACAAAATGAATTGGACCGTATCCAGACGAATCCCAAAGGTTATACTCCATAACAGTTGGGGAAAGGCTTAAAACTGGAGACTAAAACCGAAACGAATAACGGTTACGCTTACGATGGACGATCGTTTTATTCCAGTTACGGTTATGGCAAAGAACCTAGAACTCACTCTAGGGGTCTTTGATTACAAAGTGCAACACTAAAAAGTTGTGCGAGACCAAAATATTCTGGAAGGGTATGATGGTAGTACAAAAACCTTCGCTGGGTTTGTTCTGTTTGGCTGCCGTTTTCTTTATATTGCACTTTGCAGTTTTCAGCTTCTGATTGGGACTTGCAACTCAATATCTCGTAAACTATTTGGAATTCCGCTTTGACATCTTAGAGGAAGTTGTTGCTCTTGGCTTGGCTTACAAAACATTTCTAAGTAGCAATTCAAAAAAGTCACATCTTTATACTCAAAATTACAAAAATGTCTTAGGGCCGTTTTCTCATCTTGGTGTTTTTGCAAATCTAGGTGGATTTGCTGCAGTTGCTTTGTTCATGTTCAATGATAACCATCTAGATGAATTTCTTAGCAATCTACTTCATCCTCATTGATTTCAAAACCATGTACATGCTAATGCAAATTAAGTATTTTTATGTATCCGCGCACATTGTCACACTGAAAAATATTTGAAAACAAAAAACAACTGCTGCTAAAAACAATAAAGTCTAAATTGTTATTAAGTAAACGAAAAATGGAAAATATTGGATGTGCCTTTAATATACAAGAACACCTGCAGACATTGCTGAAGTTACAGATGCACATTCTGATTCCCCTTGTTCATTGCTTAAGCTAAGTTTACACATCCAAATAATTTGGGTAAATTTTGATAAAAATAGCCATGATTAAAGATTTTACAGGATTTAAAACTTAAACTATGGTTCCATACGCAAATAATTTGTTCAAATATGGCCGGAAAGTTCCACAATTTGGCATATATAGCCCAATTTTCATGAAAATTTGTCCAAATAATTTGCCTGTGTGAACTTAGCTTTGACCTATTGCTTAATCTCCCATCATAGTAACAAGTCGTTCCAAAAGAAAAACCTTCTCCTGCTCTGTAAAATTCTTGATATATTTTTAAAATTGGCGCGCAATAAACAAAACAATCAGCCGAGTGCAGAGGTGCTACCAACCTACTATTATACCATTCCAGTCCTCCCGGTGTGACCGTGGAGCAAATGCCCGAATTTATAATCAACATACATGAGACAACCAATTGCACAAAAACCACCTAGTTGCAAAATCTAGATGGATTTTGATTTGAGCAAAAACATAAACATGAGAAAACGGCCCTTAAAATCATATTGTTTTCCCCTCATTTTGTACTGTTTTTTCAAACTTATCTTGAAAACTGTAACGAATTCGACTAAGCAATGCTGGACAAAAACGTAGCTTAGACTACCAACTTCATTCGATTGGTCCTTCATATAGTTACGGGCCCTTAAGCATGTAAAACTCTAACCAAAACTCGAAAAATTTAAATTTTTGGTAGCAATTGGCTGACACAGTCAAAAATTTTGATTGTTTTGTATTAAACCAATAAAATAGTAAAATAATCATAACTTAAAAACTATAACCTAAAAATTTAATTTTTTTTACTTTTTTACCGAAAATTTTCGTTTTTTCGAGTTTTTATGACAGTTGTACATGCTTGTGGGCCGCTAACTATATGAAACATTGAATAAATGAAGTTGGTTCGTTCTAAGGGTTTGTTTATTTTGGCCTAAACCACGACTCTGTACTGAATTAGTTGCTCAAATTTTTAACGGGTTTCAAGCTGAAATTGAAAAACTGTTGGTTTTTTGGGCAACTTTTGTAATTTTGAGTATGAAGATGTAATTTGTTTGCCTTGCTTTCTAGAAATGTTTTGTAAGCCAAGCCAAGAGCAACAACTTTGCCAAAGATATAAGAGCCAAATTCAAAATAGTTTACGAGATATGGAATCGTAAATCCTAAGCTGTAGCTAAAAAGTTCAAAGTGCAATAAAATGAAAACGGCAGCTAATCAGACCATACCCAGACAGGGATTTTATTCTACCATCACAGTCTTTTAGCATTTTTTGGTCTCGACGCGATTAACTTTTTTGAGTTCAAAAATGTGTCACAGTGTTATGGGATATGGATTGCATAACGGGTTACAGTTATTAACCTCATTTCGTTTGGGTTACGGGTATAGTTATAAATACAAATCAAGACCTCCATTTGGATTCTACTTTACTAAGAAGTACGTATGGAAGAAATTATATAATTTTCTTCATTTCTTGTCATTTCAAGAAATGAAGTTTCATTTCTTTGGTGGAAAATGCCTATAACATTAAAATCATACATTTTTCTACCCTTGAAGAGTATATTAAAATTGTCCAGATGTTTGTAACACATAGAAGGAAGCACCTCTAACCAAATAAAGTATGTATATTCTTAATCAGCATGACACGCTGAGTTGAAATAGCCATATCCGTCTGTCCGTCCGTCTGTTTCTATGCTATCTCCTCCCTCAGTTTTAAAGCCATCTTAACCAAACTTTGCACGAAGTCACACTTATCGGAACCAGCCGGATCGGATGACTATAGCATATAGCTACCTTAGGAACGATCGGTCGAAAAACCAATTTCCCCCTATTTCCCTAAAATTTGTGTTTATAAGTTTTCTATGCTTTTTCATAGTTCCGTTAAGTTTGATAAATATCGGACAACTATATAGTATAGGTGCCATAGAAAAGATGGGTCTGAAAAACGTATTAGTAAGAAAAACTTTTTTGTTTTCAATGCTATCGCTCCCAAACTTGATATTTATGAATACTTTATGCTTTCACATAATTCTGATAAGTTTAATATTAAGCGCAATAGTGGCAGCCAGGTAAAAAAAAACGTGACTTCGAGAAAAACGCATTTAATGCAGGGATTAAAACCGAAGCATAAAAATCCAATTGTTTCGGTTTCGCTTTTCTGTTTTTATTTCGGTCCGCTTGCGACTCGGTTACAAAATAATCGTTTCGTTTCCGGTCTCAAACGGGTTACGTATACATTTTAATTTAAAAGAAAGTCAAACCGGAATGTTCTCAATTCCACTTCCACGGTAACTTTTCGAAAGTGGAATTGATTCATGTTCTCGCAACACCAAAACGAAAAAATTTTTCGTTTTGAAAATTAATGCTTGTTGGCCGGTGGAATGAAAACTACCCAGCGGCGTACAGCTAAATGAGTCGAGACCACATCATGCTATACAACAGCCTATAGGTATAAATCACTTTAGCTACACTTTGTATACCGAGTTGTCATACGAAGTTTGTCATGTCTTCGATGCTTCGTTTGTCGAAAATTCGAAATGCGTTCGTATGTTTGTTCGTTTTTTGGTTTTCTTACTGCATTGACACACAAACATATATGCGCGTGTGTGTAGTTGATAAAAGTCAGCGAAAAAAAACAACTAATTTTAAATCGACTTAACTCTATTTGTTTTATTTTTTGTATATTGCAATGGCTAATAAATTGTTTAAATATTCCTTTAATAAATAACTAAACATAACATTTCGCACAAGGATCAGTACTTCAACCGAATTACCAGCCTATATTCCATTTACTCCATAGTACACTACGTCGTAAAGTATCTAAAGTGAATTTTCCATAATTCTGTGATCCATTTAGAAATTGTTAGTGAAATTTGATTTGCATTTAAGTCATTTGATTTACATGGAATTTTTTTGTTTAATGTTTCCAGAACTTGGCATTGCCCAGCCAAACAGAAAAGTGATACCTAAAAGTCAGCCCCTCTCATCTTCGACTGTTCCATTTTCGGTCGTTTCGCTTAGAATTTTGGATTCTCTCTTGTGTATCTAGTGCAGAGCCGGCCAGCCATAGCTACCACGAGCCGAAGTCAGTCGTGTTTTTACGCAAACGCGAGCCGAACTCATGATTGTGTGAATCGTTGAACACTGAATTGCAAGTCTGTAGTCTGGAGAGAGCTCTCTTGCTCTCTTTTTGTCCTCTCCATTTGGCCGGCACTGATCTAGTGCCAATCTCGTTTGGAGCAGCGGTTTGCAAAAAGTAAAAAGAGAGCAAATTCATTCGGAATTGAGAACACAAAAACGAAACCTAAGCGGAATTGAGAACATGCCTGAAAGTCATAAAAAATAAGTAATTTCTCAGTCAATCTTAAAACTTTAACGAATTCCGATAGATCGAACTCAAAAACGTGAACAGGCCTGACAAACATATGCCTCGAATTTTACAACACCTATGTATGTTCTTTGTTACACAGAGCGCACAGACTAATGTTTTTGATTTTGTCATATGTAAAATATTTTCGACACAGATTTGTTAATCGGCATTCTGGAGCCATTAACATTTGATGTTCTGAAGAAGAAGAGGCTTTAATGAGGTGCAATCGAAAAGTCACCAAGCCCAGGCAGAAAAATGAGAGCTTTAAAGCTCGTTGATTGAATTTGCTAAACTCATTGACTGAAATTGTGAAAGCTAGAAGTTATGCATGTGTACGTGTGTTTTGCATTTTGATGGCCACGTTCCTTAGCGAGGAGAGTGTGACTTGGTGGATTGTCACGATTAGCGTAACTGAATTTTCGTGACTTCCACAGACGATAATTAAATAATAAAATTCTTTGCTCCTTTAAAATGGCTGCATTTTCCAAACTATAGCAAATCCATTTAGGATATTATTGTGAATATCTAACCCAAGGACTTCTTTAAACCATGTCGAATAGACTACGCCCCTGAGACCTTTAAAAGTGTCACTTAAAAAAAAAAAGAAGTCAACTCCTTAAGTACAGACACCCAGAATGAACTTTTTCGATTTGTTTTCCCAAAAATTCTGTAACCATTTTTTCTAAGTGGACCGCGAATTATAAAAAATGTTCTTTTTATATATAGTTATTTATGTATATAGAATCAGATAAAAAGGGGTTGACTCTAAAAATGCTTTTATCACACTGTTTGTAGTTTGCTTTAACATTTCACCCGTGCCACTTAATTCTAAGTTGTGAAGAAAGCACTTGGTTCGAATACAATCAACTGCCTTTTATTCTATTCTTCTATTTCGTCGAAATTGCATACAAAAGGGACATCCGCTTTACCCGGAAGACAAAGCGTCCTTTATTAGGTATTACACACACATTATGAATGCTAACTTTATTAGGTTCTATTCTAAGACTTATTAAATTTCCATTTACCCGGCAATTGTGCTGCCAAGAGCCATGCAAATTGCCTAACGAAAGAGTGAAAGCAAATTAGTTGATGGGATCCTGCTGGGTTGATTGCATTGATAGAAGAAGGAAGCTGTTGTCGTCATGGCAGCTACTTGTGTTTGGGTCCATACATCATCGCTTGTCTCGCATCCTTTCGCATTATATGTGGAAGCTGCGCAGACTTTTGCTTGCTTTCCCCTAAGTTGGGCAAAAGTTTGTCACAGAATTTATGTTGAGAACAACAATTTTTTTTTTTTTTTGCTACAACTGCAAGGACATCATAATATTAAAAATAACATCGCATACTTTTGAGCGGCGCACTTTGGGAGCGAATTGAGGAATGCCCTGTAACTATGTGTCTTAGAGACAAGTTTCAATTGCGGTCATATGCAGTTTGCAAAACGATACGAGCTGAAAATGTCCCTCGTATTTTACTTATCCAGCTCATATACCCTTTGCTATCCTCTACACAGAACATAAAGCGAACCCTTTTGTCTGGCTTTGGCTCTCGTTTGTACTATTTCCTTTTCTTTATATTATTTCCTTGGGCCATGCTGACTGACATTCTTATTAATGGCGAAACGTAAATTTCATTTTCAACAGCAATTCATAAAATAAGAAAACTCAGGTCTCCAGTTCTTCAGACTTAACACAAAAATTTTGGCCAAATGGCAAACTCTGGAGAGTTCTTTGATTTGATGCGTGTTGCTGCATTCGCAGGGCAATCAATTTTTATAAACACCCCCGAAAAAGGAGCAGTTGCTCTTCTAAATGAAGCTGAATGACCCCACAATATGTTGCTCTGACACTGACAGATTTCCCATGCAGGAAGGTAACGTTGTTTTTTTTTTTTGTATTTCTTTTTGGCGCTAAGCGCTTCACGCTTTGCCAAATTCCGGGTAAACGTTTTACATATTGTACAACAACAATCAAATGAAATTCATCGAACAACAGAGCCACGAAATAGGGGTACAAACACGAGAGTTGGCCAAGAAGTTAGGGTTAAGACAAAGGAATAAAATGTAATTGCATTGGAAGTATGCCCACATCAAGTCTTTGTTTAAAATATTTGAGATAGAGTTAGTCATGGGGTCATTATATTTCGTGCTTGCCCTTGTTTGGCTAAGCGGGCACCAGAAAAACACGAAGTGCCAAAAATATGGCAAGTGAAGCCGATATGAAAGAAATCATATTGGAAAAAAGAAAGACTTCTTTATTATACCCTTGCAAAGGGTATTATAATTTTGCCCAGAAGTTTGCAACGCATAGAAATATTCATTTCCGACCCCATAAACTATATATATTCTTGATCAGGGCGACGAGCTGAGTCGATTGAGTATTGTCTGCCTGTCCATCCGTCTGTTTCTACTATCGAACTGAAATTTTGCACAGAGGCTTCTTTTTACTGCACGCTGCTTATATGTCGAAACCGACCGGATCGGATGAGTATATCTTATAGATGCCATGGGAACCATCGGTCGAAAAATGGGTCTTAGTGAGAAAAACTTTTTTGTTTTAAATAAAAGCGTCCTTAAATTCGTCCATTATTAATATTATATGCTTACAAACAGATTTGCAAACATTGGTCAAAATCGGATGACTATATCTTACAGCTGTCATAGGAAACATCGGTCGGAAAATGGATCTTACTGAGAAAAACTTCTTTGTTTTTAATGCTAGCGTCCTCAAACTCGTCCATTATTAATATTATATGCTTTTAAACAGATTTGCAAATTTTGATCAAAATCGGATGACATAAGATATTGTGCTGCCATAGGACCGATCGGTCGGAAAATGGGTGTAAGTGAAAAAAACTTTTTTGTTTTCAAGTAAATCGTCCTTAAGGTCGTTGATTTTTAATATTAAAAGCTTTCAAATTAATTTGAAAATGTTGATCTACCTCGGGTGACTATATCTTATGGTTGCCATCGGTCGAAAATGGGTCTTGGTAAGAAATTTTTTTTGTTTTTAATGTTAGCGTCCTTAAATTCGCTAATTACTCATTTTATATGCTTTCAAACAGATTTGGTCGAAATCGAATGACTATATCTTAAGGCTGCCATAGGACCGATCGGTCGGAAAATGAGTCTTAGTGAGAAAAACTTTTTTGTTTTAAATTTTTTTTTCAATTTTATCTTTCTTCAACTCGGCGATTGTTAATTTGATATGTTTTCAAAAAGATTTGCGAAATATGGTCGAAATTAGATGTTTATCTGTCGGAAAATGGTTTTTAGTTAGAAAATTATTGATTTTTATGTAAGCGTTCTTAAACTGCGACATTTCAAAAACAGTATTTGCAAAGGTATAAAAACTTCGGCACAGACGAAGCTAGCTTGGCCTTCTCGTTTTTGTATGCTACTGCCAAAACTCAAAACCACTAAAAATTGTGTCATAGAACTTTATATAAGGTGCGTTTCATATTTATACGACAGTCACCGAATTTGTCTTTAAATGCTCCTCAAACTTAGCTAGCTTACAAAAAGAAGTTTAAAAAAGTAAAGAATGGAAGGACTGGCCACATTTGCAATCAATTTTGACGCATTGCTGGAAAAGCACCGTTGGTTTTACTGAAAAAGCTTGATTTTTTGTCTGCCTCCAGGCGTTTCTTATATGTAAATACGACACATTATCTAAAGTGTGTTTAAAGCGAAAGACTCAGCCGTAATTGCCCGTACTGTTTGGGACTCGGAAAGCAGCTTACAGCACTTCTTCCTTACTAAGTTAACACCTATCTTTTCTGATGAAAAGTAATTCAGTTTAGATAGTCCAGATGGAATTCGAAGTTATTAGATAGTTTTCAGAAACGATCCCCCCATATTTTTTAAAAGGAATATTTTTGGTGGATCCGTAATGGCGTGCGGAGCATTTGCTAGATGCGGCACTATGGAACTGCGTTTTGTAAGCTCAAAAATGATCAGTTTTGACTTTGTGGATGTGTTGGAACGAAGTTTTCATCCAGTTCTGGCAACACAATGCCCGTATCCATACATGACGCCAAACAAAAGCATTCTTAGAATCAAGCTCAGTTGATGTAATGGCTGGTCGACCTAACCTCAATCCAATCGAAAATATATGGGGATCCCTTGCGAGGGAAG
Source organism: Lordiphosa magnipectinata (assembly GCA_037044535.1). Taxonomy (NCBI): domain Eukaryota; kingdom Metazoa; phylum Arthropoda; class Insecta; order Diptera; family Drosophilidae; genus Lordiphosa; species Lordiphosa magnipectinata. The sequence continues at coordinate 88,591 of JBAMBO010002444.1, forward strand.
TTTATGCGTTGGAGAGTTAAAACTCTCCATTTTAGCAGATTGAAAAACAATGGCACCAAATGATCCTAAAAATCTTGATAGATTCAATGAGAAAGAAATTGTTTGAGCTGGGAAAGACACATGTAAACTACATTTATAATTCTAAAAAATTGTCAATGAATAAATTCATGCTAAACTCGCATTTCAACGAATAAACCTCACAAGTGTCGTATAATTTTGATACTCTTATAAATTGTAGTGTTTGACAAAAACTAATAAAGCACAAAAATTAAAATAAAAGATGTACATCTATTTGAAGCCAAAAACACATGTATTCAGCATAAATTTATATATAACAATTTTATTGTTAATATCAGGGCTGCAAACCAAAAAAAAATTTTCGGAACCTCCGGTTTGCTGGTTCGAACCAAAATTTACCAACGGTTAACCTTGGTTCGCTGCACGTTTTTTTCCATATATTTAAAATAACAATACAATAGGTATACACTTGACGACTAGATACATTGTTAGTCCGCATTAACACGGTGAAGCAAACTTCATGAAGTTTTTGTTTGTGGGGAAGAGGTGTAGGGGAGCAGTCGAAGCAGGCAAAACTTCATGGCAAGCTGGCAATGAAGTTTTAAGATATGTATATGTATAATTTGAAAAATTTGTGCCAATTTTCCCTGACTTATTGTCTGTTTATGTTCTGTACCAAAGGTACAAAGAATATTTGTGCAAATGTATGTAACCGCCAGAACAAAGCATCCCTGACCCTATAAAGTGTATACATATATTCACTTCGGATGTGCTATATATCATAGTCTGGCTTGACCGACTTTCCGTATTGCTATATGTTTTTCTAATTGTCGACTCTGCTGTTACGTACATAGAGGGGTACCCAAATAATTTTTAAGGTGTATAATCTTTATTTTTTTGAACCGAACCAACAGCTTGTGTTCGGAACGGGTTCGGGTTCATCTATTTTCGTCCTCGTGGCTCGGTTCAGGGTTTGGTTCACATTAAAAAAAAAAACCGGAATTCCGTGTTCGAACCGATTCGGTTCAAATCCGGTTTGCAGACCTGGTTTATATGAACTTTTTAAAAAATATCTATCAGGCCTGTTCTGTTTTTCACTTTCACTTAATTTGCTCGAATTCGTTTTGGTTACCTGTTGCGATTTTCACAATGCAATAGATTTACTCGATTTGAATTCACATTGCTCGGAGTCGATGAATTCAAAAGTAAATTCGTTTTTTTCCTTAATGGTGTAAAAATAATGGCTTAAAATTATTTTTGTAGCAATGTTTAGTGTATTTAGATACTTTCTGCAGTCTCACATTCTTTTAAAAAAAATTTGTTATGTAAAAATAGATAATTTTTATGAAAAGCTTTAATTTTATTCTGTGACAGCCTGTTCCGGTTTTCACTTTTTTATGGAACGCTTGAAACATTCGAATAAGCTTCCATTAAAAATAAAAACGACATCTTAAACAGCTTTATTAAAATAATATTAACTTCTTTGACTTTTCCGTGTGTTTTTTTTATGTTTGCAACATATTTAGGTAAAAAAGTAGTCAAAGGAAACATTTTGGAAATGAAACATTCGAATTGCAAATCGAATGCAAATCATTCGAATACCAGAACAATTTAAATCAAATTTTTATCGAAAAAATATCTGAAAACCGGAACAGGCCTGTATGATAACAAAAATAAATAAACATGCAGTATAAATATGAAACACACCTTATATAAATACTAATATACCCGCGGCTTCTCTCACATTTGTGTATAAAGAATTTGAAAATTTGAAAGTTATTCGGCCCCTTAAAATTTCCCAAAAAAAAAAGAGAGTGAATATAGTTTTTATGGTATTTCCGTCAATACATATTTTGAATTTTAGAATTCCATATTTTTGTATGTGTATTTTTGAAAATGAGTTAAAAGTTAATTCGGCAAAACTGTACTTTGATTGTAACCGACTTTTGGTCATAACTTGAGTATAGTTCATTCGATCTTTATCATTCCTTCGGCAAATCGATAAATAATCTAGAAGGAACAAACTATCTATCTACAAAACTGTGGGAGATATAACGTTCTTCTTTCCTTTTTTATATGCTGTATTTTAAAAATCTTCTATAATGATTTGATGTCTATATTGAAGTGCTTCCTGCAGGTAGTTTGCTAGTACAACCCAATTTTTTGAGCACCGGACATACTGCGATAAAATGGAAAGTTTCTTCCACATACTGCAATCGGTATTAACTGCCGTTCTGTTTGGCCTATAATTGAGATGCAGCATCTCTGTTCCCGATTTGAATATACCGGATATTGCCTGAGAGCCGAGAGTGTCAGAGAAATATTTTTGGACTCCAATGTCATATTTCAAGCCTTCCTGTATTACGCTCGAGTTTTACTGTTTCTAGCCTGATCTATAAATGTCATTCGCGCTGCTACTGCAAGGCCTTCCAGTATTTGTTCGTGCTTGTCATTCCAAGAGTTTTAATCATCCAAAGATATTTGTACGCCGACTTGATGCTCAAAAAATTGCGATCTGCTTTGCAAGAGATGCGTTGCTATAAGTTTTGGGAGTCTGTGCGGGCTAAGGTTCATTAATTTTCTTATTTAACAGAAATGCATTTCCAACGTATTGTTGTTCTTTGGCCATTTGAAAATCCTTTTCAGGAAAGTGGGTACATGTTTTCCACGTCCTCTAGCTGCAAATGTCGCCAATCCGGGGCTGCATAGCACATGACTGCTCTCGCTTTGGCCTCGAAGAGCTTATATTTTGTGTTGATTATAACATACTTTTTTGCAAAAAAGGCATTCCATGTTTATCGCTACCTTGGAGCCGCGGAGTCTTTTTATAATGTGCTTTATTGAAAGTCATGTTCGGCGTTAGCAGTACCCCCAGATACTTGCATATATTCTCTAACATTTTCAATAGAACAACCATTAATGGACCATGTTTCGCATGTCGTAGGGCGTTCTCTCATATCCTTAATCACCATGACCTTTGATTTCTCAGTCTTAATCCGCAAATTCCATATTTTACAGTATTCCTATACGCAGTTAATCATGCTTTGCAATTTTTTTGGGGAGGACTTTTACGACTTCTGTTCCCATAGTCACGCCTCCTGGTAGAAAATGTGGTAATGTCATCTACAATAATTGAAAACAAAAACGGGCTCCAAAGGCAACCATGCTGGTATCGAAAAATTTCAATCTTTGCTTGCAGGTGGGTGTATTTTCAAAAAAAAATTGTGTGTAATTTTTATGGCTTTGAAAATGATTTTGAATTCGATCTATTGAAAATAAGCAGGCAATCAAAACGGAAAAGAACCGATTAGAACTCAGATAACCGGAACAGGTATTTTTAATTTTTTGTGTACCGAGAACCGATATTTTTTTGGAACCGAAAATAACCTAAATATTGTATCGGTACAGTTTCGGTTCTGAGTGTAACAACTAGACTGCGAAGCAACCACTTAGTTTTGAAGGGAATTTTACGCAATTTGTCTAAATTGTAAATTCCTATGTGGCACTTTCTCAGACGCATTATAATACCGCGCTAACCTCTGAACAGAAAACTACTTGGGTAACTACTTTGGCAGATGTGTATCAAGAATTGTATCCATTTCTGTTCAAGTGCAACTAAATGAGGAAAGCAGAGCTGGTACATACTTTATCTGAAAGTGAAGACGAAGTCGATATATATATCGCTCACTTACTTCAATACTGTTATAACTGCAAATAAATAATTTTGTAAAAATAGCGCTTAAAGTTCTTAATGGATTTCACCAAAGACCCTAGAACATAAACCCCTCGTAACGGCCATACAAGTGAATGTCAGGCAACATTTTTAGCGTGGATTTTCGATGTGTACGTTCGATTTTACATTAGTATGCTGTGTGTGTATATTTGTTGGGCCGACTTCGTTTCATTTGTTATTGTAATTTTACCTGCAGCAGCAGAAACTAAAGGTCATCCGTCGCTCAACACACATGTTCGACAGGCAACCAAAAGTAATTTTGGCGATGCCGAACGGAGAACTCAAATTTGAGCAAGCATTAACACTATTTATTAACCAGGGCTGCAAACCATGTTCGGAAATTTTAGGTTCGAAGTTTTTGGGTAAAGGTATTGGTTCGAACCTTGGTTCGTCTCAAGTTTTACGCAAATTTAATAGAAATTCAATTTATGTGATTAATATTCAAATACAGTCGAACTTTAAAATAGCGAATCTGAACGGCACCAAAAAAAAACGTCGTTATAAGGAAAATTCGTCATATTCAGCGGTGCCACAGAAAGCTGTTCCAATTGAACTATCATCTGTAAAAACAGGGCTGCATCTCTCGCAAAAAAATTTCCCCTTTTTAGTTAAGGGGTAATTTGATGTTCAAGTGATATTTATTGATTGTGTTAGATGTTTTATGATGCATTTTTAAATTATAATTCAAATTTATATAAATTCATTTCATATTCTCCAAAAATAAAATGCGAAATTTAAAAATGTGCTCGCACCACTCATGAAGTGTAACTTGCCAGCCCTTAGTCAGCTGGCTTTTACATAGATGGCGACCAAGCTGTAGATGCTTGACTGCTTTTGACAAATACGAAAGACTTTGGTTGGTTTTGCAAATAACTATTAAAACGCAAATTCAATGTATAAACTAATCAAACAATTTATTCATTTGATGCAACATATCCAGAAAAATAATGTTGTTTACATTTCCAAAACTAATTTTACTTGTCAAAATTTTGTTTGGATGGTGAATTTTGCTAAATCTCCTGACAAAACACGAAAGATTTGAAACCAACCGAAAGAGATTTCGGTGACACCGAGAATTGTTTTTGGGTTGGAATTTGGTGGGAAGAGATTTCTGCGACACCGCTAATTGAGAAAGAAATCCGTAATACGAAATTGCAGTGTTCAGGAAATGAATTCGTTATATACAGCCATGTTCTCAATTCCCCTTCCAAAAAAGTTTTATGATTAAGAGTCTAGTTCTAAAATACGTTTTAAGTCACAAAATTTTTGTGGAAGTGGAATTGAGAACATGGCTGATAAAAAACTTCGTGGTACGGAAGTTCGTTATTGAGAATTTGGATTGTTGTATTCTGAATTTCTGATAAGACAGTTAGCGCAATATCATTAAGTTGTTTACCTTGATGTCAAAAACCTTAAAATGTTTGATTTTATCGGTTCTCTATTGGCGCCATCAGACTCTTATTTCTAGAGATGATATTGAAAATCCATTATACTTTCGTAACGATTTCGAGGCTTTGTCGCACAATATCGATAACAACAAATTGACAAATTGGCCAAACCGAAAACTTAGGTTCGGAGCATTTTCAGGTTCAGCAATTTTCTGAACTTTGTTTTGGTTTAGGGTTCGGCTCACAGTTAAAAAAATCGGAATTCCGGGCTCAAACAGGTTCGATTTATAACCGGTTTGCAACCCTGATATTAACAGAATATTTAAATAGTGGTTTATACAGTTTGATAGCCTTATGATACACTTTTAGTATTATTATCTCAAAAGCAATAATATATTTATGGATCAAAATTAAATGTATACATTTAGTTCTTATAGTCGGGTATGCCCTTCCATACGCTGAGTAGGCCCAATTTCAAAGGCCATAGACAAAGCGAAGAAAAGGATTAAAATCGTTTGTTGCTTTTGGCTTTGCGTTTGTTGCCACTTGCACTGAAATGCACCTTAATCTGGTTTCATTTATCTACATATCAGGTAGATTCGATTCGCGGCAGTAATGCTTTCAAATTTTGCCGGTGCTGAAGCTGCCTGAAAAATGTAAAGTCAGGTAAATTCCCGTTGAACCAGTTACATTGTAACGTTTTTTTCTGAATTTTTGGGATTCTTTTCATAAAAAATTAAGAAAATATCTTTAAAATGCAGGTAGAGTGCTATAAACCTGCCCTCTCAATCTCTATCTTGTTCGCGTTCGTGTTCGTTAACGAACTTCTGGCGCACCCACACAAATACAAATGCATTTGACGCGACGCAACGAAAAAAATTCTCCACCTTGTGGCATTTGGTTGTACTGCGTAACGCATCTTTGTGAGTTTTAATGCCTTTAATTTCACCCAGCGAAAATATATATTTTAGTTTCTTCATCTATCCAATAAAATATTCTTTAAAATGCTCATTAAAGAAATTCGAAAATATGACGTCTTAACAGAAAGCGGAAGGAACAACTGAGATATGTCGCTCTTGTTGGATTATGAACGACTTATTCTCATCTCACTCGGAGAGTATAAAAGATATCAATATGCAAAATTGTTCACCATATAGAACACGCTAGTGCGAATATTTCTGTATTATAAACTCAAAAATTATGTTTTATTGAGATCCGGCAGTCTTAAAGTACACTGAGAAAAAAATTAATCTAAAACCAAGTTTATAGTCTTGAAACGAGACGAAACGGTGTTAGAATTCGACAGAGACGAGATAATTTTAACCCAAGATTATATTGTCAATTTAAATCTTAATCCAACAATCTTGAATTAAGATCGTTTATACTCGACTTTAAGATGAAACAATCTCAGTTTTTAATATGAAAAGAAAAGACAAAAATAGATTAACAATTTTTTATTTTTAGGTGATGGGAAGGTTGGGTGGGTTTGTTTAAAGTTTATTAGCATTTTCTTCTTTCTGAAAAACTTATATAAATTGTAAATTATTAATCCGCCGATACTGGGACTTGAACTCAGTACCTTCTGCGCACTAAAACACATACAACACTGCTTTACTATCGAGCTTCAACTGTTAGGCTCAACCAGTTGCAGTATTAGAGCAGAGATTTTTGCAGCCTGAGTTCTTATACTGCAACTGGCTGTGCTTAATAATTGACTCCCGAATGTAAAATCGGGTAATCGGCCGTAAAAATAAAAATGTTCCACTGAAGCTTTTACAGAAAACTGTAGGATGGAAGATGATACATCTTGGTTTTTGGATTTCTTAGCCCATTTCAATCTTGTTTTTATAAAATTGCAAGGTTTTTGAAAACGAGAATTTCAATCAAGATTTTCCTAAGCATAAAACGCTTACAAAAATAATAAGGATGAAAATGTGACAAAGTGTTCAGAATTGTATCAAAAGTTTTTATTGCTGTTCCAGCTACTTAAGTAAGCGATTATCTTTGAGGCTGAAGTTTATTACGTCTCCGCTAAAAAATCGGACAGAACAGGAAAACAGAACTTTTTACCGAAACATAACCGAAATATGATTCGGTTTGATTCCCTGCTTTGTAGGCCATGAACATAACACTTTTCACCTAAAGTTCGGGTTACTTTTACTACAGCCCTCGTCTTTGCCATTTCCGCGAAAAGTTTTATGAAAATTGTTGTTAGCAAAGGGCATCAAATGGCAGCTCAAATTTCGTTATAATATTTATTCGTTCCCTTTGTGGCTGTGTGCGTACGTGTGTGTTTGTGATTGAGTGAGTGCTGTGGGGGCGAGCCTTCTTACAAAAATAGCATAGGCTCCAAAGTGCTCACTTTAAAGCTGAAGATTTTACAAAGTCTCTAGCGAAATTGGCAAGCAGTTGGAATTGATTCAGAACCTCCAACATGTGGTTCCTAGGACGTTTGGTTGCTTGCTTGCTTGGTTGCTGAGCAATTCGTAAGCAGCTTATTGTTGTAAATCACTTGTTTGTGTATCGTCAAAGGGTTTGGTGAGCGCCAAGAATAGAAAACAAAATCAACGCACACAATGCGAAATGCATTTGTAATGCGAATGGGGGAGCGAATGATAATGCAGTTGGAGGGAGAGCTAAATGCTTAAGTTATGGATGTTATTGAAGTTATTGAGCCTGGCAAAGGAAGAAGAGAAAGACAAGAAGAGTAGGTGGCTCAAAGTGTAGACTTTTGACTAAATAATAATCGCAGTGTTTGACCCGCAACTTTTTCACTTTATCTTTGAAACGCTGCACTAGTTTCTGAGCTGATTACAGTTTCTTCGCTGCTACCTGGCGCCATTTTTGTTGCTCATTTCTTAAACTCATACGAGCAGAGAGCGCAAAAACTTTGTGTGTTTTATCAACGCTATTTGAGTATTTCGCTCTCTGTTGACATTACAAGAACAATTAAACGACGTTTACCGTTGCTTCTTTAAAAGCAAAGAGAGCGAGAGCAATTAAAGCTATACATTAGCCCATGTTTTAAGGATAACTTCTTATCTCAGCTATAACCTAACAGTTGTACATATTTATAAATGTTATGAGCAAATTGAAGACAAATTTGCTCCCAGTTGTACCCTAATCCAACTCCCTAGTGCTCAGTGTAACTGTTCCTCACACATACACACACACATATGCTGCCAGACTGTCCGAAAGTGTCGCTCTTACTCTTTGCTATCGCACACAGAAAACGAAAATTCACCCATACAAGCGCAATCAAGTTTTTGACTGTGTGAACAACACAGGGAATCCAGCTTGATTAATGCTAGCGATTATTGAATAGAGCCTTACCTTAAGTCGTGGGAGTGAAGTGGAGTGTTCTTCGGTTAGATGAGGCAGTTTTTGCAACAAATTATTAGCTTAGCAACTTAAAAGTTGCTAAAGTTGCCATCAACTTTCCCTATTTTCCCTTTCTGGCATATGTTTAAGGCACGCGAATGCATGTTTGTGTGTGTCCGTGTGCGTAAGGCTCCTCGTAAATGATTTTGTATGAATAACTATTAAAAAGTTTGCAGCTCCCTCGACGCGCCTTTCTTGCTACAAATAAAATAAGTATATATAGTAAAACTTGGCCCCAAGTTTGAAATAAAATTTGTTGGCTTAAACTATACGAAGGCCAAAGTATAGTAGAAAAGTAAAACTTTTCTGCAAAGCTGCTTGCCTGCCCCTAGTTTCAACCAACAATTCCACAGTCATTTGGGTAATGAACTGTTAGCGCCGTACAATCTGGCCAAGAAATCTGTTTTGAATTCTTTTACCCCCCCAAAATGCAAATAATAAAGGACAACCAGCCGGGCAACAAAAATCAACCAAGACGGCTCTCTCAAGGCGTTTAACGAGGCAGCCAGCGATTTTATTAGACGGCGGCCAACCGCGACGCCAGTGACACCCAGAAGAGGTGGAGCGGACAACGTTGATGGAAGAGAAGAAGCGTGATAAATGGGTATGGGTTAGATGGGACAAGCGGATGCTGCACGCAATTTAACGAGTCCTGCGGGCAAGCCGTCTGATACGCTGGCCGGCTTAAAGAGTTTATAAGCTTTCTAATTCTACAGGGCAATAAAAAAAATAGTAAAAAAAAAACCCCATAACACCAAAACACGGTACACCAAATAACAAACAACTAAGAAAGTCGGTCTAGTCCGACTATAATATACTCTGTAGTCCCCAAATGTAAGTTAGAAGCCATAAAGTATGTGCCGTTCCGGCCAGTGCTACCCAGCATAATTGTTTCTTTTCCTTATAGCTCGACTATCATTCATCCGTTTTTCACCATCTTTGTCGAATACTGATTACTAAATATGCGTTGTCCCACACCACCGCACCAAACAGTGCATTTTTCAGGGTGCATTGACAGCTCTTGAACTGCCTTTGGCTACTCTTCAGACCAAATTTGACAATTGTGTTTGTTGACGTACTCATTGAGCCAACTGAACTTCGTCGCTGAAGACAATTTTACGATAAAAACTTGCGAAACACATTTCTCACAGAGCACGAATTTTGATAATAAACTTCAATGATTTGCAAGCGCCGTTCGTTTGTTAGTCTATTCACAGTGAAATGGCAAACCTTACTGAACATTTTTTCGTGGCCACGTGTTACGAATCACGCGTGAGATGTCAAAAAAATATACACTGGAAAACCAAATAGCATAAAAATCACTCTTTTTTAGTATCCATAATAGTGTTGGGTTGTTCATGAGTGAGTGAACAAAATTGAGTTGTTCTTTAAACTGAACAAGTAAACATGTGCTTTTTCAATTGTTCATTTTTGTTCAGCGAGTCTGGTTCAGTCTATCTTGTTTAATCTATCAATCAGTCTATCTCGCTCTGAGTTGTTCTTAGAGCTGTTCAGTCTGTTTTGCTCAGAGAGCTGTTAAGTCTGTGTTGCTGTGCGAGTTGTTCTGTCTGTCTTGCTCTGTGAATTGTTCTGTCTGCCTTGCTCTGTGAATTGTTCTGTCTGTCTTGCTCTGTGAGCTGTTCCGTCTGTCTGTGTGTTGTTCTGTGGGCTGTACCATGATACAACTATAACAGGTATGGCGCTCAGCCAAATTTTGAACTAAGCTCTTTTGCTAAGAGCGCGAGAGAGCGCACATTCACACAAATTAGCAATAATTCGAACAGTGCTACAAAAACCCACCTCTTTGAAATCCCGACGGCAAAACATAAAATTTGTGCGCTCACACACTAATCCGTAATCGTAACCCAAACCATGTAAGCTTAATAACTGTTAACCGTTTCGGAACCAATTTCCCATAATACCTTAACCGGAAAAAGGCGATCGGCCAAAGCAGTTACAGTAACCGTTATTCGTTTCGGTTTTAATCTCTGGTTTGCATAATTGAAAGGGCATATATCATGATATTTTTTGTGCATTAACAGGGTATCTCATGTTATCGTTATTAAAAATCGTTAGATAAATGAATACATTCCCATTGGCTTGAAAATGGAATGAAACATGAGTGCTGAAAAGATTATGACCAATTAGCCTGCAATTTCAATTTGATTTTTTAACTTTTTCCAAATCCTTAAACATATTCCCATATTCGACTCTTAAACTTGAACCATGAAAAATCGTTTATTTTTTTATTTCGTTTTTTCTTTCATTTTTTTATGGGCAAATCTCTCATTTCTGCTGCTGCTTGTTTTGCCCTGGTGCTGCTGTGTTGCGACTGTTTCCGTTTCGATTTTCAGCTTTATAGCGCCTTTCGACTTCCGTGGCCAATGGTTATGATTACCTTCAGATTGGAGTTCGGTGCGCCGCGCCTCCTAATGCAATTGACTTGCTTCGCGTTGGGCCCAAATCAATTTGAGGGCTGCTCATAAACAGCTTATGTTGATTGAGGATGTCAGTGCCAGCTCACTAATGCGGATGTCCTCAACAAGTGGTTTACATTATTTTTAAAGATATTTACAATTTGGCGCGCATTTCAAATAATTCATTTGACTAGACCAGAGGCAAGCCGAATGCTTTAAGTATGAAGTAAACACATTAATAACAATTTATATCCTGCCTTTGTTCGCATTCCGCAAATTCTTTGCCACAATGCGGCAGCGGGGAAGTTCTATTGTGCCCACTGTTGTATTTTGTGACTTTGACGAATTGCCGCCTGCTAAAGGATATATTTTGCCATCAACCTAGAGGGGAGGAAAGTACTTAAAATGAGGAAGCACTTAATAATAATTTACAAACAAAAATCCCCGTCTTTCCAGGAAAGAACTGTGCTCGAACTAATCCAATGATGTAAGCTTAAAATGTTTGACAAACTAATTTTGAAATGAATTGTTAAGAAATGATTAATGGCTCCTTTTTCTTCAGTGTAAACTGATAAACCGCAATGTGAACAGTATATTTTTGTGCCGTAAAACTAACTAAGCGTCATCACAACTTTTGGTAGACCCCTCCCTTATGCCTGGTTTACCTAGCTATTCCAAGCACTTGTTGACCTGTTTTCTTATTGGGCTGTATAATATTCCGTCTTATCATTTCTTCATTTCACCAACTCACAACTCCCAACTTTTGGCCAATTGTCCCATCTGCATGGCCCGAAATTACAAGTGTTGACAAAGCACAAAAAAGAAGAAGAAAGGAAAAAGAAAAAACAGGAAAAGAAAAACTTTCAAGTGCCAAACAGTTCTAGCAAGGTTCAAGAGTGTGTGTGTGTGTGTGTATGTATGGCAATTGTATTACACCGACCCAAATATATTTACCAAAAATGTTTGTCTCGTTGCCGCATTGTTGTTATGGTTAGCCCCTTTCCCCGTCATTGTTGTTATACACATGAGCATGAAATATGTATTAATACCATAAACATTATCAGAAGGAAAATCCAAAAAACAAATAATCGAAATAAATACAAATGAAAAATGCCAACTTTGTCAGTGCCGAAGATTTGATACCCTTGTAAGTGCTCCTTTTGATATATAGGAGCTGAAAAACGCTAAAATTAAAATCGAATTTATTTTTCTTACTACGGTTAAGTTACGCGGTTCGACCACCGCGTTAATTCGAACTCTCAACAGACCCAAAAAAAATAATCGTATTAAAAGGGTAATCGAATAAAAAAATGAAATCAAGAAAAATTAATTTAATTTTTGAACCTATGATAACAATTTTAAGATCGTTGCTAGATAAAATTGAAAAAAAAAAAAACTTTTCGAACAGGAAAATATTTCGAATTATGGGGGTAGTTCAAATTATAAAGAGCTCGAATTAATGAGGTTTCGACCCGTAAGACCAATTTTCCGACCTATACTCATAGGATTCGACCTGATTTTGCGAATCTGTTTGAAAGCATGTAGAGTAGGGTGTCCCAAAAAAATTTTTATTTTAATTTTCACGGGTGCTCAGGCAATTTCTGAAAGCTTATAGGGGTAAGTATTTTTGAGTTTTTTTTTCAGATTTTTCGGAAAACGTTTAGAAGTCGCGCAAGTCGAATTTTCGCTAAAAATTGGGTTTTCCGTACTGTTTTTGAATTTGACATATAACTTTGTCTTTTTTCAAATCAGCATTTTTAAAGAAAAATGTTCAAATTTTACTTTTATGAATATAAACGATAAATTTTTTGCTATGCTTTTGCTCATTTAGGTACCACATATTACATTTTTTCGTAAATTTTGCATAAATTTTGTAAATACCGCACTATAACTCTTAAAATTTCTATAAACATAAAAAAAAACTAGTGATGCAGTTTAAAAGATGGGTAAATTTTAAAATTAAAGAAATTTAAATTTTAACTCACCGTTCCAGAGTTATACTCTTTTAAAGCTTTGTACCCCTTGCACGAAACTAATAACGAATAACTAATAAACTTTTTTGTTTTCATATTTGAAAACTAAGAAAATCGTGGCTATTGATCAAGTTAAAAGTAAAATTCAAAAACAGTACGGAAAACCCGATTTTTGGGGAAAATTGGACTTGAGCGACCTCTAAACGTTTTCCGAAAAAACACACAAAACGAGAAGGCCAAGCTAACTTCGTCTGTTCCGAAGTTTTTATACCCTTGCAAAAGCTGTTTTTGAAATGACAGAGTTTAAGAACGCTTAGATAAAAATCAAAAACTTTTGTAACTAAAATCCATTTTCCGTCAGATGAACATCTGATTTCGACCAAATTTCGCGAATCTTTTTGAAAACATATCAAATTAACAATCGCCAAGTTTAAGAACGATAAAATTGAAAACAAAAAAGTTTTTCTCACTAAGACCCATTTTCCGACCGATAAGTCCTATGGCAGACTGAAGATATATTATATATCTGATTTCGACCAAATTTTTCAAATTAGTTAGAAAGCGTTTAATATTAATAATCACCGACCTTAAGAACAATTTACTTGAAAAAAAATATTTTTTTTTCACTAAGACCCATTTTCCGACCGATCGGTCCTATGGCACCTATAAGATATAGTCATCCGATTTTGACCAAAGTTTGCAAATCTGTTTGAAAGCATATAATATTAATAAGGGACGAGTTTGAGGACGCTAACATTGTAACCAAAAAAGTTTTACTCAGTAAGACCCATTTTCCGACCGATCGGTCCTATGGCAGCTATAAGATATGGTCATCCGATTTTGACCAAAGCTTGCAAATCTGTTTAGAAGCATATAGTATTAATAATGACCGTGTTTGGGAACGCTAACATTAAGAACAAAAAAGTTTTTCTCACTAAGATCCATTTTTTGACCGATGGTTCCTATGGCAGCTATAAGATATAGTCATCTGATCCGGTCGGTTCCGACATATTAGCAGCGTGCATTAAAAAGAAGACTCTGTGCAAAATTTGAGCTCGATAGCTTTAAAACTGAGAGACTAGTTTGCGTAGAAACAGACGGACAGACAAACAGACAGACAGACAGACAGACGGACAGACAGACAGACGGACGGACAAAGCTCAATCGACTCAGCTCGTCGCCCTGATCAAGAAAATATATAGTTTATGGGGTCGGAAATGAATATTTCTATGCGTTGCAAACTTCTGGGCAAAATTATATTACCCTTTGCAAGGGTATAAAAACTCAAAAATACTTACCCCTAGGTTAGGTTGCGATGGCTGAGAGCGACAAGTCGCTCTCCCACTAAGGCCACATTGGGCCCATTGCGATGCCATATATATTCCCTATTAACACTTTTTAAAACTGAGGGGGGTCCTCGTTACTGAATTATTGTGTGGACAGAATGAATTTAAGTAGAGCAGGGATCTCTAGCGCGGATGTCTCCGAGAGGTTGAGTAGCAGTGGTTGACCAAGTGTCCTGAGTCTTCTTCTACTTAAGGCGGGGCAATGGCAGAGAAGGTGTTGTACCAATTCCTCCTCTTCTTCGTATCCGCAACTTCTGCAGAAGTCATGGTGAGTGACGCCTAGGCGTGCTGTGTGTCTGCCAATAAGTTAAATGTGTTCCCTTCTGTGACGTAAAAGTGTGTTTGTACGTTTACGGTTGAATGTAGGCCACGTAAGTCTCGATACATTACAGGAGGAAAGGGTTTTCCAGCGATCCGTAGCGAGACGGAGTGTTTCAGCTTTTGTGTGAAGCTTATATGTCGCCATAGGCATCCCTATCGTGCTCTTCTCTGAAAGGAGCTCGATGGTGGTACCTATTCTAGCCAGTTTGTCCGCAGACTCATTATCTTCTATGTTGCGATGTCCAGGCACCCATATAAGGTGTATACAGAGATAAGCGACATTCCGTTGTTGTTGGTTACTTACCCCCCTATAGGTTGAGATGGCTAGGGACAGTAAGACTGTACCCCTATAAGCTTTCAGAAAATGCCTGAGCAAAAACCAAAATTTTTTTGGGACACCCTAATGTAGAGCTTTTCTCACAAAGACTAAGTTTCCGACCGATGGTTCCTATGGCATCCGGGCGGTTCCGACATATTAGCAGCGTGCAGTAAAAAGATGATTCTGCGCAAGGTTTCAGCTAGTTCAAGAACATATATACAGTTCATGGGGTCGAAACTTCTGGGCAAAGTCAAAAACCTTTTGCCAAGTGTATAACAAGACAGACCGTCGGTTAAGCCCAACTGTAGTATACTCTACTCTGTACCTGCGAAAATGTATCAATAGCAGCAGAAATAAGCGCAGCTGCAGCGCTGCCGCAGTGAACTTTCTTTTGCTTTGCATAACCAATCCTTCGGCATATCGATAAATAATGCTAATACTAAATGTGTAAATTAGGTACGATATAAATATCTAGTAGATATAGGAAGTATCTACCAAGCTGTGGGAGATGTGAGATTTTTCGAAACTGCGTGGGAGGCAGGGGGTTCTATCCGATGTATAGAAATATCTATATGTTTGCTTAAAAACAAAGAATATATATCCCAGGATGCAAACCGGTTGTCAACCGAACTCCGTAGAACCGGTTCGGTTCGGGTCTATTGTTTCCCTCGAACCGGACCATGAACCGAACCTTCTAAGAAACAACAAGAACGAAAGTCGGTCAAGCCCGACTATGACATACTCTGTACCCTTACCCTCGCATTTGCTCACGAGTCATTCGTGTTGTGCACTCTTATACGCTCATCTCTCAGTTTCTCTCTCTCTCACTAAGATTGCCTCTGTTGAACGGAATGTTGTGGTTATGGGTCATAAGTTGAGTATCGTTCATTCGATATTTATCATTCCTTCAGCAAATCGTTAAATAATATTTATTACTATATATCTCTACGAAACATCATTCTACGAAACTGTGGAGGTTTTTGTCATGTTAAACCTCTATCTCTTACCATCTCTGAGATCTGTGCGTTCATACAGACAGACGGACAGACGGACTTGGCTATATCGACTCGGCTGTTGATGCTGATCAAGAATATTTATTCTGTATAGGGTTGGAAATGATTCCTTCTCCCTGTTACATACTTTTGCACAAACTTAATATACTGTATGTACCTTCGATACAGAGTATAAAAAATGGATTTTTTTTAAAATATTTAGTCAATGTATTCAAACTACTTAACCGATTTGAAAAATGTTTTTATGCGATTATTGGAAATTCAATTACCTTTCTCATCTTGCTTGACTTCATTTAATGCTTCTTAATTGAGATATAAAAAACGTTTCCATTAAAATTTTTTTTGGAATCGAGTTTCGATATCAGAAATCCAAACTGCACTTAAAAATAATTCCAGTAGAAATGAGTGTTTTTGGCTGTAAACTAGTGATATTTATTGAATACGTTAGATGCGTAAATGTGGTTTTTTTTTTTTGACAAAAATTTGAGTGAATTTCGAACGAGAGTGATTTCTGTGGCACTCCTGATATATATTAAAGCCCCATACGGAGTTCTGAAGTAATGAGAAGTAATGTAAAGGATTCATACAAATAATTTGGAAAAGTAGGCAGACGTAAAATTTGTTGTATGAAACTTTTACATTAATTCACAACTGCGTAGAGGCCTTAACAATGGATTCACACTGTTCCAACCAACTTTACCTTCATCAAGAATAAAATATCGGCGGGACTTTAAATTGTAAAATTGGAATTAATTCCAGCTTAAATTACCACAAGTTAGTTACCGGTTTGACTGCGCCAAACTAAATGTGGGGTAAAAATAGACGCGTCCACATTTTTACGCAGTAAGAGTGCGCACGACGCTGTTGATTTTTTTGGTATTCCCTGAACGCTTGTGACGATGTAATTTTCCATAGTTATCTATTATGTTAATCGGTTGTGGAATTTGTGACAAAATATTAGCTCGCAAAGTGTTAAAAAAGTGCGCAAAAAAGTGAGCTTAAATTTTTGAAAGAATTCGAGAATTTCTTCACTTTTTGTTATCTTTCACTCAGTGAGTGTGTGTTCGCACAGCTGTACTTATACGTGTAACAGTGTGTGCTTGTGTGACTTTTTTTGCAGTAAAAAATTATATGGGGTGTGAGTACTTTGGTCGAGTACACGTATATATATACTATATATATATATATGCAAATGTATCCCAGCAAAGAGCATGCCAAAATCTCTGTTTGCCTTTACGTCGTGGGTTTATTTTTCTTTCTCATATTTTTTTTTGTTTTTGAAATCAAAGTCGAGTTGAGCATTTAAAATGCAAAACAGAGGCAAAGTAGGCGTGTCATGTGAGTGTGTGTGTGTGTGTGTGTGTGTGTGTATGTGTCTGTGTGTGTGCACTTTACGACTTTAATTATGTAAGTACATAATTGTGTTATTATCGTAAGCTCACTGAGCGCTACACATACCGGGTCCGGCACGGCTACGGCTGCGGGTCCTCAGTGTTTGCCCAGGCTCGACCTCGTCTGGCCGCTTGGCAAGCATTTTACGGCCATTAAGTACGGCAGTGTCTTTTATTTGGGTTTTTTTACCCACCCCACGCTCTGCCTTGGGTACAGGCCCTAACCTTTGGCTTGGCCTTCCTTTTTCCTATGTAATCTCGGCCTCAGCATTGTTTTCTTATTATTATTATTATTATTAATAATAAAAAAATTTACAATATTAGGAATATTACGAATGGCGGCGCACTGCCTTCAATTATGCATTAACAAAAGAAGATTAGAAGGTTTATTTATTCATCATTAATGTCCCAACGAGGAGTCTGTGGGTGTCCAGTTTCCCAAGGGGAAGATATTGAGACTTTACATATGCATATAACAAGCGGAGAGCTGTTCAACGCTTCTCTCATATGCTTTGACTTTGTTGCTCGGCCGCTGCCGACCCATCGAGCAGGCTTTGAAATTAGTATTAAACGAATTGCTTTCATCTTTTATTAGAAAGTTCAACAAACAGTTGACCAGTACAAATTTTTGATTGAATTTTTGAACAACTTTTAACAATGGCTAATTTTGAAGAGAGCAAACTATTCGTTCAATACCAACCTTCTATGAGCTGGATCAGTGAAAGCGAAGCCCTTCTAATCATATTGGTGTTAAGTGCGCTGTTTGGTGGATGCGTACTGGCGATTCGATTTCTTTGGGTAATGAAGGAGGAGATAGTGGAGATGTGGGAGGAGAGGCAGCGTCAACTGCGTCAACACCGCCAACAGCTCCAAATGCTTGAACAGCTCCAACTAATGCAACAGCGCGTAGATGAAATGCTATTGAATATTCAGAATAGATTAGAAGAAGCTCAGCTGGGAGAAGAGGAACAGGCAGAGAACGATTAGACTATGCAAACTGAAGGACGATTCAAGATTCCAGGAAAATAAAAATGATTTACCATAACATAGTAAATCTTATTTTGTTGACTCTTGCCACTGGCTTTTAAAAGCTTCTCTTTTATGCTTTGAACTTTTTGCTGGGCCACTGAAAACGCAGCAAGAAGAGCGTTTTCGAACAATTTTTGCTATTAACACCGACACATGCCGAAGGCATGACGAGGCTTGTGCCAAGAGCGCAAACAGCTTGATAGTCGATGGCCAGAGCACTAATACACTCCCACTTTTTGGCCTTGCGCTTCTTGACAATCTCTGCTGTAAAGTGAATGACGAAATGAATTCTTCTCTAAACAGACAGCAGACTCACACAAATCGTACGAACCTGAAACCAAAACAAACGTTCTTCTTGTGGCAAACATTTTCAAAAAGTTTAATTAATTGAGCATTTTTTGAATTAATCCAAAATAATTCAAGGCAATTGGGTTGTTGAAATCATGTAAGTATAGAAAGTGACGCATTGCACCTCCTCGATATTCTCAGTCGGCCATGGTTCGATTATTCAAGATTGCAATATTGTAACTAGTATGGATAACTGTCAATAAAAACGATAAATTACGACCGTGTGGCCCAAGTTTTCGAGCATTTAATAAACAACTTTCGGTTGCGCTAACTTGAATTTATTGTATCATGGGAGGGTAAGAATAAGAAGGTCAAGCTAACTTTGTCTTTGCCGAAGTTTTTTAATACCCTTGCAAATGCTATTTTACGAACAAAATTCGCGAATCTTTTTGCAAACATATCAAATTAACAATTGCAGAGTTTAAAAACGATAAAATTGAAAACAAAAAAGTTTTTCTCACTAAGACCCATTTTTCGACAGATGGTTCCTATGGCAGCTATAAGACCGGTCGGTTCCGACTTATTAGCAGCGTGCAGAAAAAAGAAGACTCAGTGCAAAGTTTAGGGGTTTATTCGGGCTCGGTAGTTATTTAGAAACCTACTTTTTTCGGAGCGGAGTTAGGCCAGGGTGGCCCTGACATGCCTGGGAAGAGTTTCCACGGTAGTGTTTGTGGGGGATGGTGTGCCTTCTAGGAAAATGTTGTCTTGGTTCTAACTACCATGTTTGTATGCGCTCCCTTTTTGGCCTTAGCGCAGGTTGTGGCCGTAATCATTTCTGTTTCGAGGAGCATATTTGTTTTGCTGGGTCAGTAGTTTATTATGGCTCTTCACCCGCAGTATTTATGTTTCCTGAGGCTGGTGGTCAGGGCGCGGCATGACATAACAGCTGTAAGTTTTGGCGCTATGTGTCACAAATCGCAGTTCACCAGATCGGGGCCACATAGTTGCTCATGGACCTTGAATCGCCTACTATGCGGTAGAGATTGTTCCTTGTTCTTGCCCCAGGTGCTTCCTGAGATGGATTTGTGCACTTTGTTGCAACACCGAAACTGTTTGTCAACGTTACGCCAAATATCATTTAATATTTCACCTTGGGTATGGTTAATTTGGATGTCTAAGGTAATGACAATTAACGAGAATGGTTTTGGGATCCGATTCTAATAAACTCAGAAACGTGTTAAAATTTGACGGATATACAGTTGACATTACAAACCAAGTTTAAAGCCCGAATACGATCCCACACGTAGTGTTACATGTCATATACACTAGACACAACCTTATAAATATGTCTCTATTTGTAATAACATTAAATATTGATAGCGACAGTAACAAGGGTTAGGAAGTCCAAAACACCACTTAAAGAGGCCATCCGGTGGGAAGCACTAGACATGAATTGTGTGAAAAACCACCCTTGGGACCAACGCAGAACATTAATATACACGTATGAGTCTTTACACTCACATCGTGAGTTTAGAGTAGAGGTAAGGAAGAAATTTACAAATAAAAGCAAGATCGCTCGCCAGAGTTAGGTTAGGTTAGGTTGCGATGGCTGAGAGCGACAAGTCGCTCTCCCACTTAGGCCACATTGGGCCCATTGCGATGCCATATTTATTCCCTATTACCCTTTTTAAAACTGAGGGGGGCTGTCGTTACTGAACCATTGCACTATGGGTTTTTTTTTGGCATCAACTTCAAATTGAAAGATAGGAAGTTAAGTTTTTGAACATCAATTATGCAAATTAAAGTAGAATTTCGGTTTTTGTTAATTTTATGATTTGACCACGCCTACATCCCCTTCCCCGAACATGGTATCTAAAATTATTTGGAAAATTCAAAATAAATATGTTTTTCCATTCATTTGATCTGTTGTGTGCAATTGTATTGACCGAAACAATTCGTTATAGATAAGAACATTTAAAATTACCAATTAACAGCAGACCAAAGGTTCAAGGGCGAGCTTCTCAATTTTAGCATTTTATAACAAATTTATTAATGTTAACAAATTTTAAACATCTTTGTTAAAACTATGCTTTAGTTACAAAGGTTTTTGTTTTTAAACTAAACGAACTCTAGCAGCATGTACAAGCCAAGGCAACAAGTTATTATTAAACCCTGAAAGCTCTGTCGCCAACTTTTGTTTTTGTCAGGAGCTAGCATTCTCATAATCCACTTTTGGACGACCTCCTCTATTCATAGATCCACAATTTACTTCGATATCAATTACTATATTTTTATCAAGCCATTCAGAATGTTTATTTTTAAATCTTAGTATTTGTCGCCCTTAATTTATCCATTTCCTTTCAAAATACTACGTGTTACTTAGGTGGTTTTCGCCAATTTTTTGCAGTATATGATGTTTGACTACGGCCTCTGAGCGTTTGTGGCTGCCAAAAATGTTCAGCAGCTGCGCATGTTCAAACGCATATCCCTCTGGAAAAAGGAGATTTTTTCGAGAAAAGGCAAATTAAAGCAATTAAATTAAGTTGCATATTATTCTGGACATTTCAGTTAGTAATTCCATATTCAAAAGCGTGAGCACCTCGGAGTGCCTTTAGAGTTCTATTCCACGAAACACAGCTAAACTTGCTAAGATTAATATAAAAAATACACATGAATAAAACACGTTACACAAGGACAAAAACACATAAAATTGACGAATATGCTATTAAACTCTAGTTTTACATACCTGAACTACGATTTTCCATTATTTAAAGTTGTATTTTTTTTTATGTGGCCAACGTAAACAATCAAACTTAAGCAATGTGATACGGTGAACTGTACACAAAGCCACCACGTGCGTAATCAGCTGACTTTGACAGCGTACCGCTCATTCAGTGTGATCGTAACAAATGTTATCGTTTGATTTTTTATTTAATTAGGGTATTATAAAAATACAAATAAAGCGTCTTTTCAAAAACAGAACAACATTTTGTTTGAGTTAATGCCAAAAAAAAAACACGAAAAAAAAACCCTGAGTGCATTGTGTGGACAGAATGAATTTGAGTAGAGCTGGGATCTCTAGCGCGGATGTCTCCGAGAGGTTGAGTAGCAGAGGTTGATCAAGTGTCCTGAGTCTCAAGGCGGGGCAATGGCAGAGAAGGTGTTGTACCGATTCCTCCTCTTCTTCGTATCGGCAACTTCTGCAGAAGTCATGGTAAGTGACGCCTAGGCGTACTGCGTGTCTGCCAATAAGACAGTGACCCGTGAGGGTCCCCACCAGAAGTGAAATGTGTTCCCTTCTGTGACGTAAGAGTGTGTTTGTACGTTTACGGTTGAATGTAGGCCACGTAAGTCTCGATACATTACAGGAGGAAAGGTTTTTCCAGCGATCCGTAGCGAGACGGAGGCTTAAATGTCGCCATAGGCATCCCTATCGTGCTCTTCTCTGAAAGGAGCTCGATGGTGGTACCTATTCTGGCCAGTTTGTCCACAGACTCATTTCCTTCTATGTTGCGATGTCCAGGGACCCATATAAGGTGTATACTGAAATGTCGTACGATCTCATTCAGAGATAAGCGAAATTCCGTAAGTGTTTTAGCATTGTTGGTATGTGAGTCAAGTGACGGCTTGACTATCTGAGTATATAAAATACGGTTCCTTCTTTGTCCGTGAGTGTGGCTAAGGCAGGTGGCAGCTTCCTGGATGGCTACCACCACTGCTTGGTACACACTACAGTGATCAGGAAGGCGAAACGATAAGTTCAAATCTAGGTTGGGAGAGAAAACGCCCCCTCCCACTTTTTCGTCGAGCTTAGAACCATCTGTGTAGATGTTAATGGCGTTAGCTCTGCTATGGGGAAGGTTGTCCCAATCGTTTTGGCTTGGGATATGGACGTCGTATAATTTCGTCTGCATGAGGTCACACAGCGTTTCACATTTAAAGATGGCAATATCGTCCGTGAAGCCACCACTACGTGTCCCTTCGCTTCCATAAGTCGCAGTAGTTGGTTAACTGTTACACAGCAGTGGAGAGAGAACACGTCCCTGCGGAGTAGTGACTCTGTTAACACATCTGCGAACAGGTGCATCGCCAAGTTGGGAGTACACCGTCCTGCTGGTTGGCAATTTGTCGATGAATCTAACTAGCGGCACATCTGCTCCCACATATGTCAAGGCAGAGGTGATGGCGGGTGGTGACCTCTATGTCGAGAAATGCTACTAAAGAGAAGTCTCTTACTTTAAGTGATCTTTCAATCCTTGAGACCAGAGAGTGCATATCGGTTTCAGTAGACCTACCCTTGCTGTATGCATGTTGCGTGTGTGCTAGATGATGTGCTCGCCAGAGTAAGTCAGTATAAATTCAAACTTACAACCGTGCTCATTGAAGGTGTATATTCTACACACCGAGTCTTAGGAACAAACTTTGTTAAAATTGTTTGGTGAACCGATCCTACTTAATGACAGCTACATGAACCTACATGAACATGGACCAAACCTGCTGTAGAATTTAAGAGAAAATACTGCCTTGTATGTAAATGCTGTACACTAAGTTCATGCTAGTATAAAACAGGCAGAAGGAAGCCCCATTATGTATATATATTCTTGATCAATATCAACAGCCGAGTCATCTATCCGTCTGTCTGTATGAACACCTGGATTTCAGAGACTAGAAAATCAAGAGCAACCAGATTTTAAATGTAGACTCCTATTGTTTACATGCAGATAAAGGTTGTTTCCAACTTTTGCCACAGCCCATCCCGTACATTTATCCTAAATCCTTTACATTTATATTCGCAAAATCTATTATCTCTGAAATTTTCAGAAAGATTGGATCATATGTTTTGGGTCTGCAAGCGATGTCTGTTAATAAAAAACTTTGCATACTTCTCGGTTTTTCCTTAAGAAACACGACTTTTGTCAAATATTTGGAGTCAGCATGCGCTGTCTGCTAACATAATGTTAATGCTCTGTTAATTAACATAAGGGAAGGCTATTAAACATTTCTCCCCCTAAATAACGGGTATATTGAAGTCGGACACGTCCGACTTAAACTTTTTTCTCGCTCTCGTTTTCTTTTGAGATTAAGAACTCAGCCAATCTACAAATTGTATCTTTGAAGGTCCATTTGAGAGACCTTGAGTCTCCACGTCTATAAACTAGATAACTTTCCACGCAAAGTTTTGGGTCAAGTTTGCTCCCTGTTTTCGTAACGACCCCCTCCTCACCATCTATGTATGATATCTGTAAGTTTCATTATAATGACAAAATAACTTTATATCCATAAATTCATTTCCGCCTTTTGTTTAATTTCCTTCGTTCCTTCGATAAACTTGGTCGCTCGCGACGCGCGAATTCATGTGTAATTACAATTACGCGAAACATCGAGCTGCGACGCATCGTAACGGGGAGGGGCGCCTACAATACAATTAAGTGGGGTGTAGTATGTAGACTACTTGACATCTGCCATTGGCAGGGACAAGTGGATACCACCACAGAACTTTTCGGGGTATCGAAATGGTACACACACATTGAGCCCGTGGGCCTTTGGGGGCCACATTGAACTTTTCGCAGCACCTTGGCGGAAAAGTTCCATTCAATTAATATTTTTTTGTGTGTTTTTTGTTGAGGCGACGCGTACAGGGATATGTGACAGGCACGCAAAGTTTAAGGCAATTTCCCGTTTATAAATTCAATTTGGTCAAAAGTTGAATGGAAATGCCAGCCATTGAACTTGCTGAACTCTTGAGTAATAGCGTTTTTTCTCACTTTACGTTTCAGGAATATATGCCCCAATTGGCTGGAATTGGACTTTGTGTGGTCAATTTGATGGACGATATGCATGAATACACTCGAGGATTGTTTCTGCTCATGTAAGTTGAAGGGGTTCGTCGATATCTCGAACAGCTGAGTTGATGAAGTGTTCCGCCTGTTGCCTTAGGTATTGTGGACCAGCCATATTGCTGTCCTATTTGTATATACGCACCTCCCAGGAGCTACGTCCGCCAGAAGGACCATTTGCGGTGATGATGTATGAGCATCGTGCCGATTTGCGGATGCGACAAAGGTGAGTGGAAATTGTTAAATTAATATTCAGAGGGGAAGTGCCATAATTCAAAATGATAAATTGAACAAAAAAGCACTTGTAAAATTATCTTAAAATTCGAGAGGGTAAACAAACGTGCCGCGATTTTGTGAAAAATTGTGTTCAAGCGGATCAAGTGCTGCCATCATCTTTAAATTTGTGCATACACAGCAAAAAAAAACATATTTGTTGATGATCCATTGGATGGTTGTGGTATCCATGTGGACTGGATAGTCTTAATATCGTAAAAAGGATATTAATGATATTCATTTAATGTTGAATTGTTCTTAGATTTTCATCCAATGGATCTTAAAATCGACCAAGGGATATGAAAAATAGATATTACTAGCTGTATACCCGGCGTTGCCTGGATCCTTTGCATTGAATGGATGTGTTCCTTATGAGAGCGTTTATATTCAAGTTTGAACTGACTGCAAGTTGATATTAACATCCCACTCATCAAATTTTCATTTCATAGAGTAAATAATTTCTGAGAAATTTTAAATGTCGAACACTCACACTGTAAACTTACCAGGGAATTAAACCGGAATCAGAACCGGAGACGTATACCGAAAATAAGCGATTAAAACTCAGAACCAGAACTAAAAATCGGTACAGTTTCGGTTCTGAGAGCAACAACTAGACTGCCAAGCTGGCAATCCTATATTCTTAGACCCTCACTATAATTTCATGATATCCTTTGATCAGAAAACTGAACCGGAACCGATTTAAGATTCGGTTTGATTTCCTGAAACCTCCAAACCAATTTTCCATATCACAGCCTTAATAATTTCTGAGATGAGGACTTGACTCACTCTTGAACCGGCTGTTTCGCCTAACTTCTTAATACCATCAAGTTTCCAGATCATAGCTCAAATAATTTCTAAGATAAGGCGCCTTTTCGATACCGGCCCTGATCCATTATAATATCCTACTTCTTATTGATATCCAACTTCATTTCACCAACCTACAGTCTAAAATTCACTTTTATATCTTAAATAACTTCTGAGGTATGGCTCTGAATCACTTTTGAACCGGTTTCATACCGACCCTAAACTAGTAAACTATCCAACTTTTAAGTTCATAGCTTAAATAACTACCAAGGTACGGCCCTGAAACACTTTGTAACAGTTTCGAAACCGGTTCGATACTTGTCCTAATCCAGTAAAATGTCCAAATCCATATTACCAACTTACAGGCCTGATTTAAAGTTCATAGTTTGATTGATTTTTTGATATATGGATCTGAACCACTTTTTAACCGCTTGCGAATCTGTTCACAAACTCTATATACATATAGCTGTGAAAATGTCGTGAAGATCAGCTCAGCGGTTTAGATTTCTATAAGGAACAAACATACTTTCACTTTTCTATGTATATATGGAGACATCGGATTTTGCATATTTTGAACCGCATGTTCGATTTAAGTTCTGATTGCACACATCTTATTTTTATTGATCAACAAACAGATTTTGCATGCAAACAATTTTGCATATTCTGTTTCCATGCAAAAATTATGGAAGAAAACCCGTTTTAATGAAATTATATAATGATTCTGTGCTTACCATTTTTGATTGATTTTGTTGCAAATCTGTTTAAACTTATAAATCAACGTCACCAATTTAACATGTAATCAATTAAAATGCCGAAAATGAGTGATAAAAACACACTTTTAATTCAAAAATGGCGAAGAGATTTGCCATCAAACTGTTTTGCAATACATATTTACATAGCAGGCACACGGCATGCGTTGCTGCGCTCCCTTTAGAATTTTAAACACAATACGAAGAAGTGAAGCTTAATAGACAATTGCCATCTATCAAATCTTCATAATAATCTAAACTTAATAAATGTTTTTTCAAATTTCGCGAGTTTTTGGTCCGAACGATCTTCACCTTCTATTTACCTGTCGATATACCTTCGTGTCAATCTAAACTCCAGAGGTCGCAAAAATCGGTCCCCGTTTGCCTTTGTCAGAAAACGATAGCTTTTGTGCGACCACATTGAAAAGAGGTACCGATACAACCTTTAACTACGCTCTCTGCTTCTATTTGGTTGTGGGAGGAGAGAAACACATTTTTTTGATTTTTTCCTATTAGGTCTTTTTGGGACCGTTTGGCCTAATTCCCGAATTCAAAAAGTCTTCTTCGTATGTATGCATCGGTGTGTAAGGCTCGGCTAACGATATGAATGTATGCGACGAACTATACGCGCTCTCTCGTTCTCTCTCGCATTGACTCTCTCTCTGCTTATGTTAAACTCTGGCGCAACTCTTGAGTCTGCAACCTTTTCAAATAACATTTTGACAGTTTGGTCTTCGAGAAGCACGCAATTTAAGACCAATTAACTGAGTTGGTCCTGTTATTCGGTTGCTGTCAGACCGATCAGTGCTGTGTGGTCAACCACAGCCACTTAACAGTGGGCGCGATAACAGAACACATTCGGTTGCGGGAAGCCCAGGCCCCTTTCATATTTGGTTTTTCGGTCAGTGACGTGAGCAGAGCGAACTGAAAAAAGGGTTGAGAGTTATTTACTAGCTATGCTAAACTCATATAAGAATTTCGCAAATGTTAAAATTTCTTTAAAATTTCCAACTATTAAATCTTCATGACAATCTGATCTAATCATAAAATTTCGTATATATCCGGATATTTGGACCATTTGATCTTGACCCGTCAATTTACCTGTCTACATTATAATCTAACTCATGCAAAAGTTTTAAAAATTTCCCAACTTTTTGGACCGTTCGATTTAACCATTAACACGTCCACAATTGCCATCTATCACATGTTAATAATTCCCAAAACTCATAAAAATTAGCAAATTTCGCGAAAAATCTAAACTCAAATAATAATTTTGAAAATTTCGCGATTTTTTGAACAGTTCGGGCTACACTTCCTATATTTACCCGTCTGCTATTGCCGTCTATTAAGTCTTCATAATAATCTTTGGTCATATGAAAAATTGGCAAATTTCGCGATCTACACCTCCTACCCCCACACCCTACCCCTTCATAATAGTATTAGGTCATACGAAATATTGGCACATGTTGACCTGTTAAATCCACGCCTCTTATTTACCAACGAATGCGCGCCTCGTAAATACTCAACTGAAAATTTGACAAATCTCGCTTTTTTTGGTTTAAGTTTCAAGTTTATGATAACTTGAAGCTTGGAAAGATGTCAATTGAAGACGCGTATATAAGAAGCTTAGACCAAAAAACGCGAAATTTGTCAAATTTTCAGTTGAGTATTTGACCTAAGATGGTCTTTTAAAAATTTAGCAAATTTTGCGATTTGCTTGACCACTTGATCTACTCCTTCTATTTACCAGCCGGAAGGGTATTCTTTATGATAATCTAAACTCAAATGAGAATTTTTGAAATTTCGCGATTTTTTTTAACATTTGTTCCACATCTCCTTTATTTACACGTGTACTCTAGCCGTCCATAAAATCTTCATAAAAATCTGAAATTAATGAAAAATTTCGAAATTTCTCAATATTTTAGAACTTTCAAGGTAAATCTTTCATTTGCTCGGTGTACAACTTCCATTTAACCGTCTATATGATGCCATCTATATATTTTTTATAATAATCTAAGCTCAAGAATGAGAATTTTTGTAAATTTCGCCATTTTTAAACATTTTTTATAGAAATACATATTTTGCATATATTGAATATGCAGTTTTCAATGTAAAGAATGTTATTAAATTAGTATAAATCCAAAGTTTCACCTCAATCAACATTCATTTAAAAAAGTGCATAAAATGCGAAGTCTATATTTTATTTTAAAAGTATCTCAATGGATATGTTTTTTTCTGTGTAACTGGCAGCTCTTTTCGGGTTATTTGGTGTACAAATCGAGCAAGAATCCGCTCATTGAACACTCGATAGACAGGCAAAGGGGCAAAATAAAGTCATTAAATTGAAATATTAAGCGCCAGCCGCGCCCAAACGCAAATTCATTACTCAACTCAACCGCCCCTGCCTCTATCCGTCCATCCGGGAGCAAGTGAGTCCGATTTCGGTTTGCTAATTGAGCTGATTAATTTTGTGAAATGGATTGAGTCGCCGCAACGTAACCGAGCTACATACACCTGTCAGTTCACCCACCTCTCGGTTACCTTTTTACCCTATTGCTAATGAGCTACAAACCAAACGCAATGGAAGTTTAATGAGTTTGATTTCTTGAGTAACTTTTTTCTGCTTTTGTTTTTGTTACAGAAACTCTTCCACTTCATCGGCGGAGCCGCGCACGCACAGCGGCGGAGGAGTGGCCGGTTTGAGCAATGGGCATGGCGCTAGCGCGCGGTCGTATGATCTGTATAGCGCTGAATTGGATGTGAATCGTGAGAAGCGCAAGCAACGCAATTTTGGTAGCATGGCTGCCACCCAGGTGGTTTGTGTGTGTCCACTGATGATACTGAAATTTGCACGTCTCTCACTGGAGGAGACCTATGAGAATCAGAAGCATTTTGATTTCACCTACTTGATGTTCGTGTGGGTGGCATTTCTACCCACGGTCATCTTTCCCTGCATCTATGCATCCCAGATATTGCCCAGGTAAGTGGAGGGTCACCGAAAAAATTCGGTAGCAGAATGTCCTTAGCACCGCTAGCTGATTTCACAAGTGAAAAAAGTCTGGAAGCCGGGAGAGAAGAGCAGGACTTGGCAATGTGAGCAGAAAAGTTGCCACTGGCTACTCATACAAAAACCGTATATATCAGCGATTGTCACGGCTGTCACGCAGGGACCGAACACATTTCGCATGCCGAGGCCTGTGTTAAGAGAGCAAACAGCTTTTCAGTCGCTGGCCAGCGGTCGATTAAGTTAGTCAAAGCTGGTTTGCGTCGCTATATTTATTGGCCTCTCTCTTCTAGACTTAGCTTTCTAGCGTTAGCTAGTACATATAGTATACAGTAAATGAGCAGATAGCTTTAAAAAGCTTCTCTGGTACTCTTCTCTGGAGAGAAGTTGCCACTGGCTGCAGAGAAAATTTTCGTAAACATTTACTTGTGCTTTCATTGCTTTGCTCGGCCGCTGCCGTTGCAGCTAGCAGTGGCAGAGGAGAGAGAGTTTTAAAGCTCTCTGATGACTCCAATAATACTATTGCAGCGACTATATTTCTGCCGACGTTTCTGCTTACATTGCCGACCCCCTGGAATAGAGTAACCTGGTAGATAGATGTGTATAATAGGAGAGCTTTCAGCTTGTTAAGCGATAATGCAAGCATTATGGAAAAGGGTAAAGAGTGGATTTAGCTTCCGCCATCCCAATGTTATGTCCCTTCCTTAAAATTACCTCTATTTTTCCTTCCCTCTCTTTTTGCTCCCCTACAGAGATGAACAGGAGCGTCTGCGTGGCTACTTTCGTTTATCTTCGAAACGCAAGCAAAAGAATCAACGACGTAGCGATGCCGGAGCGGGTAGTTCACGTGAGGATTCCATTGAGAAAGATGAGCCTACCAATACCACCAGCATCCCCTCCCATGGTCCAGTCGAAAGTCATCAGACAAGCAGCAAGGCAAATTCGAACACTGTCTCCAGCAAAACAGCATCGGTTCGACATGAGCGTACTGGTCATCATGGTACTCCGGAACGTTATAGTGGGGCACCATATAGACAGGGTCAGGGTCAGGGCAAGGAGCGGGATAGGGAGCGTCCGAGGGGTCGCGGCTTGGGTGATGCGGGAGTGGTGAATAATCTGGGCAAGGATGTGCGTGGCAAGAAACATGATGTCAAAATCAACATCATTTCGGATGGGGGTCAGCGCAAGCATCAGCCGACCAGCAACAGCAGCAACAACAGCAGCAGCCGGGCGAAGCATAATCATAGCCAGATCACCGCCTCCACGTATTGCAACGGGAATGGCAGCTCCCATTTGGATGACAGCAGCACCAGTAACTATGGCGATGGGGAGGAGTCGTCGGTGGTCAGCAGCATGATGATGCCGCCCCAGCGTTGGCCAGCTCCGGGCATGCGTCACAAGGATGTGTCGTTTAGCGAGTGCAGCAGCAGCACTTTCTCGTCCAGCACTTTGGAGAGGGACCTGGAGATAATTGAGCTTTTGGAACGAGAGCGCAGCATGGATATACAGGAAATGCTGCACCGAGAGCATCAGGGTGAGAAAATGCGCGGAGGAGTGGGTCGCCAATTGCCGGATATTGAGAAATTGTACGCTCAGCGCTCGCCGAAGCCCAAGCGGGAGTCTTCGCTGGCTCTGGTAATGCCGGGCAGTGATCCGCTGAGCTTGTCCAGCGGCAGTCAGGTGACCGAGTACAGTCTGTGCTCAAATCTAAGTCAAGATCAACAGCCACCGGTGGCGGAACTGCGCGGCGAGCAGGACGAGGAGGAGGTGCCCGCCGATTTCTATGACAGCTATACGCCCGGCGGAAGTCAGAATCTACCGCCCGCTGCGGTTCAGGCCGCTCCCCTATCCACGCCCGCCTATCAATATCAATATACGCGCCGGCTGAGCCGCAAAAGTTCCGGCTCCAGCGCCCATCACCAGCCCACGGGTGGCATGTCCTCACGCGGCTCCAAAAGGGATAGCTTCAATTCGTTGAATGGTACCGATTTAATAGCCGGCGCCTTTTGTGAACTGGATCCCACGCAACCATTAAACAAAATGGCCGTCATCGAGGGACGCATGCGTCGCAGCAGCCCCCGCAATTCCAGCTTCAGTTCGGGCTCAGCGCGCAGCTCAATGAAATCTTCGTCGCGGGATTACGGGCATGGCTCAACGCATTCAGCGCATCCGGAATTGGATTTTAGGGAGAATATATTTGCCGAGCTTTAAGGCTTTTAAGCTTCCCACAAAAATGAAAACGAAACGAAAAGCTTTAGCGCCAGTTTGTTAAGAGAGAGAAAAGAAAACGACAAAAAGGGGGAATCCCCCTTTTTTGTGTTGTTGTTAAGCTGATTTGAGACGAGAAAACTTTTCTACTTGCATGAAAAAAAAAACTACAGACATTTTTTCCTTTTTTTTTTGGTGTTTTTTGCATTGTTAAGACTTGTGGGAGAATGGAACAACAGGCCACAGCTGTGGCTTGGCTGGCAAATGTTGAACAAAAATTGATATAAGAAATGTTGAAACCCGAAAAAATAAATAATACAAATATTTTTTAATAACAAAAGAGCCCTTCAAGTTGCTCACACCAACACACACATATAAAATTAAGCCGCTCAGCAAAGAAATCAACAAGATGAGAAACACATCAGTGGTGGGCACCAAACACTCACGAAAGCGAGCTACAACTACAAACGGTTTTTAGTCTGGAAGTCGTGGACGTGCTGCATCGCTGAATTACACTAGGCCAGAAAATCGGCCAACATTTCGGCACACTAGTTTTTGACATGCATTGGGGCTGCGCCAAAGATGAGACATGTTTGCAAACACAAATTAGCTAAATTTGTTTTCAAAACTTTTTCCATTATTGAGAAACTGTTTTATCCTATAGCCACATTTCTGTCAAACTGAGTTCTAGTAGCAGATTTCGAACATTGTTTTAGTCATTTAAATGGGTTTTAAACAAATCTGCTAGCCGGTTCGAAATCGAATCTGAGCCACATTCGGTTCAAAATTGACTTTAGACCAGGGCTGTAATTCGAAGTTACCATTACAATTAAGAATGTTATTACCATTGCTTCGATTGGGGGTCCATAAGCAAGTTTGCCTGAGTAGGCTGAAATTGCCTCTCGTC
Organism: Lordiphosa magnipectinata; assembly: GCA_037044535.1. Taxonomy (NCBI): domain Eukaryota; kingdom Metazoa; phylum Arthropoda; class Insecta; order Diptera; family Drosophilidae; genus Lordiphosa; species Lordiphosa magnipectinata. Next base: position 120,990 of record JBAMBO010002444.1, read on the forward strand.
CGGATGTTTGTTGTGCCTCTAGTTGAAGACTTTGTAGTTCATAACCTCTAGTTGAGGTGCCGGAAATTAAGGACTTTGAGGTGACTCTAGTTGAGAATTTTGAGGTGTCTCTAGTTGAAGACTTTGTGTTGCCTCTAGTTGGGTACTTCGTCAAACGACAAATGTCAACTTCCTGACTTTTAGGTCCAATTTCTCAAAACTTCAGGTTGGTTAATATCCGGACAAATTTGTTACTCAAGATGACCTCAGTTTTATCGGTAGAAAGGCTATAACTGAACCCGAATCAATTAGAAAGCTATGTAGATAGGTTGAAAATTTTACGGCGGGCGAATGTATGTTCGCTGTCATATGCCGGCTGTACGGTAGACAGCTATTTTAGTTTTTCTGCGTAGTTTTCCTTTACAATTATTTCGTAATTTAAAAATTTTATTACCATTACAACTACTTTTATGTAATGAAAACCAGCATCGGAAATTACTTCAATTACTTTTTATTACAAAAAATCGAAGAAATTCAAAGTGGTTAAGTTTCTTTTCCAATCATCATATCAAGCTATTGTTCATTTTAATAATGTACAAACAAAACATTTTTCTTTTTTTCAATATCAAAAAGCATAGCTTTAGGTCAGAGATGGGCATGCACACATATCGTCACACTTTTCACACGCATACAAGCACAATTTGCGTGCGCCGCATTCGTGTTCTATAAATAGCTTTCAATCCTTATAGCGTACGTGTGATTTTGTGCAGTCGGCCGCGGCAGAGGTCCTATGCACACGAGGCAGCGCGCTGCCTCGTGTGCATTGGAACGTCGCGACGCGCCCATCTCTGCTTTAGGTAAACTGATATTCAGTCACAGTGTGACTAGACACATATGTCAATCACAGTGACTCAATCACAGGTGTATCTCTAATGGATAGTGTGAACGAGCTTACAAAACAGGCAAATTGGAAGGAACTATTTTGAAAAGCATTTGTATTGTACTTCACTTCCCTACCCTAAAAAACGATTTCAGATGCTTTTTGTGTTCGTTTACATATATGTAATTTCCACGGAAATGTTTTTGTGTTTACCACCCGAGCTTCAAAACAGATTCTGTGGTAATAAAAATCATTTGAAATCGAGTATTTCATTAAAAAGAAAGGTTCTTAACGGTTCGGTTCAGGACCGGCTTGCAGTCTTATAGCCCCTTTCCACTGGCATCATATCTTAAAATTTTGCCGTTTCCATTTACAAATCGGCTCCGTTTTGACACTCACAATGCCACGTTGACAAAAACAGCTGAATGATTTGATTTAAACAACAGACGCCATTTTCGAACTCACGTCTACTTTTTGGAACATTCAGCAAAATGAAGACATATCCGTCACGAAGGCAATTCCGCAGGGCGAACGCATTGTTTCCGTTTAGCTCCATCAGCTCTTGTTTCCAAGATATGGCAGAAAAATGAAAATGTTGAGTTTTTGGCACTCTAGGATTTGTGGAGCCTACACTAGGACTGAACTATTTTCGATAGATTAAAAAATCAAAGGCGCTATATAACTACAGCAGAAAGTGTCCTAATTGGGCTCAAAAGTCGGACTACTCTTGATTTATGGCTTTTTTTTTCATAATAAATCATTCCGTTTAAACTAGCGCGGTTATTGGATAAATATTTTAGCTCTTTGAGCATTTAGCCAAACATATGATCTAATTATTTGATTTTTATGGCATTTATATGTTTTTTTTTGCGAAGTTACAGCCTGTTTAAGACGAAAATACATAACTCACTTTATGGGAGGAAAACTAGATTCACTCTGCAAATTTGTATGGAACCTGTGAAAAGACTGCTGGGTTCAACATAGAATTTATTATCTACATGCAAACATATAACAATTTATGCTGGATCAAGTAGCCTCTTTACAGTTCCTATACAGATTTAGAGTGACAATCTAGTTTTCCTTCCATAAAGTTATATATGTGTTTTTCTGTTAAGCAGGCACCGCTCTGCCAAACAAGCTGATATAAATGCAAAAAAAATTCTCATTATTAGAGCATTTGTTGCTCTATATGCCTAGGTTGTTCCAATAGAAATTCGATCACCACACTTGCTAAGAGGGGTGATTTATTTTCAGAAAATTAGAGTCCAACTTCGACACTTTCTGCTCAGCTTATATAGCGTCTTTGTTCTGTTAAAGATGTATTGATAAGTGATCTGTCGCAAATAGTTCATAAATTCAGATATGCATGCCGAGTGTGGCCTCCATAAATCCACAAATTCTTTTATATATAATATATACCTTGTAAACAAGAGCAGATAGAACAAAACCAATAATGCAGTTTTGTTCAGTTCAATCAAAATTAACATAATCAGATCGAAATGGCCTGCACCAAAAACACTGTTAAATTGTGTTATTGGTGATGTCACTAAAAGTAAGAAGTGCTGCCTGAGAGTCAAGAGTACTTTATTAAAAAAAAACCAAATTCTTTCGGGGCGAATGTCATCAATTTTGTAGAAATGAAAGGCAAAATGAAACGACAAATCGTATGGAAGAAGTGATATCATTTTCTTCATTTCGAGAAATGAAGTATCATTTCTTTGGTGGAAATAGGCTATTAATTATTACACATAATAGAGTTAGGGTTCCTTCGGATCTCCCTATATCTTCCAATCTAGCAGAAATATTTATTAAATTGGATGTTGTGATCAAAAGATATTTGCTAAACGTGAATTGAATTTCTAATAACAGCAGAGCTACTAAATCATACAAGTTGTTATAAAGGGGTACTTAAATGTAAAATTTATCAAAAGATCAAAAAAGCACTTAATTGTGGTTGGGTACGTCGCTGAGGCGCGGTGCTGTTTAAAACCTGAGACGCGTAACGGTGAATTTTATGTACTATCTTGTGAGAGGTATGACAGAAGTCGCATAATCTGTAACTTATTGGAACTACGCAAATTCAAGGGAGTTTGGGGGTAAATATGTCAGGGCTTATCGCAGATATTTCAAAACTTTGCTTTCTAGAAAAGGTAAATATTTCTATCGATGAATATTTTGAGCCTACTTTTCAGAAAGAGAATTTCCTTTGTATCATCTCTGGTTCAGCCTCAATGCATTAGAAAAAAATATAACGTGCATATCGTTGTGTAATATTGTGTAATTTAAAATATTTACTTACATGTGCCAAGCTACCAAACCAAAATATATACAAAAAAAGAAAATACACAAAAATAAATTAGCCTAAAGATATGAAACATATTTATGTACTTTTAAATAAGAATTGTGTTGTGTTGCAAATAAATATTTAAATGTTTTTTAAATAAATAAATTCTCTAATACAACAACAACTGCAGTCAGTTGATCTATTGAATGTTACACAAAACTCTCCAAGAAACAAAAAAAATCAAACTAAATAATGTTAAACACAACCAAAAATAGTTGCTAAATACACAAAGTACACAAAATATTGCACACAATTCTCTTCTGAGCCCCGAGAATTGTTGTGAAACTGCATTTTTTTTTTTTTTTTTTGTATCTTTGAAACGTAAGTTTTCGCCCTATGAAATATACATATACAATACAATATATACTTAATATGTTTGCGTGTGTGTGCATATTGAATAAGTTGTGGTTTAAGTATAAAAATATATATTTTTTTTTTCGATCTGTGGTGAATTTTGATGTGTGAGAAGGTAATAAACAAAAACAAAAAAATTTTATGTGCGTTAAGCATAAAAAAGGGAAATGATTGATTTATTCTTTTGGTGGGTGGGTGGATGAAGAACGGTGAAGGACAGAACGAGGAAGGTAAGTGCTGGTACAAGGAGAAACTCGCGAAATACAAAGATGTGAGTGTCAGTTAAAATGCTCGGCCAACTTTCTTTCTTTACAGTACATTTGGAATGGAAATTATCAATCAATCGAAACAGAAAGAAACGACATGTTCAGGGTTGTCAGCATATGAGGCCCAAAAGTTGCTTAATTTAAAAAAAAATAAAAAAATGGCTCAAAAAATAGCTTAAGGAAATTTATTTGATTAAGACTAATAACCGAAAGTGTAAACTTTGGCCGGCTAGAGGTCACATAACTTTAAGCAGGAACACACAAAACCACAAAGGAGGCTGGTTGACCGTACAGCTGTTTCATGAACTTTCCAGTTCAATCTTCAGCGGTCTTTGCTTGACTACTGCAAGCCAACTGCTGCCTCCTTATTCCCAGCGCTGTTATATCCGATTGTGAATTTCAAAGCGAATTAATAGCAAAAACCGGGCACTACGAGAAAGCGCTAAGTTGCCAGTAGTTGCATGTGTTGCAAACATAACGAGACCTCGACCCGGCTAAAACTTGCTAGTTTGATTATCATAAAAGTCGTAAAAACAGACGCATATTCCAAGAATTACTTTTGAAGGAGTTAAGACGTTAAAAATGCCTAGAATAAGGTCCGCAAACCGTTCAAAATTTGGAATATCCAGGTATTCTGGGAAAAAGCAGGGACAGGGATCGGCTCTTAACAAAAAATAAAGGGAAGATAGTTTACAATATCATCCAAATCATCTTTTGAGTATTTTTGGCTCGTAAAAATTAAACTCAAATATTTTCCCAACAAGTCATAGTTAAAGTATAATTGGCTTCTTCTGTCTAGTCCATGTCTATGGGAAAAAAACAAACAAAGGTGCAATTTTAAAAGCATATAGCTGCCATGTAGAGCAATTTATCTGGTTGAAGACATGTTCAACGTTTTTATTGGACCCCACTGAACAGTGGTCAGAAAGCCCGAAAATGTGGCATTCGACTCATTGTAAATTTAAAAAATAAAATGGCTTTACAAAGGGCCACAGCCGAGCTTCTCTAAATCTCTTGGCGTGTGTGCTTATAATTTTTGCACAAGAGAAGAGTTTCAACTCATTTAGATGAAAAATAGAGATTTCCTTACAGAGTTTTTCGTTCATTTTCTAACCCTGAAGCTTTTTCAACATCGGTTAATGAGATCACAAATGAATTCGAATAATACCCTACAAACCGAGTTTCAAGTAAATCGGATGAAAAAAAAATTTTTTCGCATACAAACTTTACCGGCGCTTTCAAATCCACGTCTAAGTGCTCACTTTCAACACTAACGGAACCTCCTGTCCAAATTTCAGCCTTCTTTCTCTTACCGTCCGGGCTCTGCGTAGATTGCCAATCGGTGAATAAGCGAATCAGTCAGTCAGTCAGGACAAACTCTTTTATATATAATATATAGACATCTATTATGTCTTCAAATAGTATATATTCCGATTTTAAAAGATTTTAACCTGGCAGAGGCTATATTAAAATTGTCCAGATGTTTGTAACGCATAAAAGGAACATCTCCGACCACATAAAATATATACATTCTTAATAAGCATGACAAGCTGATTTGATATAGCCACGTCCATCTGTCTGTCTATTTCTATGCTTTCTCCTCCGTCAGTCATAAGGCTATCTTAACAAAACTTTGCACGAATTCTTTAGGTACAAATACGCTGTACATTTGTCGGAACCGGCCGGATCGAATGACTATAGCATATAACTGCCTTGGGTCAAACGATCGGTCGAAAAACTAGTTTAAGTAAGTGAAAAACTTTTTTGTTTTCAATACAAACGCCCCCAAACCTCGTATTTATAAGTTTTCTATGCTTTTTCATAATGCATAACACTAGTTTACAGCCAAAAAGTCCCATTACTGATCCCAATACGACGAAGATTTTGTACACTTCTCTTGTCCGTCCGATTTTCGAGTATGGAACATGTGTGTGGTCTCCGCAATATTCGACCCATCAAGATAGAATTGAATCTGTGCAAAAATAGTTTTTATTGAATCCAGAGGTTCGTTTACCATCGTACTCTAGTAGACTTCTTTTGATTAACCTTCCCTTCCTTATTAACCGTAGAGTTATGCTTGGAGTAATCTTTATACATAGACTAATTAATGGTGAAGTCGACTCAACTGAGTTGGTTGGCCAAATTAACCTAAACGTTCCTATTAGACCGACTCGTAATTTTATCCCCCTATCACTGCATCGTTGTAATACTAACTATGCCTTGCATGAACCGTTTCGTGTCCTCTGTGCTGATTACAATAAACTCTACCGAATAATAAACTCTGAAGCTTCTCTTCCTGCTATTAAAATTTCTATTTTAACTTATTTAGCCCGTAGTTAACATAACTTTATGTTCATCCTTCCCGATTTCGTGTCTCACGTTAGTGGCTGCGCCTCTCGGTCGGTTGGGCGGGAGGTGGGTTGCACCTACCAAAAAAAATTTAAAAAATTCATATTTAAAAAACGTTGCGATGAAAAATTTTTGAAATCGATTTTTGGGATCACCAATCCAAACTACACTTAAAAATAGTTTCAGTAGAAATGGGTCATTTAATTTATTTTTTTGTAAACTCGGATCGGATAACTATATAGTATAGCAGTCACAGAGAAGACAGGTCTGAAAAAATGTCTTAGTAAGAAAAACATATTTGTTTTTCTCTTAATATTTATTAATATTATATGCTTCCACGTTCGAAAACAAAGATCTAGTGAAAAAAACTTTTTTGTTTCGATTGGTAGCGTTTTTAAGCTTTCAAGTTATGAATATTTTCTGCTTCAGCACAATTTTGACGATTTTTATCAAATTCGGATGAATATATCAAATAACTGCCATATAAACAACTCGCCAATTAGGAAATTCTCTCAACTAACATTGTTCAAAGCGAAAATGATATTGTTCGATGAAAATCCTTCAAAACTTTTGTTTCTATACAGTTTACGAGCTGCAAGGGTATATAGGATTTCCCGCCTCATTTCTGCTTTGGATTATTTTATCTTTCAATGAGCCGATTCATTCCATTAGATTGCAAGATGACTTAAACTCCTTGCAGTTTTGGTGCTTGGTTAATTATTTACGCCTTAATTGCTCCAAGTGCATGTTTATGAATTTCCATCTTTGCAAACCTTCGCTGGCTATTTATACGATTGAAAATGAACCCTTGGAACGAATATCTACAGTCGTTGATCTTGGAATTCTTTTTGACCCCAAAATGAGTTTCAATCCTCATATCTCCTATTGTTAATAGGGCGAATGGTGTACTTGGATTCGTTAAACGTTGATCGAAGAAATTTAATGATCCATACATACCATGATGCGGTACTTGAATACTGCTCGTCCGTCTAATGTCCGCAATATAAAAAGCTTATCAATCGTATTGAGTCAGTACAAAGCAATTCTTGCTTTTTGCTTTTCGTCGACCACTTAACTTTGTCTGCCATCGTACTCCAGTAGACTCTGGCTTGTTGACCTTCCTTCGTTAGCTAATCGTAGAACAGTCTAAGGCGTTGCTTTTCTTCAAAAGCTAATCATTAGTGATGTAGACTCTACCGAACTCTTAGGTCACCTTAACTTCTCCGTTCCTTCTAGGCCGACGAGAAACTATTTACGTTTAATCTTGCCTAGATGCACATCTGATTATTCCCAGCACAATCGTTTTCGGGTCTTATGTCAAAATTACAATGATCTCTATCACCTGCTCTCAACAGATCTCTCCCTCGTCTCTCTATTTTTATCTCCAGGGAAATCTCTGACCACTTCTGGCTATGAGTAGGGGCATAGCTTGTCGGACCCCACCGGGTCAGAGATGTTCCAGTTATTTATTATATAAAAATAGTTCAAATTATAGGGGTAGTTCGAATTAACGGGGTTCGACCCGTAGCTAAATTCATTCCTGAGGCGTTGTACTCAGGAAAGTTCTATAACCAAGAATATAATAATAGCATTTAAATATAAGTTAAATAGCATTTCCCCTTTCCAAATTGCTAGATATAGCAACTTTCAAATTAGGCTGAACACGCTCTGGCCGAGGGTCTCAAGGAGCGCGAGGCGGATGTGCGCGACTGAACCAATGCGAGTGTCAAAGAGCTGGCCAAGATGCCCGATATTGATGGTTTCTTAGTGGGTGGTGCCTGACTGAAACCTGAATTCGTGGACAAACAGTTAACCGAAAATCAAGTCCACCGCACAAAATGGACTCCAAAAGAGCTGCCTGGAGGGACTAGGACTCACCTTTTCCAATTACATTATGCATAGAATCTTGTTGTTGTCCAACTGATATCGCCAGAAAGTAGTAATCTGCAATGTATTGCAAAATTTTTAGTTGAAGCTATCATGTAAAACTCATTAGTTATAATTTAACCTTTCCAGTTCGTTTTACTGGAAATTTCGTTCCATAACCTTTGCCTTCCTTATAATATGATTTTTCACACATTCGTTATGACTAACAAATAAGAAATAAGTTCATGTTCTTTGGAACTTTGCAGATAACACCTGAAACCCCAGAGTTCATCAAAATCGCTGCTAAAAAAAACAAAACAAAACACTTTCAATTTTGTCTCGCTTGCAAGGAACGAGCAACCGATCTATAATTATAACGTTTTACCATTTACATGTAATTTTCAAATTTAATTATGAACATTTTTGATTTATGAAAAAAAAAATGAGAAAACAAACTACTAACAAAACAACTGACGTTTTGCTTGGTAGTTTATGATTCACCCTCTTAGTACATATTTGGCTGGCATTTTGTGTTTAATCTTTTCTGCTTCCTTTAAGCTATTTACATTCCACACATGTAAAAAAATTAAACAATAAAACTATGTGTCATGCCTCCTCCTCCTCTTCCTGTTTTACTCATCCAGCGGTTCCTCATTCTCAATATCAAGATCGGCTAGTAAATCATTGATGGTCAGGTGATCATATTGTACCACAATATCGTAAGTGTATTCAAATTCGGCACGCTTTCCCCAGGACATATATAATAAGGGTGCCTCAATTCCCTCCACATACACAAGCTCCTGCTTCAGATACTGCACCTCCACGAACGTATCCTCGATGGTCTGACGTATGCCTTTGCCAAAGAAGTCGTGCTCCTCGTTCACGTTAATGCCCATCATATTTAGGGCATCGTACAGTTCCTGGGCCAGCACTTTCTCCGCACGCATAAACAGATGGTTGAGCACATAGTGCAGCAACATGCGCGCTGGACGATCCGCCAGACTCATCTCATCCAGTGGTGTGTTTGGTGTCTCCGGATAGGTAAAGTATTTGTTACCTCCACCAAGTGGACTGAATATGATGCCGAAGCGATTCTTCAGCAGACTCTTAAGCACGTCCAGGCGTGAAATGAACTCTTCGCGGCCACCGACCAACATCTCCAGTTTGCGGGTTTTCAGTGAACGCTGATCGGTGGAATATGTAAAGATGTATGCGATCAGGCGAAACATCAGAGGATCCACGTCCTCCTCTAGGCCAAGAGTACTCAGAAAAGCAGCCGGGTTAGACATAGTGCAAGCAAAAAATGAAAAAGCAAGCAAATTTCACGAGCGTCAGAAGTTTAATGAACCAGAACAGTGCTGCCCATCTGACTGAAAAGTAAAAGCCGGCATCTTATCGAAACTTATCGATACTTGGTCAGGCATCGAAAATATACTTGCTTAACTACTTTTGTGATGGCAACCCGTAAAAGTTTGGCGTTTTCTTTCCCTTTTTTGAAAAACCCAAAAAGTGGTAAATGAAATGCTTGTAATTTTACGATTACTCCATGGGCCGTAAAAAAAATAACAACAAATTATGCTAAGCACAAAAGGAGAAGAAATGGATTCTATTCCGCCATCCAGCTGCTAAATAACGGCACTTAATCATTTTACTGGGTCAGGTCATGTCGGACGACAGTGCTGCGCGGCCTCAGCCCTGCGGTTTGAGGGCACATTGGGATGACCTCGCCAGGGGAGCGGAACGAGCCAATGAGATTTTTGGGGCTGTTAAACCCAAAAGTTGAACTTTTGAACTCGCGCACTGACCCCATTCGCTGGCGCCATCTCTTTCACACCTCCAGGCAAGCTGAACGAGCGCGTTTATTGCACGGCAAAATGATTCCGGTTGAAATGGAAGGGAAGGAAGCGGGTTACCTTCTGCATTTGCACAGATTAAATTGAGGCGACATGAGCTACCCAAAACGCATTTCGCACAAGGACTTACTCAGCCCAGAGAAAGAATACATACATAGCAAACTGGTTTTTATGGTTGGAACAAATTTATTTTACAGGGATTAAAAATTTAAGTATAAAATAAAAAAAAAGCATTTGGCTTGATGCACTTCATCCCCTTGAAGAGATTTACTAAATTTGTGGACAAGCTCTATAAATGTAATCAGCTATATTTTGACTTGACGTAAGTTTATAATATTCTCTTCGGGACACTACATACCTATTAGAGGTGCTCGCGTGTCGTGAATTTGAGCGTGTCACGGTTTCTCACGACAAATATGTGAATATAAGGCATGCAGTATTCAGGAAATTTTGTATATATATATTTTTTCTGTAGAAAAGCATTATATCTAAAATTTGGAAAATTATATCGGGCTTTACGTATCTAAGAATGATTTTCGTGCAAGTGGTTAGCATACCACCAAATCTAGCACCAAGTAAGCAGGTTTTTTCTACAGATTCTTAGAAGAAAGGCGAATAAAATATTGATACTCTTATATTTTTCATTAAAAATATGGAACTATTTTAAAAATAATGAATGAAAGATTTTTTTCTTGTATTTAAAAGCTCTTTATTTAATTAATGCATAGCTGGGTTGTTCTTTGTTAAATCAATTTTTATGGATGACGCCTACATAAATCGTGCGTAACGCGAAACGCTGCAGAAATCATGTATGTAAGGAGATTTATTTTTCGTGAAGCGTTCGTGACGTGAAAGAATCAGTGCTACTTTTCTAAAGTTTGCGGTTTTCGCTAGCCAGTTGAATGTAAAATATATTAAAAGATTCTAAGGAATCAATAAAACAATTATGCTTAGCGGATTTCTTAAAATTTGTACTTTTTTTAGTCCAGAAATGTCCCAATTTATTTGATGGTAATGGAAATTTTCCATCGCTTTGAGACATTTCACAAAGAACCGCTAAAGAGATGGAGAAAGAAACCGACACTTTAGACCAGGGGTCGGCAGTGAGAGCCGTGGTCATTTTGAGCGTGGATCATAAATGAGCAAATGAGCTTTAAAGCTCTTTATTCTCTGCCTCTGCTTGCTACGTGACGCATCGGCAGCCAAAAAAAAAATTAAAGTTTCTGAAAGCGTTCTGTCCGTATTCTGCATGTTTATAACAGAGCTCTATGCTGTCTGCTCATTAGATCGGACCTCAAAACGGCAAAATTTAAAAAGTAGGTCTCGGCATGCCCAGAGCTAATACATGTTGTATAATTAATAATTGTGAAAATCAAAAAATGTTATTTTAATTTTAAATGGGCGCGACAGGGCCTTCCAGTTTTAAGAAAAATACAAGTTTTTACAACAATGATATTAGTTCATTCCAATTGCTGTCATCTTTTGAAATTTAAAAAGGTCCGCTTATTGAGCCCAATTTTTGATAATACGCATTCCATAAGGCTCGGCTGTTAATGCTGTTCAAGAATAAGATATGAATAAAGGATAAACTAGTTGATATTGCATAAATAAAAAGACAAATCCAGTAAATTAATATGCTGCTTTCGTTTTGGTTTTGGAACTCGAAATAGTTTTTAAGTTAACTGAACGCCGACTATTTCTAGTTCTTCGAAAATAGGCAATCCTGCGTATGAGTTATTCACAAAAACTTTAGAGTCTATTCGCGTCCGTTAAAACTCGAATTGTTTTACTTTTTTTTTTTTTTTTTACGCAAGCTAAGTATACAACAAATAGCATCAGATAGTGGGGCGAGACCATGACCTTAAAAATTTCATATTCATGAGAAACGGGCGAAATGACAGGGACAAATTCAACAGACTGACTCCATTTCTGCGTGATTGAGTAACAAACATATAAACTGTCACATTTTTAATATAAGTTAGTTTTGTTCAGTTGCCAGTGCCTGCTTTTCTGCTTACATTGCTGACCCCTGCTTTAGATGCTTTTCCAGAAATAATTAAAAGAGCTTTTAATCTGTTTTTGAATTTGAAATTAACGAAGCATAGGTTCCGCCCTACCAACCGATAAATTTCAAAGAACTAAAATATTTAAAACCACGACAAATGTTGAGTGTAGAGATTTATGGCTGTTTGACTATTTAGCATACAACATTTTTTATATATCAATTGCTTCGTACGATTCCTGGATCATCCTACTCGTCTGAACGCAGTATTCCATACTACCGCGACTTAAGCTGTATTCCGAATCAATAATGTTATAGGATCGGTTCAGTAAGCTTGCGTTTTAGCATGTTAACATGGCAAAGCATACAATGAAAAACATTTGTCAAACAACAACAACCACAAGAGATGGAGAAGCTGTTTATTACCAGGTAAGATGTGTATGTGTGTGCGTGTTCTTATGCCTGGGGTATGTAACAAATTATTGAATTTGTCAAGGTTTTCCGATGAAAGACAACAAAATGAACACAATTTTGTGCTTCATAGGACAAGACGAGTGTTTTTAGTGGGACTGGGACTGCAAGAGCACATTGGGCCACCAAGGGTCTATAGCAGGGGTGCCCAGAATGAGCTTACGAGCGCGTGAAAGCCAATACAAATGCACAAAATACAACTCAAGCAAGAACAACCACAAGAAATAGAAAGAAAAAACCGATTTTTGTTTGGCTGTGTGAGTGTGTGTGTGGTCATTGCAGTCTCAAGCACACGCCTGCGAGCGCTGACTACGCAAAGGCAACATTGTTGTTGCTTTTTAATTTGCCAGAAACATAGGAGAGAGAGAAGAGAGTCACATATAATGTTGTTGTTGCAGGTCTGCACGCGCCAACAACAAAACCTTCATTCGGAAAGAAAGAGAGGAGAGCACGCATATGAAATTGTTTTTGCTTTTTACAATCTTATGGCCGCGTAAATGGTAAGCGCGCGGGTTATTCCTTAGGCTTGTGCACCCCTGGTCTATAGTTTTCCATAAGCTCTTGTGCCCGGGTTGAAAACATAGTTTCTCAGTCGTGTTTGTTTCCAATCAAAACAATTATGATTATTTTCCAATCATTTTTCAGTTAAAAAACGTACGTAACCAATCTCATATAAGACTTGCACACTAATAGTCTCTGCACAGTGAGCACATTTTAGACTCATGGAATTTGATGATGATGTGAAATGGAAATTTACATCTTGCATCTTACATCTGTCAGTCAATGCTCTCTAAAATATGATGTATCAAAAATTATTCGAAAATATATAAAGAAAATATAAATTGGCATGAAATTTATTTAACTTTCGCTTAACCATATCAGGTTTAAAAATCCTATGGTGGTGATTGAAAGGCACTTATACTTGGTCATTTTTCCGAAGTAAGACTATTTGGGTGTTTAGGACATATTTTGCGAAATTTAATACTCCTTGGGCGTTTTGGTATATGGGCATTGGTATTACCGATGCATTTGCTGCTCGAAATTTCTGAATTAATGTCAATTGAGACCTCTGCGTGGAATTTGGTGAGCACCTCTTTAATCACTATCATGATATTGTTGCATGACATCAGTATGGTCCTCATGCCAGCTTCCATGCAAGGCGTTTAAGTGTTTTTCTTGCAGACTTAATATAAAAAACAAAAATATATAATAATGCATGACAAGGTTCTCTACCATTACTTAATGGTTGCTTCAAGATGTTCAGTGAAAATAGCCTATTAGTTTTTAGTCAACATCTCCTCAAAACATCTTCAAACACTCGATTAAATCATCATCACGAAGCGGCAAACCAATTTTGTGCATAGGTTTTTACTTTCGCTGTTTATCCACCCAAAACCAAAACGCTTCTCCTTTTCGAGATGTCATCACTTACAATTTATTCTTGCCGTTCTTGTACAAATTTCCTCATTTTTGATCAAAAAAAAAAAACTATATATAAACTACAAAACAAGCCTTAGGATCGAAAAAAAAAAATACTTAGCAAAGAAGGACTCGAACTCTCCAACGCCTCCAGCCTCGCTAGAAGTTATAATTGAGATTGCCGCTGCTGAAGTTCACATGGGATACGTCTGCCGAAGACTGGTACGATGGAGCACCCAATACGGAGGACATTGGCACGGCCATGCCATAGCTCTGGGTGGTGGTGGGTGCCAACTGACTGTTGGCAAACTGTTGCTGCTGCTCGCGCAGCACATCCTGCTGTTGCTGCTGCAGGAATCCCAAGTGCTGCTGGGTCGAATAGAAATTTGGGACTGGAGCTGGCGACCGGTTGGCCGCACCGAGGGCCGATGACTGACGAAGCGGCTGTGGTTGAGATTGGGGCTGGAGTCCATTGGTACCAAATGGGCTTGCAGACTGCTGGCGGTGGACGAAACGGGCTGGTGTCGGTGCTGGCTGTGCTGTTGATGCGGCCTGACTGCCCAGCGAGCCCGACACATCGGGATAGTAGTGGTAGAGCTTCTGCAGCAGCTGCTGTTGCTGCTGCTCAAACTCCACTCGCTGGCGCTGGTAGTCAATGAAGGCCGCATGCATTTGATCGGCGTAGCTGGGCATGTTAAGTGCCGCATTTGCGGCTGCTCCGCCGGCCGCACCAAGGAATTGCTGCTGGGCCAAGAGTTGTTGTTGCTGCTGCTGCTGTTGAGGACCAACAGCTGATTTGATCTTGGCTCCTCCGCGCAGCGCGGTTGCTCCCTGACCGACTTGGCTGGATTGCAGCTGCGGAAAGACAGCTGAATATTGTAGGCCCGCCGGCGAGAAGCCGGTGAAAGGAGCTGGATTCTGCTAGAAAAAAAGAGGGGGGGAAAAGGGAGGATTAGTCTTAACGAAAAAGTTTTATTTCAATTGCCGAACACTTTTCGCTATTCACACCGACACGAGCCGAATGCAAGCTTTGCGTCGCTTTATTTTCGCACACCAATACACTCTCCCTCTCGCTGCTGCCTTGGAGCTTACACTTACCAGTCGAGTGCCATTTCCCTCCCGTGTTTTCGTAGTTCTCATCTTCTGTGCTTAAATTTTGGTAGCCACGTATTTTGCTAGCTACTGCCTTCAAGCCAAAACAAATCCCCAATTTAGCCAGGACTACAGATTTTGTATACAAATTTTGTAAAAAAAACAAAAAACACTTTGAATAATTTCGGGGAAATAAAAAAAAATTGGAGCTCCAAAGTCGAAATAGAACCTTTCTGGTGAAGCGGGCAAGTGAGACTAACCAAACTGTTGACTCTCCGTTCGACATCACTTTATCTGGCCTGCTATGAGATTGGAATTTGAATATCTGGGAATTACATCTGACACGCCAACTAGATGTTGCCCTTAAATAGCCAGAATCACTGGATGTACTGGCTTAGTAACGAGATGCAGTTCCACCTGGTTATAGCGGCCGTGGCCCTGTGGCTGTTAGGAATGGCCCTTGGTCGGCCCCAAAATGCAAATCCTTTAGAACAATTAAGCCTGGCTGCCATGAATATGGCCGGGCAATTCGCGGATACTCTACAGTCTGGAGCTGCGATCAATAAGAACATGAACTTTGATACACCGCTGCTGGCGATGCGCTCCAAAACTGCGATGGGCTATGGTGATGCCATGCGTCCGGCTGGCACTGATGATGATTCCTCCGAATCGGATGAACGACGACGACGTAGAAGGCATTTGGAAGTACATCGAGTGAAACGCGAGCCGTGCATGTGGAAAATGATGACCACCGAAGCCACCGATGGGGAGGATGTGGAGGCACGCAAGAAGCGTGCACGAAAGCGAGCGGCAAACAATGCGGCTCGCTCGCGTGCGAACAAGTTAAAGAAAAAGAAAAAGTTCTATCGTCGTCGACGTCAGGCAAACGAAGGAGGAGGAGGAGCAACAACTGGAGGACAGCCAATAGGACTGAGTGATCGCATCAGGGGCATGTGGCTATCGATGGTGGATAGTGTTTCAGATGTGGTGGCACAAGTGCGTCAAAAGATCAGCGGAGCAGTGGCACAGTCCGCCAGTTGATGAAGCATAAGGAGCAAACCAAATTTTTTTCCTTTTTTTTTTGAATTTTTATATATATAATATATTGAAACTAATTTTATTCAAAACAAATTACGTTGCAAATAAAGTCGAATTTTAAACGATTAAATCGAGTAAGAGGAAAGGGAAGTGTCTGTTTTGAACAAAAGAAAAGAAACTATCAAAATCAAATCATAATCGCTCGTTTCTCTCGAATATTTAGCAAATAACACTGTGACACATTTTTCGAGACCAACAAATTCTGAAAGGGTATGATGTCTGTGTTTGGTCTGATTAGCTGCCGTTTTTGTTTTATTGCACTTTGAACTTTTCAGCTTTAGAGTAGAATTTACGATTCCAAATCTCGTAAAGTACTTCGAATTTGGCTTTTATATCTTCAGCAAAGTTGTTGCTCTTGGTTGGCCTACAAAA
The DNA here is from genome assembly GCA_037044535.1 of Lordiphosa magnipectinata. NCBI lineage: Eukaryota > Metazoa > Arthropoda > Insecta > Diptera > Drosophilidae > Lordiphosa > Lordiphosa magnipectinata. Next base: position 137,335 of record JBAMBO010002444.1, read on the forward strand.
CATTTCCTTGTGGCAAACCAAAAAAATTACATCTTTATACACAAAATTACAAAAATTGTCAAAAAAAAACCAGGTTTTAATTAATTTTTTACAGCTTTTAAACTTCATCTTGAAACTTGTTACAAATTAACAACAAGTAATACAGTACAAAGTTGTAGCTTAAGCGAACCAACTTTATTTAATTACTTATTCATATAGTTATAGGCCCACAAGCATGCAAAACTGTCATAAAAAATCTAAAAAAAAAATTTTTTTTCGTTGAAAAAGTACAAAAAATGACTTTTTTTAATTATAATTTTAAAGTTATATTTTTTACTATTTAATTGATTTAATACCAAACAATCGAAATTTAGCTACCAAAAAATTGCCAATTTTCGAATTTTGGTTTAAATTCTACATGCTTAAGGTCCCATAACTATATGAAGGACCAATCGTATGAAGTTGGTATGTTCCAACCGATTGCTTATTTAAGTCTAAGCTCCTTTTTTGTCTTGCGTTGCTTAGTCAAATTCGTTACAGTTTTCAAGACAAAGTTAAAAAAACAGTACAAAATCAGGGGATAACATGTTGATTTTACGACATTTTCGGAATTTTGAGTATTAAGATGTGACTTTTTTGACTTGCTACATAAGAATGTTTTGTGAGCCAAACCAAGAGCAACGACTTCCTTTAAGACGTCAATGCGAAATTCCAAATAGTTAACGAAATATGTAGTTGCAAATCCCAATCAGAAGCTGCCAACTTCAAAGTACTATAAAATTAAATGGCAGACCAAACCTTGCGAAGGTTTTTGTACTACCATGATACCCTTGCAGAATTTTTTGGGCTCGACTCGATCAACATTTTAGTGTTGTACAATGTAATTAGCGTATATTTATTTAAAGCTCGCCTCTTTGTACACAAAAGTCCCAAACATTTGAACATTTTATTAGATGTTCGTCTACGAAATAGCAAAACACACAAACAAGAACAAAACCAAATAAATCTCAATCGCTCATAAGTTGTTAGAAATTTTGTCCCTTATATTGTCTTCAATTTTGTTTTAACTGCAAGTGTAAGTATCAGAACAAAGAGTATAGAGCAGAGTAAAGACGTGGATATCTGCTATGATAACTTTGTTAACGTTTTGTCTAGCAATATCAAAAAGAATGCTCCTATGCCGGTCCAGGGTTCGTATAGATTACCTTGGTACACTAAGGTTTTAAAAAAGTATACAAATTCTATTAACGTTTTATAAAGACGCATAGTTCTGCTGATTGGGAGAGATATAGGCAACACAACAACTTCTTTATTACTACAAATTTCCTTATAATTACACTGTGAACCATTTTTGAACAAAAAAAATTTTGATACCAACGAGACCTACAAAATTTTAAAGCTAGTTAAAAATTCCTGGTTTGGTCTGATTGACTAAGGTTTTCTTGTAATTATACCCGTTACTCGTAGAGTAAAAGGGTCTACTAAAGTCGTGCAAATGTATGTAACAGGCAGAAGGAATCATTTCCGACCATATAAAGTATATATATTCTTGATCAGCATCAACAGCCGAGTCGATATAGCCATGTCCGTCTGTCCGTCTGTCCGTCCGTCCGTCCGTCTGTATGAACACCTAGATCTCAGAGACTAGAAGAGCTAGAGCAACCAAATTTGAAATGTAGACTCCTATTGTCTGCACGCAGATCAAGTTTATTTTCAATTTTTGCCACGCCCCCTCACGCCCCCGCAATTTGGAAAAAACGTCATATCTCCTACAGTTTTGATGATAGATGGTTCGTACTTTCTAGAGATATCTAGTACTCAAAATTATTTATCGATTTGCTGAAAGAATGATAAAGATCGGATGAACGATACTCAAGTTATGAGCAAAAAACGATCAGTTAACACCCACCACCCACCCCACTCATAACCTAAGCATTGCGTTCAGCAGCAATCTTAGTGAGAGAGAGAGAGCGAGAGAGAGAGACGAGTTAAAAAATGTTGCATACTTTTCGGCTGACCCACCTCAGGCATACTACAGTAAGGCTATTAAACATTTGTTTCCATGAGTAACGGGTATATCGAAGTCGGTTAGAGCCGACTTTAACTTACGCTCTCGTTGAAATTTAATTCTTGTCTTGAAGTTTGTGGATTTTTTTGAAAAAATTTCATGTGTTTAAAGTCTATCAGCCATGCTTCCATTTTCGGTTTCGCAAAACTAAATTTGGTCTCAAAATCGTAAAATTTTTGCGATTGCGAAAATGGGAGCATGGCTGTATATCTCATATACTATTTGAAATTTTCCTTCACTGTCTTCAGCAGTTTTGTAGCTCTTAACCAGACCTACAAAACATTTCTATAGACCAGCTCAAAAAAAACCGTCTTCATGCTCAAAATCACTAAAATGTACAAAAATTCTACCTTTTCCATAGTTTTTTTGCTTTTATCTGGAAAACCGCCACCACTTTAATATAGTATTTATATCGAGAATGCAGATACGAATAAATCGTAAATTTTTATGAACATGAATATGAACAATTTTTATGAACAATTTCATTATAATTATATGAGAACATTATTGCTTGTCTATTTTTGCTTTCATTGCTTTTTGCAGTTCCCAACTGATAAAAGCAATGATTGCAAGGAGAGACAGTTGGCAATCATGAATTCTTTTGCGAAAAGCTTACTGAATATAGAATCGGGAGGTTCTTGAAAATGGAAAGGTGTTGGAAGCTGGCCACTTAGAAGAATTCGCTAAGCAATTATCCACCGAATCAGATGAGCAAGACGAACGTTTTCACCAGTAAGCATGTAATGTAATGCAAAATTGGCTCAACAGCACCAAAGAGGGCCAGGCCAAGCTTCTCGCAATCTGTTCGCACAAGAGAAAGGGGCCTACAGGGACAAAAGGAAAAAGAATAGATTCTATGCTTGGAGAGGTATGATGGCGAAGTCAGAAAATTTCGATTAGTGAAGATAAAGACGACAACGGAAATAACGATGATAATGATGAAAGTGTTGTGTCTTGGGATTGCCTATCGAGCTCAGATGACGAAAATGACTCAGACGGTGAACAATATCGAATTAGATTGAGAATGTTAATGGAAGAGAATTAAAATATTAAAACTATAAAACATAAAAACCTTTCTTTTTGTCTTAGCTCTGTAAAAAGCAATGAAAAAGGTTGAATTTTTGTCCATTTTAGTGATTTTGAGCATGAAGACGGTTTTTTTTTGAGTTGGTCCAAGGAAGTGTTTTGTAGGCCTGGTTAAGAGCTAGACGATAAAGGAAAATTTCAATTTTGCTTTCGCAAATATTTTACGATTTTGACTCCAAATTTGGTCCAAAAACCGGTTTGAAATCGCAAAAGTTTTACGATAGACTTTAAAAACAAGACATTTTTTCGAAAAATCATTAAACTTCAAGAGGCCATTACAAGAAAACCTTAGCCAATCAGCCCAAACCCAGCCCGGATTTTTTAACTACTATAGGTACCTTTAAAATTTTGTTGGTCTCGTTGGTATCAAAATTTTTTGGTACCCTGTGTTATAATATATTGCAGATGTTGCGAATGCACAGTGGTTGCTCCCATAGGCCAAAAATAAAAAAGTCAAAGTTAAAATTTTGACTTTAAATAAATCAACACTTTTTCATAATTGGTCTAGCTTTTAAACTGTATACTTGTTTTTGTTTTGTTCTAACTGTCCTCTTCAAGAATAGCATCAAAAGAGACAGCATCAAATTATTTTGGTATTGCAGCGTGAGCAACTTGCAAGTAGAGCTCTCACTAAAAAAGTTAAAAAAACATTAAAAACAAAGTTATTGTGCGATGGAAGGGATTATTATTATAAATAAAGGTATTAACAATATTTGTACAATAAAAAATATATGTACTTCCCGCTATGTGTTGTGTAAATCGTTATTGTGTTAAGTACGATATTGTGGACGTTCTGTGTTTGTCTTTGCTGTGTTTCGTTAGAGTTTTAGTTATGACCGTCATCTCACGTCTCAAAAATTCTGTTTGTATATTATTTATTAACATTTTAAGATTATGTGGTGTTAATTTCAAGTGCCCATAGGTGCCCGGGCTCTTGCTTTATTCAAAAAGGTAACCTAACCTCAACTTTAAAAAAGCACATGTGGCTTGCGAAAAAAATGCAAGAAGCGTGCTAGACAAAGACAAAAGATAGAGAACGACTAATTTGTATGTATGTAGATCAGCAGAACAAAAGCTTAATGTACTGCAAAGAAAAAAACGAGTCCAAGCGGAGTTTCGCGATAAAATGGGAATAATTGTTGATAAGCCAAGATACGGAGGCAGAGATGGAAATACAGCCAGAACATTTTTTGGTAACCTGAGTTTGGCATCTGATATTACAGGCATTGATGAAGAAGTAATAACATGATGCGCAACGATATTGCAAGCCTTAGCATCAGGATATTCCATTAATGCTACAAAATTCGAAAGCTATGCGTTGGATACTGCTAAGCAGTTGATAAAAATATATCCATGGTACTATCTTCCAGCAACAGTGCATAAAATTTTAATTCACGGTGCGAAAGTGATAGAGCATGCGTTGCTGTCAATTGGAGAGCTCTCAGAAGAACCTGCGGAGTCGAACAACAAAGAAATAAAGAAGTGCCGGCTGCAACATACTCGGAAGATGTCTCGCATATTGACAAATACAGATTTAATTAATACACTTCTGTTGCGTTCAGATCCTTTTATAACAAGTCAAAGAAAACTACCAAAGAAAGACAAATCTAAAAATTTTTTCCTCTACATTTGATTTATTAGAAGATATTTGTTAATCTTTTTTCCACTCAAATTAAAATCATTTAAATTTTATTTTTTATGATTTAAATACATTTATTCTTAAGTATGATTGAAAAAACTAGAGAACCTCATTTGTTTATATTTCGAAAAGCTTGTGGGGAGGGGGAGAGCAGTTACACTTTCACAAATTTATACAGAAGATAATTTAAATATACATATATTGGATGCTAATAATGAAATTTTTGCACTGTAACTCCACTGGAAGTATTTTTGCGCACCATCGCCATATAAGCCATACTAAGGTGCTATGTGAGCTATAGGATACAGTCTTCCGATGTAGCCAATTTTTTTATTATATATTCAAAATATTTTTTTAGATTTTTGGTAAAAATTTCATAACGATATCTCAACGGGAAATATTTATGGCCGCGGCTCCATACAAGCCCAACCACTGTGGAATGGCTTGAAATTAAATCCTAGATTATTTTGGCGATTCGTACATTCGAAAAAGTAACATTTTGTTCCTTCAGATACTGGCATTTAAAATTTCACCCATAACTTTGAAATTTCAGCTTCATGGAACCTTCTGATCATTGGCACTTTATCAATTCCTGTTCAAGTCTGGTGTCAAGAGTGAGATACTTAACTACCGACCTATCGCCAAGTTTAGCAATATATCAAAACTCTTTCTCTCTCTCCTTTTTCGTAATGATGTACATTAACCCAAATCAACATGGTCTTATGCTCGCTCCACATCTAATTTAGCTGTCTTCAGTAATTATTGTATCAGTTCCTTTGACTAACGCTGTCAGTTTGATGTTATTTAAAGCGCTTGAACCTTTACTTTTCATTATTTTTTATGAATGTCGTTTGTATGTATGTTCATAACTAAAAGTTTCTGCTATATGCTGTTGATTTTAAAATTTTCCCATCAGATAAATCGCTTATTGATGGTTGCTTGTTGTAATCTGATCTAGATAGGGTTCATGGTGTGCTTACAACTTAGTCCCACTTAATCTCACCAAATGCTTTATTGTCTTATATAGCAAATGCTTCTACAATACTACGGCCACTTAATCGATGTCTAATAAAACTTTATAGAGCCGGGTTGAGGCCACTGATTTGGGAGTGAAATTCGATATAAAATGCATCTTTAATGAGCACCTAATTTATAACTTTGAACTTGTGCGATCTAAGTTATAGCCTTTTCACACTGGGCACAGCATTGTTGTACTTTTACCTAGCATGGTTGCAAAGTATCGCCAAAAGCACTCGGAAACGAACACCATATTCTCGTTAAAACTGTGCTGGTCCTTGAATTTTCCTACTTTTGAGTGACCACCCAGCCTATGTATTTCCTATGAAAACAAAACATCGCAGCTTCTACTTTGACAGTTTGTCCGAAGCTGCGGCCGGTGTGAATAGACTATTAGAGTATGCGTCATTTATTTGGAGTCCCTCTAGTGCAGTTCCCATAAAGAGGCTCGAAAGGATACAGAAAAAATTTCTAAAATTTGCACATCTTCCGTTCAACTTTTCTGATCCATTGCCGCCATAGATGCCGTTAGTAGATGTGCCCTGCTGTATTTTCCAACTCTAAAAGATAGAAGAACTATTGCGTCATTACTGTTTCTGAACGACCTTTTTTCAGGCTGCATAAGCTTTCCTACCTTGATAGCCAAGATAAATTTAAATGTACCAAGCAACCAATTTTACCGAACTAATTCTTCCCTTCATGAGCCTAAATCAAGTGCCCTTAAAATTTTAAACCCTTGCCCGTTAGCATGCGATTTGAATTGGACTCTAATAAATCGACATTTCCAAATTCTGATAATTGAAATTAAAATAGAGTAGTCAGCTGCTATTCCTAAACCTGATCCGTACCTAAGTTTTCGGTTTGGCTCAAAAATAAAATGTTGTCTATACTGAAATCCAACAAAAACTTCTTAAAATGTGTTTAATATTGTGCGAAAAAGACTCGAAATCGTCAAGTGTAAGGGAAGTGTAAGGGATTTTACACAAAAAAAAGACCCATATCAATTTGATATGCGGTGGTTAATTTGACATTCTGTCAAGTATAATTTTTTTTCATATCACTTCTAAACTATAACGTTTCATTTTAGACATAACTAATATCAATTTGTCAAATGATCTTAGAAAAGGCAAAATTTTCTAAACTCTTCCAAGAGGAAAAGGTTGCACATCAAAACTACAAGCAACGTTTGGATATATTGAAGAGTGTAGTAGTAGTATTGGATTTACCTGCGAATTCCAATTAATATTTTCTTTATAATGTAATAATATCAAATTGATCTTAAGAAATATTATATTGAAATGCTGGAAAATTTCAATATTTTCGGGCAGGTCAATTCCAAGTGTGTCATATCGGCTTTTTATTGATTGATAATATAATTTTTTTTTGTGTGTAGAAAGACACCCATATTAACCTTTGTTTTTAGATCCTAAAGTTCTCCTTCAGAAAATGACGAAAGTTATCTCCAACATTTTGAGGCTTACCAAAGAGTTTCAAATAACAAAACTATCATTGACATTATTAGAGCTTCCGATGCATCCATGGCATCAATAAAGAACTGTCTAAGGGCCGATTTGTTTTCTTTCAGATAGCTTCTATGTGTCAGATAAACTTACAATTAAGGAGCGGTTTCTCAACTTCTACATGGAGTAAATTGTGAGCTTATCTGACTCATAGCAGCTATCTAGAAGATGTGAAATCTGCCCTTACTCTGTTATTTTTTTAGTTTATGCTCTATGCAGAAGATGAGAAATTTGTCCTTAATCAAACATTATCAATAGAAACAGCTTAAAGCTATTGCGCTCACAGTCCTATCAATATCCTATCAATACCGTCGACTGAAGTCTTCTGTGTATTTCCTCATATGAGATAAATGTCAATTTTAAATTTAATTTTTAATTTTTAATTTTATTTGACAATATTCCTGGTGCTACAAGTATAAACTTATGATTATTGCACCAGTCACAAAAACAATTCTTAGGGGAAAATATTTAGAGCATCCTAACTTATTATAATTTTACAAATTTTAATTTAATTTAGATTTTTAATTTTGATTTTGATTGATTATTAATAATAACATTTATATATTTATCGATTATATTTTTTTTGTACTTCATGTTTTAATTTTTAAGGTAAGTATTTAATTTGGCCCTAAATTGCGTTGCACTACTAATATTTTTTAAATAGGGTGGGAGTTGGTTCCACAACCGAACAGTATTCACGAAAAAATGTTTCTCTGAGCTGGCTAGTTTATGTCGCATTGTTTTTAAATTCATGGTTCTTGTTGAAGTGGCAAAGCTTAATTTATCATATAAATAGGATGGCTGTTTAGTATGTACTATCTTATGCAGCAGTATTAGAGATCTGTATCCAGTCCACGTTCTGAAGTCAAGGTCGTATATCTGGTTAGCGAAGTGCGTAATGTGGTCCGATTGTCTTCTATTATAGACATATCTAGCAATATTGTTGAACACTACGTTTAATCTTCTCTGAGAGGCAGCGTCACAATTCGCAAATATTTCGATCCCATAGCAAAGCATCGGTATCAAGTAAGTCTTTGCGACTAGAAGTCTGATATTTGTAGTTAAAAAGCACTTACTGAAGGATAGTTGTCTTAGAATTCCATGGGTTTTCCCTGCAGCTTTAGTTACTTGATCATTCCAAGTTAATGTGTCATTAAATGTTATGCCTAGATTAATGGCTTGCGATACATATTCTAATGGTGTATTGTCAATTATTAATTTCGCAAGATCTCTTGTACTCAATGATTTTTTGTATATAACTAGGCATTTGCACTTTGCTGGGTTTAATGACAGTCCATTACACTTAGCCCATTCATTAACACTTAAAAGATCACAATTACAAAAATTGACACACTCATTTATTTTACTCAAAGGACGACTAACATACATTTGGACATCATCTGCGTACATGTGGACATTACAATTACTTAGCAGGTCAGGAAGGTCATTTACATATAAGAAAAAAAGAAGTGGACCAAGAACTGAACCTTGGGGAACACCACGTTTAAGATACAGTATGGATGAGGTTTCGGATTCCGAAACCACCGCCTGCTTTCTATCGCATAAATAGGATTTTATTAATTTAATGGCAGTATCAGTAAAATTATAAAATTTGACTAGCTTGGTAACTAATATTTCGAGATTAACCGTGCCGAGTCAAGTAGTGTCAGAAATCATCTATTTGTTTTCTAATGTCCTCAGTGATATTCAGTATTGCCGTGGTGCAGCTTCTATGTTTTCTATAACCAGACTGTTTATTACTAAATAATGAGTTATCTGTCAGAAATTTGCTTATTTGTTGTGCCATCAATTGTTCCACAACTTTGGACAAAAACGGTAATATTGATATGGGCCTATATTCACTGTTCCCTTTTGGGATTGGGATTATTTTAGCTAATTTCCATAAGTCTGGAAATGTCGATGTAGTGAGCACTGTGTTGCATATATGGGTAATATGGGGAAGGATTTGTGGAAGAATAATTTTGAGAAACTTGGGATTCATATCATCTAATCCAATTGCATTTGACTTAACTTGAAGTACAGATTCAAGGACATCACACTGATCCACGCACATAAAGCTAAAACTACTGTCAAAATTTCTATTTGGTAAAGTTTCAAGGTACATGTTGGATGTTGCATCAGGTAGACCGGAGTCAACAAACTTGAGATTGAGATCATTAATGTCAGTGTCAATTTTACTTTTACCTCTTTCTTTACCAATTCCAACATTTTTTAGTCTGTCTGGTCGTTATCGCACTTTTAAATTTTTCCGAATAATAGGAGTCCTTGGCAGTCTTGATTAAGTCATATACAGTTTTTCTAAGTAGTTTAAAGCGTCGGTAATGTTCATTAGTTTTGTATCGTTTCCATTTTTTATATGCTATGTCTCTTTGCGATATGAGCAGCTATGTTATTGTTAAACCAGGGTTTTTGCTTTGGTCTCAGTATTTTCTTTCGTAGTGGTATAGTACTCTCAAATAGATTGACAGTGGACAAATGGAATTGATCTATTTGAGAATTAACATCTGCATGTCTGTAAATTGAGTCCCAGTCATATTTTTGGAATTCGTCATTGAGCTTACTAATATTAATATTTTTGAAATCTCTATACCATATTATTTCGTCAGTTTTATGAGGGTTGAAATCATATTTCAAGAAAATCAAGTCATGTTTAGAAAATACTGGCACCGAAACCTGGTCATATAATAATATCTTGTCTGTTGCATTCACGAAAAATACGTCCAGCAAAGTATTTGTTGCGTTTGAGAAATGCGTTGGTGTAGATGTGTTCACCAAGTCCAAGCCCAATGAAGCCATTTCGTCTGATAAGTGTCTTTCAGTCAGCATGTTGCTATTGAGGTCACCAGCCATTATAATGTCGGTAAAATTTAAAGATAGATTTGTTATTACTTTAATTACGTCTGTGTAGTCAGTATTTCGATTTGGTCTGTATAAGCAACCCATTCGGTTGATCATTACTGACGAATGACCAAGTCACTATCATAACATTATTTAGCCTTTTCCCGCTGAAAGGCTAGATTAAATCTAACAGCCCAAAAACCTCATTGGCTCTGTTCTGCTCCCCTGGCGAGGTCATCCACCCATCCCAATGTGCCCTCAAACCGCAGGGCTGAGGCCGCGCAGCACTGTCGTCCGACATGACCTAACCCAGTAAAATGATTAAGTGCCGTTATTTAGCAGCTGGATGGCTGGATAGATTCCATTTCTTCTCCTTTTGTGCTAAGCAAAATTTGTTGTTATTTTTTTTACGGCCCATGGAGTAATCGTAAAATTACAAGCATTTCATTTGCCACGTTTTGGGTTTTTCAAAAAAGGGAAAGAAAACGCCAAACTTTTATGGGTTGCCATTACAAAAGAAGTTAAGCAAGTACATTTTCGATGCCTGACCAAGTATCGATAAGTTTCGATAAGATGCCGGCTTTTGCTATTCAGTCAGATGGGCAGCACTGTTCTGGTTCATTAAAATTCTGACGCTCGTGAAATTGGCTTCCTTTTTTCATTTTTTGCTTGCACTATGTCTAACCCCGCTGCTTTTCTAAGTACTCTTGGCCTAGCGGAGGACGTGGATCCCCTGTTGTTTCGCCTGATCGCATACATCTTTACATATTCCACCGATCAGCTTCAACTGAAGACGCGCAAACTGGAGATGTTGGTCGGTGGCCGCGAAGAGTTCCTTTCACGCCTGGACGTGCTTAAGAGTGTGCTAAAAAATCGCTTCGGCATCATATTGAGTCCCATAGATGGAGGTAACAAATACTTTACCTATCCAGAGACACCAAACACACCACTGGATGAGATGAGTCCGGCGGATCGTCCAGCGCGCATGTTGCTGCACTATGTGCTCAACCATCTGTTTATGCGTGCGGAGAAAGTGCTGGCCCAGGAACTGTACGATGCCCTAAATATGATGGGCATTAACGTGAACGAGGAGCACGACTTCTTTGGCAAAGGCATACGTCAGACCATCGAGGATACGTTCGTGGAGGTGCAGTATCTGAAGCAGGAGCTTGTGTATGTGGAGGGAATTGAGGCACCCTTATTATATATGTCCTGGGGAAAGCGTGCCGAATTTGAATACACTTACGATATTGTGGTACAATATGATCACCTGACCATCAATGATTTACTAGCGGATCTTGGAATTGAGAATGAGGAACCGCTGGATGAGTAAAACAGGAGGAGGAGGAGAAGGCATGTCACATAGTTTTATTGTTTAATTTTTTTACATTTGTGGAATGTAAATAGCTTAAAGGAAGCAGAAAAGATTTAACACAGAATGCCAGCCAAATATGTACTAAGAGGGTGAATCATAAAGTACCAAGCAAAACGTCAGTTTTGTTTTCTTATTTTTTTTTTTTCATAAATCAAAAATGTTCATAATTGAATTTGAAAATTATATGTAAATGGTAAAACTTTATAATTATAGATCGGTTGCTCGTTCCTTGCAAGCGAGACAAAATTGAAAGTGTGTTTTGTTTTTTTTAGCAGCGATTTTGATGAACTCTGGGGATTTTAGGTGTTATCTGCTTTTGAGTTTATGGTTCAACTAAGTTCCAAGGAACATTTTGTCATTTACTATAACTAACAAGGATGAATGTGTGAAAAATCATTTTAAGGAAGGCAAAGGTTACGAAACGAAATGTCCAGTAAAACGAACTGGAAAGGTAAAATTATAACTAATGAGTTTACATGATAGCTTGAACTAAAAAATTTGCACTTCATTGCAGATTACTACTTTACGGCGATATCAGTTGGACAACAAGATTCTATGCATAATGCAATTGAAAGAGGCGAGTTCTAGTCCCTTCAGGCAGCTCTTTTGGAGTGCATTTTGTACGGAGCACTTGATTGTCGGTTTACCGCCCACTAGGAAACCATCAGAATCGAGCATCTTGGACAGCTACTTGCCACATGCTCTGTCAAGCCACAACCTCATTGATCATGCCTGGCACGCGTTCCCCGAGCGTTTCACCAATGCAGACAATCACCCTTGCAGAGGGCATCTTAAAATTGTCCGGATGTTTGTAACGCATATAAGGAAGCATTTTCGACCACAAAGTATATATATTCTTGATCAGCATAACGAGCTGAGTTTATATAGCCAGGTCCGTCTGTCCGTCCATCTGTTTCTATGCTATCTCCTTCGTTAGTTTTAAAACAATCTTAACGAAACCTTACACGAAGTCTTTTGTCTTTTTGTCGAAACCGGCTGGATCGGATGACTATAGCATATTGCTGCCATAGGAACGTTCGTTCGAAAAAGTAGTTCTAGTGAGAAAAACTTTTTTGTTTTTACAGAAAGCAGAGAAAATCAATTACAATATTTAAAATTGGCATTTCAAGTTCAATTTTATTAAATTTTTTTAGGTTTTTAGGTATTATGAATCAATTTTTTCAATTTTTAATTTTGTATTGAGCAAAATTAAAACAATATAAACTCCATCAAGGTCATACCTTAATTTGGCATGCTTTTTGAATTCAAATCAGACAAGGTTTTGTGGCTTTAAAATAATTTTTTCTCATTTAGAATTTTTCTAAATATCAACATGAAAGTTCAACCCTTATCTTGACATATACCAAACTGGCTCCAATTAATTATCATCATAAAAAATGTGCATTTTTGTGTTACTCTAGTTGAAACATTTCCGGTTGCCTCTCCACCCCCATCACCACTCCACTCAATTGAGCATGCATTTGGACACGTAATCCAATCCAGGGCATTGTCAGAGACATACAAAAACCGAGATTCATGGCTTTCGGTTCACCAGTTTATCAAATGATTTCCGCCTTGAGCTTTGCTATTGTTGTTGTTGCCATGGTTATGGCTCTGGCCCTGGCCGTGGAGCAAGTCGAGTTCGATGAGTACTCCAATGAGTATGATGATGTCCGACCGCATTTGATCTATCCCGATGAACCGAGACTGGACAAGCGTATAGGTGATGCGGCCCGACAGTTTGGTGAGAATATGAAGAATGCCTGGCAATCGATGGCGGACTCTTTGCACAATTACTTCGAGGAACTAAAGAATTTATTTAGCGATGGTGTGACCAATAATGAGGAAGCCTTCTCGATGGATAAGTTGTGAAAGTGGGGGAATTAAACCAAAAACTTAAACTATTCATTAAAAATCCGAACTAAGTGATTCGCAATAAAAAACACACAAATTAAACAAAATCTTCGATAAAGTTCTTGATTTTCTAGAAAGTAGAACAAAAATACTAAAAGAACAACTAATAATAAAATAATAATAAAATGGGCGTAGTTTAGAGCCGCGCCACTATGTGCCCATCGCTGGCGTACATTATTTAACTTATTTCATACTTCAAATTCGGAATTGCAGGTTTCAAATAGGTTTTTTATATGAGTTAGAAACTCAGTACCACTAAATTAGGGTTTGTCGAGAAGAGCGAGTGAAAGTGCACAGTTGATTGCCTCATACACACAAATTCTTACTCACATTTAATCAATCGACAAAACTCTGCGTTGAATATATTCAGCTCATACCGGCAATCGCATCGAGCGGTTGAGCCAAAGGTTTTTGATCGAACGTTTATGTGCATATTTATTCATCGAACAAAACTCAGCGTTGAAAATAATCAGAGTCATACCGGGAAAAGCATCGAGCGTTTGAGCTAGAGTTTTTTGATCGAACATTTATGTGTTCGATCGAACAAAACTCAGCGTAAAATTCCAGAGCATTGCTCTCTCTCTCTTTTTCCACAACTGTCAGCAGCGCCGCCTCAGCCTATGCGCCTTTGCAAGAGTTTACTCTAAACAAAACACCCGAACTGATTGGAATAAAGACAAACATGTGGATAATCAGAGTGCCAACAACAGGATTGAAAAAAACTCAATGGCGAACATGTTGTGTATGCAAGTTTGATACATAGAGCGCAAAGCCAGTTTAATTTGAGTGTTGATTAATGTATGAGCCTTTTGCAATCGTACGAAGCCGTTCTCTGGTGCACATCAATAGCAAACATAAAGCTAGCCAGCGACTGAAAAGCTGTTTGCTCTTTTGGCAAGAGCTTCGGCATGCGATTGGCTTGTATCGTCAGGCGTGCCAGTAGCTGCACTAAGGGAGCGCGCACACATGCGGCTAATAGATAAAACGACGGCAGAACTTAAGGCTGATCTTGACAAATAACCACGCCCCGTGCATGCTAGTGTGCACAACAAGCGCTCGTTTCATCTTTTAATTTCATTTTTAAGTTCTGCTTAGCGGATTCAATCAAGCAAGTTTGAATTTTTCGGCTAGCTGAAGTACTAAAATAATATGGTCAGTCGTCAGTTCATCTTTCAGCTGCATGTGTGCGCGCGCCCTTAGTTAAAAAGTAGGCTGCTGTCTCGGATATCACCTGATTCAGCTAAGCTTAATTGATTTTTTCGTACAAATGACTTTGATATCCCTCGTCCTCACTTCTACAGCTTTATCAGAAGTCGCTGTGAGCCAAGACCAAAATGATGCCAAAGAAGTTTAAAACTCTTTCAGAAAATTGCACTTCATTGTATTTATTTAAAGGAGTTTCCAAAATGACAAAACACATTCAACTATTTTTTGCCTTGTTTCATCACCTCGCCAAAACCCAACTGCATTGCTCCGTTCATTTTTTGGCCCATCACTTCGATACTTTGCTCCTGTTGCATTCCACCACCCGTCTCCATTAGCTGCTTGACCTGTGAAGCGGCCAGCATTATGCCCATGCCCAGATCCTACACACACAGAAAAACAGACAGTTAGTCAGGGGGTCTCTGTATCTGTAAGTCACCTTTCTCACCTGGGGCCAGGCTGCAGTGCAGCTCACCATCATCAGCATTAACAGCAGCCAAGTGCAGCCAAGCAAATTCATTATTTGGGAATGAAAAACTCTGATCTCGCCTCGGCTTATTTAAGCTGCCAGATTGTGGGTGGTTTTGTTGGGCTAATTAGCTCGAGTCAAGGGGTTTATAACCGCAAACACAAAACGCAAACTGATGTAATTAGTGTGTTGCTGTTTAGTTGGCTGTTGTTTTAGCTTCCGGTTGGCTATCTCCACAACCATGTATGTATATGTACATATATTGTATGGGCCAGATGTGAGATATCGGATACGGAGAGGTTGCGCAAACATTTGGCATAATTACCCCAACGTGTTGATTTTCATGCACTGTGACAACCTTTCGAAAATTGGGGTCTGGGTTAGAGGTGAGCATTGGCATTTAATGTGAGTTTGATTTAATGACTCTGTTTATGATTTTCCCCATCTCCTTTTTGTGGATTGTTGTTCTATTTGACAAATGCTTTTCTTCAAATATGTAAATTGTCTCTGGGGGGGTGGGGGGCTTTTATGTAGAATTACCCCAAGTCTGATGAAACTCACCCTGATTCGGGGGCTTGTACTTCAGACTGAAAGCAGTTGGGAGAGACCACCTTTAAGATCAATCAGCTGTTTCCCCAAAAAACTAACCCAAAATCTGCCAAATTATAGAAAATCAGCAGATCAATCAGTTACTTATATCCACTGGGTCATTTTACAAAAAATAGAGGAAAGCTAAGTTCGGCTTGACCGAAGTTAATATACCCTTGTAGCTTGATGGCGCCACTACTTTGAGCATTTGCTTCCCAGTTTGTTATATGGCAGCTATACGTTATATTCATCCGATTTTGACCAAACTCCCACAAATTGTGTGGAAACTGATAATATTCACAACTGGAAGGTATGAAGAGGCTACCATTGAAAACAAAAAAGTTTTTCTCACTAGAACTACTTTTTTGACCGAAAGTTCCTATGGCAGCTATATGATATAGTCATCCGATTTGGATCAAACTTTGTAGAATTGTGAAGTAGCATATAATATTGAGCGACAAGTTTGGGAGCGATAGCATTGAAAACAAACAATTTTTCATACTAAGACTTTTTCTCTGAACTAACTTTTGTATGGCAGCTATACTATATAGTTGTTCGATTTTCATCAAACTTAGTGGAACTATGTAAAAGCATAGAAAACTTAGAAATACGAGGATTGGGGACGTTTGCGTTGAAAACCAAAAAGTTTTTCTCACTAAAATTACTTTTTCGACCGATAATTCCTATGGCAGCTATATGATATAGTCATCCGATCCAGCCGATTCCGACAGATGTGCAGCGTATTTGTACCAAAAGGCTTCGTGCAAAGTTTGGTTAAGATAGCTTTAAAACTGACGGAGGAGATAGCATAGAAACAGACGGACGGACGGACAGACGAACATTTCTATATCAACTCAGCTCGTCATGCTGATCAAGAATATATATACTTTGTGTGGTCGGAGATGCTTCCTTCTATGCGTTACAAACATATGGACAATTTTAATATACCCTCTACAGGGGTATAGAAAACAATTAAGAAAGTCGGTTTGTACCTGGAGTAGCAGCTAAAAGCAGCGCTGCTAAACAATAGATGGTGCCACTACTTGCATTGAAAAATGAGGGAAGTAACTTTCTTTTGGTCATAACTTGAGTATCGTTAATCCTATCTTTGTTATTTCTTGGGCAAATCGATAAATATTCTTGATTACTAAATATCTCTAGAAGTTACGAACCATCTATCTACAAAACTGTGGAAAATATGACGATTTTACCAAATTGCGGGGGCGTGGCGAAACTTGAAAATAAACTTGATCTGCCTGCAAGTATAAGAAATATATTTCCCATACATGTCAAACCTCTATCTCTTACCATCTTTGAGATCTCTTCGTTCATACGGACGGACGGACATGGCTATATCGACACGTCAGTTGGTGCTGATCAAGAATATATATACTTTATAGGGTCGGAAATGATTCCTTCTCCCTGTTACATTATTTTGATAGTGAATGTAATGTAGGTAGTAAATAAAAAAAAATGATGATAGTAAATCATATTACGCAGCGTTCGAATTAATAGTGGTCATTTTTTTCTTATCTCTTAAGTCTACTGTTTGAATAGGTTACTCATATTGTTGTTGTTGTTGGAAATACAACAAAACTTGTCATCGTAAAGAGAATAAAATTCTCTTTTAGACAAAATACATTGGTATGCGTAATCTGTAGTAGTATTGAAAATATCGTGTGTTGAACATTGCGCACTGCAAAAAAAAACATGCTGTTCGAATTAATAGTGGTTGGGGACGAGTATGAATTTATACATTCATACGTAAGCGTAATTTATATTACGTACACATAGACCACAATACTTCCAGTCAGAGATATTAATTTGTAATATACAACAAATTCAATATAAACACCTATGTACACTGCACAATGTATTGAACGTTTTATTTTTTATCTAATACATATACATATGCGCCAATCTAACCAACTCGGTGCATGCTACTGCCGAACATGTCAGCCGACTTGTCCAGCAGCAAATGTGCATACATGCATACAAACAGAAGTGCGTGCCAGACGCAGCGTTGCCAATTCAGCTATTTTTCCTAACAGATATAGCTATTTTGTAAGCTCGAAATCCGGGAACTATTCAGTTTTACCGGAGCCTGCAATTCTAGCTAATTATTTGACATTGTTCAGCTATTTTAAATTAATATCTGTTAAATTTTAGCATTTTTAACAGTCAATATATGGTGGAAAAAATAGCCAAATTGGCAACACTAGCCACGCCCCAAAAATTGAGCGCAAAGAAGAATCGAAACAAAAAAAACGCGCATTTCATTTCGTTTGAGAAGTTTTAACTGAGAAGGTGTGAAGCAATGACGACAAATTTAATATTTACGAAATTTACATACAATGTAAGCACTGATAAGTCAGAATGTTATGAATGCAAACTAAATATGACCGACGAGCATGCAGCAAATTTAATGCGGCACCTTTGATCAAATCATAGTGAAAAAAGTTCCAAGTGTGGCGAATAAACACCAATCGATGCTCAATTTTGTGAGTGAAAGACTGATTAAAGTGCATACGAGAAAGCATGATCAATCGGACTGAAGATTTATACACTAGCAATAAAGGAACTCCATATCCAGCAAACGAGCGCCAATCTCACGTCAATTATAATCTACGTCTTACACTCTTATAATGTATTTATGCATCAGGTGTATAACTATTGTATTGTAATTTTGTATATATTGGGTATTTTGTATATGGAATCAAGTTTCGAACAAAAACCAAAGCCCAAAGTGTGGAAAAACTTTGAATTGATAGAAGTTAGTAACAAGCAGGTGGATTTTGTATTTTCTATAATGTGCAAAAATGTTTTGCCAAATGCAGGCCGCACTAGCACAGGTGGATTACACCGACACAGCTGCATCCAATTTTGAACCATTTCATAAAAAGAAAAGTTCTACCTAAAGACATCGAAAATCTAGCTCGACAGCAGCTATTCTTTGTGACGAAGGATTTGCGGCCACTTTGCAAAACCAAAGGTATGTTTTCTGGTGAAAATTTATCTTCTTATGATTTTGTATAAATTCAGACCGTAAATATTTTTTTAAGAATTAACTGTCTTCAATTAAGGTGTGAAATGGGGTAGGGTCAGGATAGACTTGGGTCGGAACGGGACGGGATTAAACGAATTGTTCCTGCGCCCATCCCTAGTCAAGATTGAAAATAAACATGCATATAAGGTTCTGTCTTGCGTTTTATGTCAACCAAGAGGGGTTAGGCAAGGCTGCAAACACTCTCAAATTCTGCAGAAGGTTCGGTCCGGGGGTTCGAACCCATTGTAAAGATCAAGGTTCGGATCCTGGAACCCCTGAACCCAAGTTTTTGGTTCGAACCTTGGTTCGCTTGTAATTATCAAATCCATTAGCCGAAATAAATATTTCAATATTTTTTAAGTCTTCGTTTTTATGACCTTTCCAAAATTTTTAAACATTCGTCGATCTAAGTACTGTACGTGCTCTTTGACAATTTCCAAAGATAACATCATTCACAGCTTTTATATTTGATATTTGTTAATTGCTTTCATAAAATACTGCAGTCAATACTGGTACTGAACTCATAGTAGAAGAATGTTTGTCGGGGCACTTTGATAGTAATAAACAATGATTTGCAAATCTTCAGCAACAATTAATAAAGTAATATAAATCACTTGGTAGTAATTGTGATCTATACCATCCGTTTAAAGCCAAGTTGATTTATAATATGGTCAAACGGTTTCTTTCCGTATAATCTATCCTCATTATCATACTTTATTTTGTGTGACTACATCAAAAATCATTCACGCTTAGTTAGAAATGCAATCGTTTATAGTAAAATCTCCAGAGATTTACAATATTTCGCTGGATGTATCGTTGAATAAATTAAATAAATTGGTGAACCGAACCTCATGTTTTGATAAAGTGGTCCGGTTCAGGTTCGAAGAGTCAAAAATATAAATATATAAATTTCTTAAATTTGATAATGGAGCATATATTGCGCCAGTGATCAAGTGCCAACAGATCGGACACCATCTTTCATAAAGAAGAGTCTATGCGTCATCCTTCGTAGGATTTATAGATCTTAAAAAGTTGACGATGAATTTCGCATCCGAATGAATGACGAACTGTATGAGCTCTATGGGGCTTGAATAAGCAAAAACTTTGAGTCTTGACTCCAAATCTAAATAGGATTTGCCACTCAAACTGAAACAAACAACACAAACGATTGTCATTCTTATAAAGTTGTCTAACTCAAGATGGTCACAATACGAGAACAACACCAAAATTAAATCAAAAACATAAGCAAAAATATTGTAAAAATAATTGACGTCGCATTAAACAGCAGAATAAGCAAAAACTTTGAGCCTTGACTCCAAATCTAAATAGCATTTGCCACTCAAACTGAAACAAACAACACAAACGATTGTCATTCTTATAAAGTTGTCTAACTCAAGATGGTCTTAATACGAGAACAACACCAAAATTAAATCAAAAAAATAAGCAAAAATGTGGTAGAAAAAAATAACATTCAGATACAAAATATTTGGAAAACAGTTCAATAACCAAAATCTTCCATCAGAAAAGAAAATATTAAGGGGATTTTCCATGTGTCCTTTCAACGAAAGACTAGAACACATTTGAGAAAAAATAAAGAAGAAAACAGCTAGATGTTGCCGCTCTGAGCGACAGAAGTAAAATGAATTAAAGTTATGCAGCTATGGTGGGTATCGAAAAATATTTGTGACAACCAAACTCCAAGCCTACTAAAGATAAATAAGAGATTTTGCTCAAGCTGTTAGGATATGATAATCTAGTAGGCCTGCATTTCCCCTTGAAATTGTATGAATATGACTAAGCTATTCAAATTTAAAACATAACAAAAAGCAGGACTATCATGTCTCATGTGTCCAACAGTGTGGGCGTTCGAATTTTCCTTTCGTCACAGTATTTCACATATGTAAATAGAAACACTTTCTAGAACCACATGAGCATCAAAGCAAAGCTAAGGTGTTTCTAATTATATGAAATACTGTGACCAAAGGAAAACTCGAACGCCCTCAGTACTAGGCTTTAACGAAAAAACGGTCTTAGCCTACAATTAAGAACAAAAATACATGTTTTTCTGGGTGTTGATGGTCGTACGAGCAGCTCCAGCCACCATGTGGTATACCAAACTGTTGGGTTTCTAGTTCTAATTTTGCACAGATTTGCAAGTTTCGGTATCAATTTACCGCACTGAGCGCCGCTTAGTTAATTTCTTATTTAGAACCAACTTGGTTGGCAGCCAGAGCATACCCCATACTCCCATGCCACTCAAATCGTGCGACTTCTTTAATCTGTAGATGGAGTATATACTGCGCCAGTGCCCAAATGCTAACAGATGAGGCACTAATCGAACGGACGGTAAACAGGGCGTTTTCAGAGATAGAGAAGCAGTCTAAACTGATGGGCTTAGCGGTAAACGAGAACAAGACGAATTACCTAGTATCCACGCACAAAATATCTACGCGTCTTGGACAATCTGTTACAATAGCAGCAGCCGAGACCGCGAAGTGGTCATATAAGACGAAGAAGAATCATTTCAAGGTCCTAACATCAAATTTCCAGCCATAGCATCTGGTGGCCGAACACACTCGGCAATTCACATCGAATGCTTGCGGAAGATATGCATCACTGAGTGTCAGAGAGAGAGAGAGAGAGAGAGAGAGACAGTCACATTTTCTGTCCTCTCTTCTTGGGTAGCCCGGCTTTAAGAAACAAAGAGAATACTGCAGAGAAGCGGTGCGTTCTTGCTCCCATTGCTCCGAAATTTATTTTATGGCCGTCTCAATTTTATTTATCAATCGTCTCTGTTTGAAGTGTGAAATAATAACAAAGTCTATGCAGACGGCGAAATAGGTGCAGTGTGCGCGATCGATACTCGATTATAGGGTTGCTTATTTCAGTTGTTCTTGTTGTATTGTTGTATTGAAACTCATCTGCTTGTAAGCTCTGCTAGCACAAGTTTCAAGTTTCATTGATCAATTTCTTGATGTGATGATTAGTTCATCTTTAGAAGTTAAATGTCTGCACTGATAATTAAGAATTTATATCAAACATTAAGCTGGAAGAGTTTTTCAAAGCACTTTGACTAGCTAAAGCCGTTTGATGATGACTCAGTCAGTCAGTAAGTCAGTAAATGCAATTCACTTACCAACTGCTGTTCCTGCGCCTGCACCTGCACCGGTTCCTGTTCCTGTAGCTGTTGCTGCTGCTGCTCCTGCTGTGCCGGTTTGGCAGCTCCAAAGTAACGTGTAAAGCTCTGCTGCAGTCCAGGTGTCTTCAGTGTAAACGAATTTGTGTTTGCATCGGTGTGAAAGGATAACTGCGCTTGGCCAGCATCCTGCTGCGTGACCAGCACCAGCCAAGTCATCAGCATTGCTTTGGGCAACATGTCTAATTGTAATTGATATCGTTTAACAATTTCTGAAATCGCGACGAGGCGCTTGCAGTTGGCACACAACGAATTGGCGACTGTTCAGCGCCCGCTGGGGGTATCCACGTTTTATATTGACGCTCGCAGAGCGACCATATGTAAATATATGCATGTCTCATTACCCCCAATGTTATCAAAGTGTGATAAGACCGTTGCGACTTTCTTTAAAACTTGATGGGAATTTAAATGCGTGGCCAGACCCGCGCACTCTTGTTGTGTATTTGCCATTTCAATTCCAATTGAATTTGGTCTTTGGCGCTTACATAAGCGTGGTAAGCGTCTCCCGAATGCAGAAGCAAACTAAAACATTAACACGGCCATAAAACGTTGTTTACGCGTACGTGCGGGGCATACCGAGTGGAATGAAATGAAAAGTGCTGCTAAATTTGCGGAAGCGGGGTTAAGGCCAGGTTAGCAGCATCGATTGGCCAAAATGCATTCATTTACTTTGTGCAATCGATGATGAAAGCTTCGGTTGAGGTAAGTGGCAGCGTCGCCTGGCCGACATTGCGTATACGTGATCCACATAAATTCACATTGAACACTTTATTCCATTTCAACGCGTCGACATAATTGAAAGCGCATTTCATATGATTGAAAGTTGTTTACGCGTGTGTTGGTGCGTGTCATGTGCCATTTGGATTCACTTGCCGTCTTGGGGATCGCCTCCACCTCCTCCCCATAGAGTTGCAAACGAGCCAAGCAATTTAACGGCCACACGCACTCGCAATGAGCCAACGACAACGACGTCGACGACGACAATAGAGCAAAGCGTTGTTCCAGACGGCCAAGTATTTCAGTATTGGACTAAATTGGCCAATTGGGCGGCAGCAGCAGAAGCGGCAAATTATTGAGAAAGTTGGCAAAAAAAAAACACAAGCTGGGAAAATTATTCAAGTTGGTAAAAATTAATTTAAATTTAGTTAGATTTCCGTCTCGTTTTCAAAAGAAATTTAAAGTGAATTTTTGATATTTTGTTTTTAGATGAAATTAAATGTTTATTTCATATTCATATTTTCAACTTATTCTCACCCTCATAACTAGTCATTGGACCTAAGGGAAAAAAGCGGTCATAGGAATAGTTGGATTTATTTAGGATCTTCACGACCCACAGTTGAGCTACGGAGTTGTTGAGTGGTTTAATTTTTGACAATCCTGCCCCATTACTTATTGAGCACTTTTTCACAGGTTGAAATGTAAGCTTCTACGGTGGGTGAACACTATAAAAAGTACTGCCCATTTTGTGCCTGATTTAATATAGCACATTTAGCTGGATGCTCCATGTTGACTGAAATGCAACAAGACCAAGGTTCAAGTCCCAGATGGGCATGCCATTTTGTTTTGTTATACCCTTGCAAAGGGTATTATAATTTTGCCCAGAAGTTTGCAACGCATAGAAATATTAATTTCCGACCCCATAAACTATATATATTCTTGATCAGGGCGACCAGCTCAGTCGATTGAGCTTTGTCCGTCCGTCTGTCTGTCTGTCCGTCTGTCTGTCTGTCCGTCTGTTTCTACGCAAACTAGTCTCTCAGTTTTAAAGCTATCGAACTGAAATTTTGCACAGCGTCTTCTTTCTATTGCACGCTGCTAATATGTTGGAACCGACCGGATCGGATGACTATATCTTATAGCTGCCATAGGAACCATCGGTCAAAAAATGGGTCTTAGGGAGAAAAACTTTTTTGTTTTCAATGTTAACGGCGTTTAACTTAGCTATTATTAATATTATATGCTTTCAAACAGATTTGCAAACTTTGGTCAAGATCGGATGACTATATCTTATAGCTGTCATAGGAACCATCGGTCAGAAAATGAGTCTTAGTGAAAAAAACTTTTTTGTTTTCACTGTTAGCGACCTTAAGCTCGGCGATAATTAATATTATAAGCTCTTAAACAGATTTGCAAACTTTGGTCGAGATCGGATGACTATATCTTATAGCTGTCATAGGAACCATCGGTGGGAAAATGGGTCTTAGTGAGAAAAACTTTTTTGTTTTCAATGTTAGCATCCTCAATCTCGACCATTATTAATATTATATGCTTTCAAACAGATTTGCGAAATTTGGTCAAAATCGGATGACTATATCTTATAGCTGCCAAAGGACCGATCTGTCGGAAAATGGGTCTTAGTGAATTTTTTTTTTTGTTTTCAAATAAATCGGTCGGTGGTTATTATTATTTAACGCTTTCAAACTAATTTGACAAATTTGGTCGAGATCGGATGACTATATCTTAAGGCTACCATAGGACCGATCGGTCGGAAAATGAGTCTTACTGAGGAAAACTTTTTTGTTTTCAATTTTATCGTTCTTAAACTCGGCGATTGTTAATTTGATATGTTTTCAAAAAGATTCCCGAAATTTGGTCGAAATCAAAAGTTTATCTGTCGGAAAATGGGTCTTAGTAACAAAAGTATATGATTTTTATACTCTGTACCGAAGGTACATAGAGTATATTAAGTTTGTGCAAAAGTATGTAACAGGGAGAAGGAATCATTTCCGACCCTATAAAGTATATATATTCTTGATCAGCATCAACAGCCGAGTCGATATAGCCATGTCCGTCTGTCCGTCTGTCCGTCTGTCCGTCTGTCCGTCTGTCCGTCCGTCCGTCCGTCCGTCCGTCCGTCCGTATGAACGAAGAGATCTCAGAGATGGTAAGAGATAGAGGTTTGACATGTATGGGGCATATATTTCTTATACTTGCAGGCAGATCAAGTTTATTTTCAATTTTCGCCACGCCCCCTCCCGCCCCCGCAATTTGGAAAAAACGTCATATCTCCTACAGTTTTGGAGATAGATCGTTCGTTCCTTCTAGAGATACCTTGTAAACAAAATTATTTATCGATTTGCTGAAGGAATGATAAAGATGAACCATACTCAAGTTATGGGCAAAAAACGCCCAGCTAACACCACCCACCCCCCCACCAACAACCACAGCAACATACCCTAACCGTTCAACACAGGCAATCTTAGTGCGAGAGAGAAAGAGAGAGAGAGAGAGAAACTTACGGAGCGCACCGCGTTGTGCGCGGGGTGTTAACTGGCCGTTTGACTCCTGAGCAAATGCGAGTGTATGGGTACAGAGTATGTTATAGTCGGGCTTGACCGACTTTCTTTCTTGTTATGTAAGCGTTCTTAATCTCTGTCATTTCAAAAACAGCATTTGCAAGGGTATAAAAACTTCGGCACAGACGAAGTTAGCTTGGCCTTCTCGTTAATTTTATACTCTGTAAGTTTGTGCAAAAGTAAGTACCGAGGAGAAGAAATCATCAATCATAGAGTGGGTCAATTTGTTGCAGTTGTCAAAATCGTAATCTACGACGTATTCTGATAAGGTTTGCCCAAGAAACCATGGGTCTAATCGAGCTTCCCGTTCTTAACGAGAACCTTTTCGTTTTTTATTTTTATACACTTGAAAAGTGTATTATAATTTGGCCCAGGAGTTTTTAACACATACACTGGTTGGCATATATATTTTGTCATAGTATTCATTTGACTATTAGACTCATGAACTAAGTACCGGTGCATTATTAGAACCGAAAATGATGATGAAAGAGAAGTGCAAATTAATAACTGTAAATATGCAAAATATTTCGTCAATTGTCTTTTGTTTTTTCGTTCTGCTGATAAGAATGCCAGCAAGCAACGATTTTTGCAGCGGCATATATATTTTGTCATTGAGTGATTTAGTTGTTTCTAGGCAAGCTGAAAGTGTTGTTCAAGAATATTATTACGAGTTTTCATTAATATTGCATAAAGTCGATTTTTTAATATTTAAAATGGTTAAAAAATCTGAGCTGAGCACCAAAATAAGATCAGAAATTGTGATCAAATATAACTTGGGTGTTTCCGTAATAAACATCGCTAAGGAATATAATTTATCTCGTCAGACCATTTATTATCAAATCAATAGATATAAAAAATGTAACGATGTGATCAATGTTCGCCGTAAAGGCAGAAATCGAAAGACAGGAGCTGATGCCGACCGTCTTATCGTCCGTGCTTTTAAGAAGGACCCTCTAAAAACACCAAAGGCTGTGTCCTTGGAGTGGAATGAGACTGCATGTACTTCCATAAGTGAGAGAACAATACGCAGGCGTTTGATTGAAGCAGATATGAAAACATATATTGCAAAGCCAATACCTTTTATCACCCCAAAAAATAAACTAAAGCGTTTGGAGTTCACGGAAAGGTACATCACCAAGTCCGCTTCATTTTGGCGTAATATCCTGTGGACGGATGAGAGTAGTTTTGAATTCCACGCATCTCAAAAGAAAGTTTTTGTACGAATTAACAAGAATTATCGTAAAAAAATTGCTCCTGTGTGTCAAAGAGTAAGCCATGGGGGTGGAAGCGTAATGTTCTGGGGTGCAGTTTCATATAATGGTGTGGGAGACTTGGTTCCCATAGACGGATCCATGAACCAGAACCGATATTTAAAAACCTTAAACGATAATGCGTTCCCTCCGGCGACAGATTAATAGGAAAAGAATTTATTCTCCAACAGGACAACGCTCCATGCCATAAGGCCAGAATGATTACTAGGTTTTTAAGAGATGTTGGGGTGGAAACCCTCGATTGGCCACCACAAAGTCCTGATTTAAACATTATTGAAAATGTGTGGTCGCTAATAAAGCGAAATAGAAGCACTGATCTGACCAGGACAAAAGCAGAAACCATCACTGAGGTCACAATGAATTGGAAAGATATTCCTTTGAAATACCTTCAAACCTTGGTCGATTCCGTTCCGAATCGCCTCCAAAAGGTCATAGACACCAACGGAGATTATATTTTTTATTAATTTCCAGTTTAAAATAGATTTATAAAACATAATAGTGAATTAAGAGGTAAAAAAATTTTTGTCAAAATACTTATGCCACCTATGAAATTACTTAGTTTTTAGTTTTAATTAAATAAAAAATCTAAATCAATGTTAAAAGTGAAAAATTGTTATATTTATAATTTAATACTTTGTAACTAAATGAATTATGTACAATCCATTAATACTTTTCTCTTTAAAATACATAAAAATTCAAAACGAAACTGAGGCATCGCCATGACAAAATATATATGCCGGCCAGTGTATATATATTCTTGATCAGGGCGAGCTGAGTCGATTATGCTTTGTCTGTCCGTCCGTCTGTATGAACGAAGAGATCTCAGAGATGGTAAGAGATAGAGGTTTGATAGAGTTATGGCTTGACACAAGGCTTGAACGACTTTCTCACTTGTTTTTTAATAGTTCGACGCTAGTCAGTAGTTGCACAAATCGCTCGGTTCCTTGAATGTGTGGAGGAATTTTTGAATCCGAAAGTATTCGAGCAAATCGTCATAGGATATGTTTGCAGTGAATGGCGGCTTAACTAATATAGCATCACCGTTGTACAACTATAACATCACACGAGTTTATCAAGCTTTTGTCACGTCTAAAGACGCTAACTCAAGTGCACTCTCTTTTGATTTGCTTTCTTTGAGAAGTGGATAAAATCATGGCATACAAAAAAAAAATACAAAAACAATCAAATTCAAATCAAATAAAAAAACGATCGCATGTGTAACAGAAGCAGAATTGCTTTTTTATTAGACGTTTTTTAAATAGTTTTAAGCAGGGAATCAAACCTAATCGTTTTTCGGTTCCGGTTCCGGTTCTGGTACATACCGAAATTTATGTTTCGGTAAAAGGATCTGTTTTGGTTCTAACATTATTTCGGTATTCGGTTCCGTATTAGTACCCTACTTTTTATTACGGTTTACCTGTAAGAGCCGTGAAAATTTAAAGAAATTTGTAGACCAAGACACACACATATACGTATTCGATTTACATCAATTTCATTCGTAGCTTATTTTCATAAAATATTTTCAAGTTTGTATTTATTACTTGATTAAAATTAAATTTTTTTTTTATCGGCTATTGTTTTAGCGTCCATCCGATTTTCCAGCGAAGCTTACGCTCACTTTGGTAGTTGGAACAGCAGGAAGATCTTTTCATAGCTCTTACAATTCCGAAAACTTTGTCGACTTTTATCTTTGTTATCGATTTAAGCTCAGAAAACCTTGTTTTATGTCATTAAACTGATTTGTGAAGATACTGAATTATTTGTATTGTCCCAATTCTTTTCATATAAATACATATCGTTCAGTTACTTAAAGACTGTCACGACTTTTGAGTTAATGATGCAGAAATATTCGCCATATTGTGTTCAATATGGTGTACAATTTTCATATTGATATAATTTATTCTCTGGAAATATGTTATTTCAGTTTACAGGTTCATTTTCATGATCCAACAAGAGCGACAGACGATATCGTTACAGGATCTGTTTCGGCTTACTGTTCAGACGTTATATTTTCAAATTGAATTGAATATAAACAAAAAGATATATTTTCCATTGAGAATACAAAATCGGTTATTCTGAGGTATAATAATGTTGGTGCAAGTGCGAGAAATATGACTCGACTTCGTTTCCACTTTCTGATAAATTGTCAGAGCTAATTTCCACACTTAGGGCCGTTTTCTCATGTTCATGTTTTTGCTCAAATCGAAATCCATCTAGATTTCGCATCTAGATGGTTTTTGTTCAATTGGTTATCTCATGTAGGTTGATTATAAATTCGGGCATTTGCGCCACGGTCACACCGGGAGGGCTGGAATGGTATAATACTAGGTTGGCAGCACCTCTGCAGTCGGCTGAGTCTTGTCTTTTTTATTGCGCGCCAATTTTAAAAATTAAAGCAAGAATTTTACAGAGGAGGAGAAGGTTTTTCTTTTGGAACGTCTTGTTACTATGATGGGATATTAAACAGTAGGTCGAAAGCTATGTTCAGACAGGCAAATAATTTGGAAAAATTTTCATGAAAATTGGGCTATATATGCCAAATTGTGGAACTTTCCGGCCATATTTAATCAAATTATTTGCGTATGGAACCACAGTTTAAGTTTTTAATCCTGTAGAATCTTTAATCATGGCTATTTTTATCAAAATTTAGCCAAATTATTTGGATGTGTAAACTTAGCTTAAGCAATGAACTAGGGGAATCAGAATGTGCATCTGTAATTTCAGCAATGTCTGCAGGTGTTCTTATATTAAAGGCACATCCAATATTTTCCATTTTTGGTTTACTTAATAACAATTCAGACTTTAATGTTTTTAGCAGCAGTTGTTTTTTTGTTTTCAAATATTTTCCAGTGTGACCATATGCGCGGATACACAAAAATACTTAATTTGCATAAGAATGTAGATGGTTTTAAAATCAATGAGGGTGAAGTAGATTGCTGCGAATGTCATCTAGATTGTTAGCATTGAACATGAGCAAAGCAAATGCAGCAAATCCACCTAGATTTGCAAAAACACCAACATGAGAAAACGGCCCTTAGTTGGACTTGAACAGACAATATCCGCCAAAATAGTTACCCAGGTAATTTTGTGGTATTACAATGTGGGTCCGATAAAATGCAAGGATAACTTTCTCAAAATTAAGTGCTCGCTGTGCAGTCTAGTTGTTACGTTCAGAACCGAAACTGTACCGGTACAATGTTAAGGTTCTTTTCGGTACCAAGAATAACGGTTCTCGAATACCGGTATACAGGTTCCAGTTCCAGTCCCAGTTCCAGTTTGATTCCCTGGTTTTAAGTTAATTTGTTAATTTTTGCTGATCAAATATTTTAATCTTATTTTTTCTGCATTTCAAACGAAAGCTTTTTAAAACTCTATTTAAATACTATAATTTTATAAACGTCTAAATTTTTATTAAAGATCACACTGATATTTTAATTTTTTGTGTACCACTTAACGATGTTTTGGGTTTTCCCATGATTTAATGTCAATTTTCAGTAAGTTTTTTTTTTAAATTAACCTAACCATCAAAATTGTTTAGTTACCTAAACAGCTCATGAAATTTCCTTTTGAACAAGCCCAAACATAACCACTTCTGTCAAGTTTCTTAGAAGATTCAATTAAATTTTGGCATATTTTAAAACAAGATTTTAATAAATTTTTCATTCATTCATTTTTGCTTTATTTTAAGCAAAATGAAAAGAAATCAAATTAAAACTAATAAATTTAAATCTCCAGCTTCAGGCTTATTTGTTAAATGACATCTCAGACTCACAAAGTTATGCGCATGCGAAATGGAGCACCTACCTTGTATGCATTGTATCATGCGTTTACACAGTAGACGCATATCAAAAATATTTGTGAATAAAGTATAATTTAATTTTTTGTTAATCCAGTTGCTTTGGAATTTTTATACTCTGTACCGAAGGTACATAGAGTATATTAAGTTTGTGCAAAAGTATGTAACAGGGAGAAGGAATCGTTTCCGACCCTATAAAGTATATATATTCTTGATCAGCATCAACAGCCGAGTCGATATAGCCATGTCCGTCTGTCCGTCTGTCTGTCTGTCCGTCTGTCTGTCTGTCCGTCTGTCCGTCCGTATGAACGAAGAGATCTCAGAGATGGTAAGAGATAGAGGTTTGACATGTATGGGGCATATATTTCTTATACTTGCAGGCAGATCAAGTTTATTTTCAATTTTTGCCACGCCCCCTCCCGCCCCCGCAATTTGGAAAAAACGTCATATCTCCTACAGTTTTGAAGATAAATCGTTCGTACCTTCTAGAGATACCTTGTAAACAAAATTATTTATCGATTTGCTGAAGGAATAATAAAGATCGGATGAACGATACTCAAGCTATGAGCAAAAAACAGCCAGTAAACACCCAGCACCACCCCACCCACCACCGCAGCATTCTATTGAACGGCAATCTTAGTGAGAGAGAGAGAGAGAGAGAGAGAGAGAGAGAGAGAGAGTGAAACTTAGAGATGAGCGCGTATAGCTCGTGAGCAAATGCGAGCTGAGACGTTAAGGGTACAGAGTATGTTATAGTCGGGCTTGACCGACTTTCTTTCTTGTTTTTTTTATTATTTTGATGCTTTAAACATTTTAAAATTAACAAATTTGAAATAGGTAGATTATGAAACGTGAACAATTTTTTGTAACCGACGCAGGTTCCATTAATAATAAATTTAACACAAACTAAAACAAATAAAATAGTGAACATGAATCTGAAAACATGCATCTTCGTCCACGCTCTTAATTCAAATAAACTTGAAGTCCGTTCTCATAATGTTTTCCAGAATCGGTAACGGAAGTTCCCATAGCATATATATGCAAATGGGAACGATTCCGTTGCCGAGTGCTCATCCAATATTTTGCAAGTCCGCTCATTAAAACGTCTGTTATGGTCAAACAATCCACCAAGTGCAGCTCGCACAGCTTCTGGCAGGCAATAATCAGATCCAACACAGCTTTGTCGCTGACATTCTGATCACGCAAGGAGAGTATCTCCAATTGGGGCAGCTGAGCCAGCTTATAGATTTCTTCATCCGAAATGCCATCCAGATGGGGCAAAATGAGTTCACGCAAGCCCTTGAGATTTTTAATTTCATCAAAATAAGAGGAATCAATAAAGGTAGTAGAAGCGTGGTGAAACACCAAGCTTTCCAATTGAAGGCCTTTTGTGGCGAAATCACTCAGCAATTGTGGGTTAAGCTGGAGGCAAAAAATGTAGTTTGTTAGTTTGATAGTTATTCGCCACCTACCTGATATGGCTCTGGTTCCAGTTCATACGCACAAATGATCAGCTTCTTCAACTTTGGATAGTTGGCCAATTGTTCTTCATCGTGTAGCGGACAGGCACTAAACTTCAGCAACTCCAATTCCCGACAATGCGGAACCATGCCACCATAGATATCCCATTCCCAATCCGCTGCTACATCTATATTCCATTGAATATTGAATTCCATCCCCTTAATATGTTGTATATAAAACTCTCGCAACCTGGTCAAAGCCGCACAGATTACAGCCAAATGACGGGGATGCACATTGGCGCAACAATCCAAATGCAAACACTCCAAGGAACTGGGAAGGAGAAACATATACTCGCCAGTTAGTTGCTGATTTTCACTCAAATCCAAAGTCTTCAGCACGCTCAGCTGCTGCAGGGGCAGAACACCGCTGTCGGTGATGAAACACTGGCGCAGAGCCAAGTGCTCCAAATTTATCATGGCCATGGCGCCAACACACATCGTCAGCAAGTCCCCACTCGTCACACGAACACGCTCCAAGTGTAGATTCATTAGATTGGGACAACTCTCAGCCAAAAGTTTGACCATCTTTTGGCTATGTGGCCAGTTTTTATCATAGCTGCCACCCAAGCGGTGTAGATGCTTGCCCGACATCTTAAAGAAATCTATCAGATTCCATTCGGTTAGGGTGGCCATTTCGTGCATGGCTATAACACTATTGACTTCTTGTGAGGCTGCCTGGTAGATTTCACGAAAGATCTGACCGGAGCGGGAAAATTCCAATCGGTCCTTCAGAGTTAAGTACCTAATCATATTCTGTAGTGCGTGTACGAGTCCCTGGTGCCAATTCTCCGTCTCATCAGCTGCCACTGCTTCTGATGGTGACGTTGGCTGCAACCAACTATTCCCAGGCACAACTGTGATACGACAACCATTTACAAAATGATTCTTACGCAACAATGCTCTGGCTGCATCTTTTGCTTCCAAAAAGCAAATATAACCCATTACATTCGGTTGCAAAATTTCCAAATACTCAACCGGGCCAATTTTTTGGAAATACTGTTTAATCATCGGAGGCCTCAATCTTGTTGCTTTTTCTTGCAAGTGAACTTGTAGTTTCCTAACAGCTATATTATCTTCAGTATAGGCAATACCGTTGGTTATATAGAAATTTTCGAGACCGCGCCACATTTTTCAAAAGTTTTACCAACAACGATTTTTACGAGTTTTTATTGGTTTTTTCCGATGTTATTTTTATGAGCTCAACTGACTAACTGAATAAACGAAATTTGTTACTCGCAGAGCTATGACATGGGAGTTCAAATTGGAAATGAGAAGCTTGGCAAACTTAATGCCAGATTAACTCTATTATAAAACAAGTAACTCTGTACCTGGGGACTGAACCATTGTGAGGATAATAAGATCAGATTCTGCCGAGAGTTTGAGTACAAAGGGGACACAAGTGCTTTGAGTCGCCTTTTTTTTAAGAGCTGGTCAGTTGCATAGAAGATGTGGTAATGTCTCCTCCTCTTCCTCACATTTGCAGCTTCTACAGAAGTCGTTGAGAGCGAGACGCCCAAGCGTGCTGCATGCCTGCCGATAAGGCAGTGACCCGACTACTCGTTTCCCTCAATGTTGCGGTGTCTAGGCACCCAGATGAGGTGGATACGGAGATACCGAGCGATCGCATTTAAGAATCTACGGCATTAAGTGAGCATCTTGGTATTATGGGTGCACGAGTCAAGAGCTTCTTGGCTATCTCAGTAAATGTATTTGTTCGCTTCTTCGATCATGCGTGTGCTGAGGTATTTGGCCAATTCTGCTTGGTATATACTGCAATGATAAGGGAGCCGGAATGAGATTTCCATATTTCCTCCTACTTTGTCATCGAGATTAGATCCATCCATGTATATATTAATGGCATTTGCTCTACTATGTGGTAAGTTATCCCAGTCGTGTCTATAGGGGATGTTGACGTCGTAAAGTTTCCGGAATGACGTTGTGGGTAAACAGTAGTCTGTAATGGCGGAATACGCGGTTTGCTGGACGCTAATATTGAACAGTTTTTCATATAAAGGTAAAACTCAAATTTCATCCGATCGGTCTTATGGCAGCTATAAAATTGACTTGAGTACGCCAGAATTCTCGTCTGGATACCGTCTCCGTTCGGTTGAGCTTGATTTAAGCTTAAAAGTATCATATATACAAAATCACATTTCGCAAGCATTTAATCAAAAAACTAAGCGACTCGAAAACTGCGATCAATACCACGTGGAACAAATTGTATAGAAAAAGAAACGTCAGTCACAGCACTAAGTAGAAATTGTTCTTAGCCACAGCCAGAGCAATTATGTGCTATGCTGCCCAAGTATGGGGCTTTGGTCAATACGAAGAAGTGGAACGACTCCTCCGTTTTTATATAAAGAGGGAGTTCCACTTGCCTCTATGCTCGCCTAACTATGCTATACACTTGGAAACGGGTCACCCAACTATGTTTCTCTACACACTGCAACTTCACTTCGATTCCAAGAATTGTCACAGAACACCTATTAGAAGCAAAATCACAGTTTGTCGGAAGGTGGGAAGCCATGGCGTTGGACCACAATATTAGGTGCAACATAGAAGACCACAGCTCATGGAACCTTTGGCAGACAACACTGCTGCAGAGCATAGACAGCACGGAAAGGATTGGCTTTGAATCACAAGCCCGTGAAAGCCAGTCTCGGGGCACTTACAGCTAACTGGAGTATAACTTAAAAGATAAAAATTATTTCACTGACAATTTAGACGTGGCAGCAATATCAGTAATTTTTCGATGGAGAACGGAAGTGCTCAACCTAAAGTATATGCCACATATCTTAAACCCCAGTCATTGCACTCTCTGCTATACCGGAGAGAGAGAAGACACCGCCCACTTCTTTTCTCGCTGTCCAATTCTGGAGGAACTCAGGGTCCTATACTGGGAAAAAGATACTCTGGAAGAGTAGTACGGAAGTAATTGCCGTTCGCTCACTTCCTACTTTAGAGAGTGCCTGCAGTATCGACGCGATTTTTTAATGGACTATGGAGACATGTAACCAGACATCAGAATCGGGAAATCGGAGTTTAGAAAAATGTCACCTACATTTGTCTAACGGCAACATGCCACAGCCAAAATTTTTTATAATCATTGTAAATCCTTGTAATGTTTGAAAACTTTCCTTCACCATAAGATTTTTGTATCTATATATACACGCATTAATGGAAATCAATGAAAATAAATTTCAACTACTACTACTACTACAAAATCACTTGGGATTGATTTAAGCTTGTTATTCAAACTGTTATTGATCCCATATTCGGATCCAATCAAGAAAGCCCGATAAGCTCGTTATTCGTACATTATTTGTTCTCGAAATCGGCTTTTTGCAAGAATTCCAAGGATTAAATTGAGCACTTTTTTCCATCCGAAAGAGGGATTGCTGATAAAATGACTTGAGATTGGCTTGAGCTCGATATTCAATCTCAAAAAAAGCATGACTTTTTTAAATTCTTTTAAATACTCTTTAGTTGTTCTTAAAAACAGGAGGCTGGTCCCTGTTTTTTAAGAACCTCCCCAGTTCAATCTTCAATACGTGGGGACTATTTATATTTCGGGAATAGCAAATAATAACAAACATGAAAATGACTTTACTGTTTTTCAAAATATTATGCATAAGAATGTATGCACTTT
Source organism: Lordiphosa magnipectinata (assembly GCA_037044535.1). Taxonomy (NCBI): domain Eukaryota; kingdom Metazoa; phylum Arthropoda; class Insecta; order Diptera; family Drosophilidae; genus Lordiphosa; species Lordiphosa magnipectinata. Next base: position 172,826 of record JBAMBO010002444.1, read on the forward strand.
TGCATTCGCTCAAAGCAATTTTCAAAGCACTTTTTCCACTACGATTCAGGCACCTCCTAAACATGGACTTTAAACACATCAACAGCTTCGTACGGCGTGGAAAAAAGTTCACCACGCAGTTTATTTTTGATGTTTGGGAATAAAAAGAAATCATTGGGTGCTAAATCAGGGCTGTAAGAAGGATGACCCAACAATTCGACGTTTTGGACTGTCAAAAAGTCGCTAGTGTGAAGTGATGTGCGAGAGCTCGCATTGTCATGATGGAGAATGATTCGTCTTTGGCAGTTGGTTTTGCAAATTTCCCCGAAGACTTCCGTCAAACAAATGTTCGTGTACCACTCAGAATTAACCGTCCTACGTTGCTCAAGCGGAACTGTGGCCACATGACCCATTCGGCCGAAAAAACAGGCGACCATTTGCTTCGTGCGCGAACAATTTTTTTGGAATTTTGCTCGTCTTGGAACACCCACACGGTCGATTGCTGTTTTGTTTCCGGCTGTGCGGCGGTGACGATCTTATAAACGTCTTTTGAAGCACCGCGATCATATTTTTTCAGCATTTCTTTGTACACGAGCCATTTTTTGAGCGATTGACAAATTATGCGGAATCTCACGCGAACAAATCTTTTTTTTGCGGCATTGGTATTCATCAAAATCTAGCATATACATATGCTCTTGCAGGTGCGGATCCAGGGCTCTCAAGAAAATTATTTTCGTCATTACTTATGAGATAATTAATATAAAATTTGTTCTAGTATTGCATGGTGGTTAAATCACTAATATATAATACTTGATCTCAACATTCCTCGAAAGCCCAGTCCAATGGTTTTTTGGTTCCAAGGTTTGACTTGGAAAACATGTTAACTATTTCGTCGGTTGAAATTTTGATATCTTGGTATACGTTCCCAGCGCTTGCCAGTTCTTTGATCAGACAGAATGACTCGAAGTTAGCTTTCAAATTTTTTCAGTGCAGTCTGGTCTTTTTTTCAAATCCTTGTGACACAAAATAATTTCTTGATTCAGCTCGGTTCTCTGCAATTGTTTAAGTCCTTTTTTGCAGCTTTCACAATTTTTTCAACTCTGTGTTTGGTGCAAACCCTCAAACCCTCTATAGCCAGAATGTGAAGAAATTTTCCATTAAATCTTGGCTCAGTTTTTTAATCATGAGTTATAAGTTGTATGGCTGTCTCTATCACAGTAAAGTTTTTTAAAGCTCCAATAACACTAGTTTACAATAATACGAAAATGACATGAACCATTTTTACTAAAACTTTTTTTTAGTGTAGTTTAAAGTGCTGAACTGGAAAATCGACTGAATTTTTGTAATTTTTGGCTGGTACACTTATGGGTCATGCTTTTATAAGCCGAACAGTTAAAAAACTCAAAATTTTTGATTTCAATAAAAAACAAGAAAGAAAGTCGGTCAAGCCCGACTATAACATACTCTGTACCCTTACACTCGCATTTGCTCAGGAGTCAAACGGCCAGTTAACACCCCGCGCACAACGCGGTGCGCTCTCTAAATTTCTCTCTCTCCCTCTCTCTCTTTCTCTCTCGCACTAAGATTGCCTGGGTTGAACGGTTAGGGTGTGTTGCTGTGGTTGTTGGTGGGGGGGTGGGTGGTGTTAACTGGCCGTTTTTTGCCCATAACTTGAGTATCGTTCATCCGATCTTTATCATTCCTTCAGCAAATCGATAAATAATTTTGTTTACAAGGTATCTCTAGAAAGAACGAACGATCTATCTTCAAAACTGTAGGAGATATGAAGTTTTTTCCAAATTGCGGGGGCGGGAGGGGGCGTGGCAAAAAATTTAAAATAAACTTGATCTGCCTGCAAGTATAACAAATATATGCCCCATACATGTCAAACCTCTATCTCTTACCATCTCTGAGATCTCTTCGTTCATACGGACGGACGGACGGACAGACGGACAGACGGACGGACGGACAGACGGACAGACGGACATGGCTATATCGACTCGGCTGTTAATGCTGATCAAGAATATATATACTTTATGGGGTCGGAAACGATTCCTTCTCTCTGTTACATACTTTTGCACAAACTTAATATACTCTATGTACCTTCGGTACAGAGTATAAAAATCCGAAATTAGATCTCGACATGCCCATCAAAACGTAATTTGCGTATATCATATATGCTATGAATTTTGTGGTGGTGTAATGTGACCATAGTTTGCAAACTTAATTATACCACCACCACATTCAGCATTCCTATGGCAGCTATATGATATAGACGTCCAATCTGCCTGAAGATGACATTTTTGAAAAGCTTGATAAATATAAAGCTTAATTGCCAAGCTTCAGTCACATGGCTTTGAAACTGACTGCGTGACAAAGCTTTCTTTAAGGGCATATTTTCATTTGTTTATTACTTCAAAAATTAATATCTTTTAAACTATAAAAGTTTCCATCTTTTTGAAAGCACCGTAATTTAAGTTTTGTTTAGGGCATTAAATAGTATATCTTTAGAAGCTATATCATGTTGGTTAACACTGAGAAAAAATTATATTTTAAATTTTGCAACAATTACTTAATATTATTAAATAATTTAATAAGTTATTAAATTATTATTTTAGTAGATACATTAAAATACTATTCAGCAATATCAACACGAGACCTGTCCGATAAACCAAACCTGAGAAGTCCAGTTTTTAAAAAACCCTTTTTTCCATTTTTGACGATTTTTTAAATTGTTTATAAAATTAATTAATTAAAATTTTTGCAAAGCCGCAAATTACGTTTTGGTGCGCAAGTTGAGATCTGATTTCGGATTTTTTTTATGGAAATCAAAAATGGTGAGTTTTTTAACTGTTCGGTTTATAAAAGAATGACCTTTATATTCTAAGCCATATATCTTTTCAGAATTGTTAGATGGAGTCAAGCAAAAGCAGAATCGAAAGGTTACTGAATTTCCAATAATTGCGTAACACTTTGTTTTCATATCGGTCTAGTAGTTAGTATACAACGATCTAAAATATTAAAAAAAAAATTTATTTTTGGCTCGAATACGACCACATTTTTATACACATGAGAAGTGTATTATAATTTTGCCCAGGACTCACGGCCTTTTGTACTGAAACAAGATTGGAACAACGCCTTAGACGGCTGTGCTACGCCGCGCGTCTAAGGCAACGCATGTGTTACTTGTATTGAATAAGATGTACTTGTATTGAAAATATGCACCAATATTTGCTTGCTTGTGCAACAAATTCCATACTCTGCCAATATAAATAGTGCAGTTGAGATTCGCTAAGCAGAAGTCAAAAATATTAGCAGTTTGATTTCAAAGAAACGTACAGTTGATTCTAAATTACTTTTATCTTGTTTATACGTTTAAATTGGTAAAATCAATAAGAAAAATTATTATATCAACAATGTCTAGCCAAAAACGAAAAATGTTACTTTTACAATTTTTTTTTGTGTGTAGGCGAAAAAAAATAAAAATTTTGAAAAAATAAATTTCATGCCATTTTGAGCAATACATAACTTTTTCCAAATATTTTTGCTCGTATTTAAACTTCGAAACCGATTGGTGAACAATTTTTTACAGTATTATTGGAAAATTCAATAACCTTTCGTTTCAAATCTTGCTGCACTCCATCTAACGCTTCTGAATTGAAATGGGGCCTCAAGTGTAAGTATAATTACTAAAAATTTTATAAAATTCATATATAAACAACGTTCAAAAAAGTTTTTTAAATCGATTTTCGAGTTCAGTACTCCAAACTAAACTAAAAAGTTATAGTTTTGGTTTTTTCGGTCTTTTTGGCTGTAAACTAGTGTAATGTTATAGGCAATATATGTAAAGGGCAAAGAGTTTTCTGGCAAGTTTTTTATGATTCCGGAGCTCCATTTGTTATTTTATCTTTCAAAATTTGCGTTTTTTAGTGTGTAATAAAAAATTAGTCACTAAAGAAACTGATCAAAACTAATTTCGGATATCCCGAACCATGCAGGCTTTGGAAACACATAAACTTACTGAATGACTTAATCAATGCGTATAGAATGTCAAACAAGACTGTTTTTCACTTATCAGTGCTTGGTATAAATTTTGGTTGTCCGCGCAGATAAGTGATATACTATAGCTGCTAACTCTTTCGGAATTTTTTTTCCGTCACATTTAAACTGTCGTGAACAAGAAAATCTTATCGACGGGTAGTCAAAATTATTTCGAACCATATTTTTAACGATCATTCGTAATATTTTAACCCATATTTTAAAGTTTTTCGTTCGTCAATTTCCAATCAGCAGTGACATGGCTGCATATTTTCCAGCTCACTGATGTTTTCTGTTATTTACGGAATTCATCGCTGAGCGAACTACGACCACGATTGAATTCACTATACCAGCGCTATAAAGTGGTTTTTGATGGTGCTTTATCGCCATACAAAAAAAAAGAGTTCATCGGCACTCTCTTGTTGTGATAATCCACGTCGAAAGCTATGAAAAATACACCCAACGAAAACCTTCTCTTGAAATTTCAATTTTAAAGCGAAATTGATTTTTTCAACTCACCGCAAACAACACAAATAGCGATAGTACATCAAAACGTTGTGAGACCGTTTATACAAAAAAAAATGTCAAACTTTATTTTGGTATTGCCAGATTTTAATTATTGACGTTAGTGTAACCAGTTCACTACATGTAAATATTATCCAACGTAGACTTGGTCCGTCGACTACAATTCAGAAGCTGCCTTATTCAGAAGTGCTGAAACCGACACCACAAAAAAAAATCCAAAGTTGACAGAAGAATTGTGTATGTGTGTTTAGTGAGTGAGATTTTCATAGTTAAAGGTCCATTTCCAAACTTCACATGAATAGAAAAACTTTTGAAATGTTTTGATATCTGAATGCTATTACACAGCAGTCTTATTTGAATGAAGTATTGTGCCGAAATAAATTTTTATGCAGGGTTTGAAAAACTGTCAGCAAAATAGCAATAGCACTGAAATTTATGTCTTTGGCTGTGCTGTGCTTTGACGAAATCGTATTTCAAATGGAAAGCAAATCGAAAAATTTAAAACTCGAAGCTGTGCTATTGCTTTGCTGTAAGAATTTCAAAAGCTTAGCAATATCATATTTGAAATTTCGTAGCAGTGCTGTGCTGTGCTGTTTAACATTTAAAAAGCATAACACACTAATCTGAGAAAGTTCAATAGCACACATATTCCAGCTCAAAGGGCATAGCCGGTTTTGTAGGCGAATGGGCCCCCAATGCATGTTTTAAGTATTCAATTTAAAAGTACAATAACCGAAAGTAATTTAGCGATTTTTTTGTATACATCTAGTACCAACCCTGAATTTTTAAAAGCGATTGTAATCATTTCCATCACAAGCCTTTTTCGAGCCATTTATCCATTAAAAAATTACAAATTTATTTTCGGTCAAAGCTGGCATGTATACACTCACCCAGAATAATTTTTTGGATTTATAAAATGCAAGCCGTCACCTACAAGATTCTGCAAAATTTATAACACCATTTATTTGAGACGATTAGTTGAGGTACCAATTTCGTTTTCTACTTGTCTAGCTGTCATTCTTAGATACAATTTGTGTAATTTTTTCAGAATTTTTGGAGGTGTGGTTGGAGGTGTCGCTATTTATATATTAATCAAGTAACACTCAGTGAAGTTTCACTTTATCTTCAAAATGGGGTGAATGTCAAACCGGAGGTCGAAAAGCAGAATAGCTTGTGATTGCATGCCTGACAACAATGAGCTACTGAAGAAGAAAGATCCTACATCGGCCACTGATCCATTGAAGGAAACAGCGACAGATGACGATATCCGGCGCAAGCAGCGCTCCGGGCACAAAACATCTCTTAAGTATCTTAAGACACTTGAAGACCGCAACTCGAAGTCACTGACAGCTAGGGAGAAGGCACTGCGCAGGGTACTATGGCCGAACTGAATGCCCCGGCTACTACGACGGCGATGGAATCTCCGTCGACAACTTCCTCCCAAAAGTAGAGTGAGGATGGCGGAAAGCGTATTAACTAGAAGCGATAGCGATCTGAAGATCCGTCGAAGACTTCGGAGAACAAGCGGATTGGACCAGAAGATATACTTGCTCGCTTAAGCTAAAAGCCGGATCTTCAGGCCATTATCGACCGAACAGACCCGGGAGGGATGATTTCAATCGAGAAGTGGCTAGTCCTAGAGGGAGCCTTAATGCGTGCCATTCACAATGAAATGAAACTGACAAAACATATTTTTCTGGCAACGTTTGAGGGCTTAAATGGGAGCTAATGTTGTGGTTTGTACCATCGAGGAATCTCTAAACTTGCTCACTGACACAATTCACGGCGTTGGTGATCGATGGCCTGAAGCAAGAATCGAGGCCATTACTTAAATAATTTCGAGGTTATGATTCTGAACCTTTTTTAAACTGCTTTTAAGCGCTTATAATTGGATCACAGACTTCAGGCAGCCTATAGGCCGCTGCATTAATTTTGCATTTTAATCTATACATGTATTTATTATTGAATGTAAGTTTTTTTTCTTTTTCGCATCTAAGCCGCTGAACCGATATTCACCTGATTTTCACAGTGTATTTATATCGATCAGAAAAGAGTTATGTCATCTGGAATCCAGCCTTTAATGTTGAACTTGCTTTCGGTTTCCATTTGCTTTTTAGCTTTTTCATTTAGTATGTAGGATTCGTATTCGAAATCAGGTCTGCACCGGTTCGGTTCCATCGAAACAGATCCTGAATTGAACCTTCTTAATTGGTAACCTCCCGAACCGGATCACCTCTGCTTGAAAAAAGTCTCAGTTTGTAGAATAACTTTAGTGAGTTTGTTCAGAACTCCTAAAACAACCACATTATTGAAATCGGAGCATTGTCTTTTCAAAACCATATCTAAACGCTGCATATTACGCATAAGTCAAAACAAATCCTTATATTTAGTACAAAGAAGGTGAGTTTAGCTTCAATTTTAAAGTCCAAGGTCTTTTGTAGGACGTTGTAGAAAACGTAAGAATGATAACTATATCTAATGATGTACATTTTGGTATTGATTAACGTTATTAATAGCTTCGTCTTAGTTTTTTCACCGAAAAATGTCTGAACGATCAAAGAATCCATGAACTAAGCTTTGGACCAAATCCTTAGGTTGGATAAGTAAAGGAACCGGTCCGAGAACTGAACCTTAGACTTTCCAACAGGCTCGAACTAAGCATTGCTTGAAATACGCATTTGCGGGTTGATACACTAATTATACTCTGTACCGAAGGTACATAGAGTATATTAAATTTGTGCAAAAGTATGTAACAGGGAGAAGGAATCGTTTCCGACCCTATAAAGTATATATATTCTTGATCAGCATCAACAGCCGAGTCGATATAGCCATGTCCGTCTGTCCGTCTGTCTGTCTGTCCGTCTGTCTGTCTGTCCGTCTGTCCGTCCGTATGAACGAAGAGATCTCAGAGATGGTAAGAGATAGAGGTTTGACATGTATGGGGCATATATTTCTTATACTTGCAGGCAGATCAAGTTTATTTTCAATTTTTGCCACCCCCCCTCCCGCCCCCGCAATTTGGAAAAAACGTCATATCTCCTACAGTTTTGAAGATAAATCGTTCGTACCTTTTAGAGATACCTTGTAAACAAAATTATTTATCGATTTGCTGAAGGAATGATAAAGATCGGATGAACGATACTTAAGTTACGATCAAAAAACGGCCAGTAAACACAGAACACCACCCCACCCACCAGAGAGAGAGAGAGAGAGAGAGAGAGAGAGAGAGTGAAACTTAGAGATGAGCGCGTATAACTCGTGAGCAAATGCGAGCTGCGACGTTAAGGGTACAGAGTATGTTATAGTCGGGCTTGACCGACTTTCCTTTCTTGTTTTAGGATGGTTTCAAGCCTTTCGTATTTGGTTAAGGTCAAGTAAGATTCTTACTTGAAACTTTAAACCAAAGGTCGAGATCAAATCAAACTTTTTTTCACATTTTTTTCCGTGTTCTTTGAATGTTGAATTTTCAGCTCCAGTAAAATAAATTATTGAAAGCCAACTCGTTTCGTGTATGCTAATCGAAATCAAAAAATGGATTGATACATTCAGAAAAAACCTTTACCTACAGATCGGTTCGGAAATTTCATGAACTCAGTACGAAATGGGCAATGGAAAATGCGAGTTATGTTAAATCGAATCTGTTTTGCAAAGTTCCAACCGGTTCTTTCAATTCAATCTAAGACGTATTTGGTTAATTCAAAGTCTTTGGATCTTTGAGATCTCGCTTAAAGAACTAATTGACAATTGCTTTAAATCATTTTTATACTTTTATAATTACAAAAATGCATTTGGATAAACTTTAGAATTTATTGGACTTTAACGTAGAATTTTTTGTATACGAAGCAACACTGCCTCGCTCTTATATGAAAATGTTCAATATTTTTATTATTTCTTAAACGATTTCTGAATTTCTTGAAAATATCCAACACAAGCTTGACCTCAAGTGATACCACGAAATATGTAATAATTATTGAATCCCACTGAATTGTCATCGTTTTCTGCTTAAACGCTTTGCCCACTCTAATCCCTTGCCTCATTCTCATTGGCTATAAATGCGAATTGGTAACTAATAATTCATATTGCTAATTATATTTTTTTAATCGTTTTGATGCAGTTTTAATCCGCGGTTTTTTTTTTTTGATTGCAGCACAAACGGACGAACAACGGAGCGTGCACCTATAAAAAGATTTCCGTGGAAGTGCTGGTTGTCGTTGACGCCATTGAAAAAGCGAAACGAAAAGCCACAAAAGATTCTGGTGGGGGCGTTTACTCAAAATTGCCTGCTTAGCGATAAGTAGCACACACAAACTTTGCATCCCTTACAACATATTGTGGTTATTTGTTGAGCCTGCGGCTACTAATGTTTCCTGGAATCCAACCGCAAGTAGGTATAAGAAAGGACACACACACAGAGAGAACAACTTTTCCGGCTAAATCAATTAGCAATGCAAAGTTGTAATGCAAGTGTAGTTTAATTTTAGATTCTACTCAAATCCTCTGGCCACAGGCTTTACTTTGGACAGGACACCTGCTAGGAAGGACCTACATACAAATCAAAAGCACGGCATAATATGGCAACTGAGAAGGCAAGTGCAAACGCAAAGCCAAAACATAAGAATTGCATTAAAAATCGCCGCTTGCTGCAGGCCAAAGAGATGAAGATGGCCAAGGAAAAGCCACTCGAACAATATAAATAGTGCCGCACAAAGGAAAATGCTGCACACAGGGGTGTCCTCCCTTGCTGGCTGTATTTTTTTTTTTTTTAAATTGAAACGTAATGGAGAAAAGCAAACTGCGTTTTGCTGCAGTGACTTCAAGGTTTGTAAACCAAAAATGATATTTTCCAATACATTTTACCATTATAAATTTTCCTAAAACTCTTTCTCGTTTATTTTAAACTTCGAAATATGACAACTAACTAAGTTTTTTGTTTAGTGCATTTTGGTGAAAACGAAAAACTAATGGAACTGTTATGTGATACCATCAAAGAAAGATTACAAACCCGCTACACTCAGCAAAAAAAAAGCCAAGAAGTTTGTTTTTGATGTGAGACATCTTTAATTTCGGTACAGAAGATTTTAGTAGGAGCCAAATTTGATTTCAGCGTCACGTGACGCGTGACGCCATGCATATGTTGTGTTGTTGTTTTGTGGAGTGTCCCGGCAAAGTGGATAGAAAGAGGGGGGAAAGAGGGGATAAAGAGAGGGAAAGAGTGTGGAAAGAGTGTGGAAAGAATGGGAAAGAAAAGGGAAAGAGTGTGGAAATAATGTGGGAACAGTATGAAAACAGTGTGGGAACGGTAGGGGAAAAGTGGGGAAACAGTGGTGGAAGAGAGGGTTTGAAATAATGTATTTATAATTTTTATGGGAAGAATGAAAATTAAAGAACACAGCAGCAAGTGATCTCGTTGTTGGTGTTTCTTTCAAGGCTGCAAACCAGTCCGGAACCGAACCCCTTAGAATCTGTTCGGATCGGGTTTTTTTGGATCCGAAGAGCCGAACCCCTAATATTTTTGACTCCTCGAACCCGAACCCGAACCGGACCACTTTTACGAAAAACTAGGTTCGGTTCACAAAATTAAGTAGTATTTCCAGCGACACATACAGGGAAATATAGAAATTTCTTGTAATCTGACTGCTATCATTCAAGAAGTTCTCCAATCCTACGACATTTCTCTAGGTCAGATTTAGTCTATCACCGTCGATGCAACTATGAAGAAGGTAATGCTGATGAAGGTAAGAGTCCCTGGAGGATTCTATAATTATTATTCGTAGTTAATGCTTTTTTTAAGGAAGTCCAGTTTGACATTAGTAGAGTTTGCACTCTTTGTAAGTTACTCCGTCCTCACACTATGTGAAATCTATTGCATATAGAAAAATTTGATTAAACCAGTACTCAACATACAAAATGTGCGAACGTTTACTAACTCTTAAAGATTTTTGCATTTAGAGTTCTTTAAAAGAGCTCCACCCAAAAACATCTGAATGGAACGTAGTTCATAATATATGCAATTTGCTAGACCCAATTTATAAAGATTCACAATTACAACCAAGTGAGTGTTAACGACACTCACACATCTTTCTATTTAAACAAGTACAACAATACGGTTGACATGAAAATACTTGATTTAAGTCCCAAATACATGATTCAAGTACAAATTTTTCAATCCCAAAATTTTTGATTTAAGACTGTTTCAAGATGATGATTGGGCAGAGATGTTCATGAAACAGCTGCTGTACGGTCAGCTAGACTCCTTTGTAGTGTGGTGTGTTCCTGCCTTAAAGTTACGTGATAACGTGACCTCGAGCCAGCAAAAAACTTAAAGGTCTGTTTCAAGATATTTTAGCTACATTTCAAATTATTTTAAAATATTTTTGATCATATTTTTGGGTACAGCCCGAGTTACTCTTAAAATAAGTTCAAAATGAATTTATGCTACAAAATAAGAGTACTTTAAGTGTGTACAAGATGATGCCCACAAGTATTTAAAAACTATAAGACGGAAACAATCAAAAGACCATGAATAGACTATATAACAATATGGTTCAGAACTTACAAAGATGAGTAACGGCCATACAAATGAATGTCAGGGAAATTAAAGCGGAAATTTGCATTTTTCATGTGTGTGCTATGTGTGTGCAAAGTCTGTGCGGCAGAGAGCTCTCATATGTAGAAGCCAACGTCCAAGTTAAAATTTCCCGTTGCCATTCACTTGTACGGCCGTTACTCATCTTTGTGAGTTCAAAAGTCTATGGTACTACTGTATATCCGAAATCTCCCGAAATTTTAAAATAGTTCGCAGAGATATATTTTAGAGATATTTTACACTTGAATTAAGAACGTGTTCGCTAAAATGTTTCGTTTGAGTGTAAAGGGCGTTGTCCATGGGTACGGAAACGGCCGCGAAATGAAAAACTCTATATAAAAAAAACTGCTGAGGAATTTTTTCGTGTGGCCGTTTCATATTCGGTTTCTACCAATAGCGAAATATGATTACGTTTGCCACTACGTTATGTTCAAAAATAACATCGCCTTTAAGTTAACGCCTTTTTTTGCCGTGACGTGAGCAAAATGGGTTTCGATTCTAATTTGTGCGGCCAAATTGGAAGGCCATATTGAAAATGAGCGCATCTAAAAAAGATTCCTGCAGAAAGCATAGCCTAATGGCACTTTATAGGGCGGTCAAATTGAATTTTATAATCGCCATGAAAGTGAAGAGCGAGGTGTGGGACCGGCGGATAAGAAACACTTGGAAACCCGCCAGAGAACACCGGCGGACCGGAGCACGGTCTGGTCTGCACCTGTGTGGGTATTGGTGGCTGTGTGCGCAACATCATGTGACGTCCCCTGTCACCACAGACCACCAGCGAGGAGTTTAAAATCTATTTGGCCAGCATTCAAACACTTCTAAGCGCCGCCAGACCCCTCAATCAGGTCAATTTGATTCGCCTCACCTATGTGTTCGATCACAGCTACCAGACCAAGAGGAATATCATTGAACAGCCGCCGGTGCTCAATGATCGGGACAGTTAAACGACCGCAAACTTCATCTTTATAAATCACTTCCATTTCTTAACGTTTCCCTGACAGGGCCCCGACTACGTGTCCAAGTGCTATGTGACCACCCAGGGCCCGCTGCCCAATACCATTTTCGAGTTCAGCGGAGCTATATACGCCGCCAAGTTACACATACTACAGCAGTACATATAGAAGATCCTCATGCTGACCTGACCAACTTTACGGAAGCAAATCGCCAGAAATGCGCGAATTACTTTCCAATCGAGATGAACGAAATCTTTGCCGTGGCAGCCAAGTGCGAGGTGTTAGTTAAGTGCCGCTGTTCGGGACTACATCGAACTGCATTTAATGCCATTGATTGTGCCAGACACAATTTTAAGGAAAATGTTGGAAGAGACAATTACTAACGTTCACTGCGCTAATACTGCAGAGTGTCGAAAGTCATAATAATAAAAACAATTTATTTATTATTAATTGCATTTAATAATAAAAATATATTAAAATAGCACATTAATTATGTTATATTCATAATCCTGCCAGGTGTTGTTGTTTGTAAGTTTGCGGGCATATTTAACAGCACCAGAGCAGCGCAAGGTTACTTTGAAACGTTTATCGAAAGACAAAATTGTGTTATCGTGTTTAAAGCAGCGGCTTAGCAGACTCTGTTAAGCCGCCGTGCTTACCGCCCTTAAGCAGGAAAAGTTTTTGATTTAGAAACTTTTGTGCTCATTTTAATTATATTAACAGTCGATTCTAAAAAACATTCAAAAACAAAACATACCAGAAGTTTTAAGTACAAAACGGTGTAAGTTTTATTTAGATCGATCTACAGCTCTGCCAGTCGCTATACTACCTTGCGAGCTGCCTTCTCTAGCTTCTCTCAAGACTACCGTCTTGGAAGGAGCTGTTTCTAGCGTGAGGGTAAAAAAAAACAACGAAATGTCCTTTGATCAACCCTCTATAGTCTCTCTACACTGTGCCTACCAGAAGAACAATACGGAGGAAGACCCCCAAGACTTACTCCTTGCAACATTTGCTGGCTTCCTTCAGAGGTTGCATTATACCGGCCTATCAGTTTGCTTTTGTCAATGTCGAAAATCTTTGAGAGGTGTCTGCTGAGCAGTAGAGCTGGCAAAAAATCAATCGATGTTCATGTCATCGATTGTTTTCCTACATTTTTAAAAAGCGTCGATTAAAATCGCTTATCAAATTTGACTGGAATAAATAGGTCACATCTTCTTTGCATTATCTGTCAAATAAACGTTTGACGTTTCATGTATAGAAGCATCTGGAAGCGTCATATTTTTCACAAATTCGTGTAAAAAAGACACAAAAATAACCCCCAAGAATTGTACACCATGGATCAGGACAGTACCTCCAGAGAAACGGCCACCACATCGACCCCAGCTGATACGTTGCTGCAAAAGATTGACATTACCGAGAATCCGGAGAAAGTCTACTATATACGGCGCAACGATGGCACTGTCCATGCCGGCCAGGTGCTGCAATCGCGTTGCAACGAGACCTCATCCACACCCAATGAGTATTATGTGCACTTTGTGGGTCACAATCGACGCCTGGACGGCTGGGTGGAGCGTCATCGCATCTCGGACAATGCGGATGATTTGGGCGGCATCATCGTAATGCCGCCCAGCAACAGCGAACACCCACAGCAGGCGGCAGCCACAACCACAGCTGCAGTGGATTGGCCCAAGGATTACTATCTGTCCGCCAGCGAGAATGACCTCAGCGACCGCAGGATGACTCGCTACCAGAAGCGTCGCAACGACGAGACGCACGCCGCGGTGACTGCCTCGCAGGCGGCCCTGGAGAAGGAGCACGAGTCCATCACCAAGATTAAGTACATCGATAAGCTGCAGTTCGGCAACTATGAGATCGACACCTGGTACTTTAGTCCCTTTCCGGGCGAGTACGGCAAGGCGCGGACGCTGTACGTCTGCGAATACTGCCTGAAGTACATGAGACTGAAGAAGACCTACAGCCGCCACCAGTTTGAGTGCCAGCGCAGGCGTCCACCCGGCAGGGAAATCTACCGCAAGGGCACTATCTCCATTTACGAGGTGAATGGACAGACTGCGACGCTGTATTGCCAGCTACTGTGCCTGATGGGCAAGCTGTTTCTCGATCACAAGGTGACGTACTTTGACATGGATGCCTTCTTTTTCTATGTGCTCTGCGAGACAGACAAGGTGGGCAGCCACATTTTGGGCTATTTCTCCAAGGAGAAGAAGTCCCTGGCCAATAACAATGTGTCCTGCATTCTGGTGTTGCCGCCGCATCAACGGAAGGGCTTTGGCAAATTGCTCATCGCCTTCAGCTATGAGCTGTCGCGCAAGGAGGGTGTCGTCGGCAGTCCCAAGAAGCCGCTGTCCGATCTGGGACGTCTCAGCTATCACAGTTATTGGGCCTACACGCTGCTGGTGCTAATGAAGGGTTGCAGCTCACCGGAGCAGATCAACGTCAAGGAGCTGAGCGAGATGAGCGGCATTACACATGCCGATATAATTTATACGCTGCAATCGATGAAGATGATAAAATACTGGAAGGGACAGAATGTGATCTGTGTGACGGCCAAAACAATAAACGATAATCTGCAGTTGCTCCAATTCAAGCAACCCAAATTGACCATCGATCTGGAGTATTTGGACTGGAAGCCACGCAATGGGCCAACTGCCACGTTGACATCTCAGTCGAGGATTCAGTAGAGAGAAGTGTTCAAGCACATTTTTTCGAAATTATTTAAAATATAAAATGCTGAAAAATGATTTCTGAATTAATTAAATGTTGCCCGAATTGCCCAACCATTGCATTCATGGGTCAAATAAAAAAGAACTAACAAATGACAGTGTAAATTGTTAGTTTAACTGACACATACTACGTTTATACTTCAGCTATTTGCAAATAGAAATAGTTTGTAAATAACTAACTCAATGTTTATACGCTAAATACCTTACGTAAAAAAATCTATTTTATAGTGCTGCCAGACTGCCATCAAGCAGTTTCATGGCCTTATTTTCTTTCATTAGTCCAAGAAGTACCTTGGTATCCGCCTTGGTTCAATTGCAAACAAGCGTTGGAAGTTTTTATCTTCAACATTTCCCTTTTTCCTTCGCCTGCAGTCGATATGAATGACAATTACAGTATAGCAGTGCTACCATATAGTTAAAAACAGCAAAATCACTGAATAGAGTGGCAACGCCTAGCACACTATTTGCAAATAGTCTACTAATCAGTAATTGTTTTCGTCACTTAGCTATTTGCAAATAACGAATTAACTCAGCGTTTATACGCAACAATTTGTCACTCACAAAATTGTTAATTGCAAATAAGACGTACGTATAAACGTAGTAACAGACAAGCTTTCTATAAGATGGTCAATCGGACTTTAAGGAATAAGAATTTAAATATTTTTAACAATATGATTGGAATTTATATTCCTTTTAACGGTACTGAACTTAAATTATGTTAATTCATGTGTGAACGAGGGTTTTCCGGTTTTTGGGGTTTTATTTACACACCATTTATACGGGTTTCTATATACACGCGGTTTTCTATTTACAATGTCTCAAAGGGGTTTTCTCAGCTCGGGTCGTTTTAGTTCAGTGTGCCATAGAAGAACTAAGAAAGAGAGAGAGAGCCACGGCATGTTCGCGGGAAAAGGAGCAACCATGATACAATCATAGTAGGTATGGCGCTCTCTCAGTGCTGGCTCAGCTCGGGTCATGTTAGTTCAGTGTGCTTATGTCACTTAAAACGGAAGGTTGTGTCCGCGCATGTCATTTTTGGTTGTTTTGTTGTCGCATTTTCTGCTCTGAGCGCCATACCTTATATGGTTGTATAATGGTCTAGTCATCGTCCACTTTATTTACAGTGTGACCATCATTCAATTTCTCAAAGATACCTAACACTAAAATATCGATACATCTATCCGTATTCACCTCATGGCGGTCATTTTCCAATGATTCCAAAGACTTCAGAAAAATTATCATTAGTTACCAAAATCCACCCGGACTCACTAAGGACCGTAAGGTCTATGTGTGGTCCCTACAAAGGGCCAGCCGGAACTACCTACCTACCTACCTACCAAAATCGCATAATTTTCAATGTGTATGTAGAGTTCCGTACAGTACATACATACTTATTTGCTGACATCTAGGCTACCAAGTTTCCTTAACATTTACCGAATATTGTATCCCAAATAAAAGCGTGGACAGAACAGACACTTTTTTTGAAAATGAGTCTCTGCTTGTCGAAATTTGGTGTTAGTTTACCCACCCAAAATTTATTCCATTCTTGCTCCATATTTATTTGTTGCTCGAATAAATTCAAATTTGACAACTTTTAAAATGTTAGAGAGAACACTTATTGACGAAATGTTGACTGGGCGTACGTGTCGTATACGTAAGTATTGTGAAAACTTGAAGCTATTGCGCAGAGGTTAAAACCTCATTCATGATGGATTCTGTCAAGTTTTCTAATGGTACCTTAACGGCGTCCGCCTTATGTTCTTTTTAAAAAGATCAAAGAAAAACATAATTTTTTTCTGTTCGTGATAAAACAGATTTGATTGGGCTCAAGTAGATTTGTTTACATTACGTTTCGAATATGATATCTCTTAAGCGGCTACGGCGTATTAAACCCGTTTTGCAGCATTTTCCATGGTTTGGGCCAACATTTCGATCGGAATGGCGGCTATTTCTTGGGGGATATTGTTTTTCAGGTCTTCCAGGGTCCTTGGCTTGTTCATGTAAACTTTTGATTTCAAAGAGCCCCACCAGTTAAAATCATATTTTTTTTACATCAAACGGCCAGGGAACAATGACATCAAAAAATCGATTGTAGCGCGGCTTCAATGAGGTGTAGCGCCATCTTGTTGAAACCAGTAGTGCACCATACACTTTCGACGAACAATTGGCTTCACAAAATTGGTTATCATATCGCGAAAGCGCTCCTAATTGACGGTAACCTTTTGGCCATCCTCATCTTCGAAAAAGCGCGGCCCAATAACCATTTTAGCACAAACGCCGCACCAAACAGAGACTTTTTCATCGTGAAGAGGTATCTCTTGAGTCTCTTAAGGATTTCCAAAGGCATAAATACGGCCATTTTGTTTGTTTACCGTTCCGTTCAACGTGAAAAGAGTTTCATCCGTCATGAAGATGAGTTTTCACAATTGACTTGTTTTGTTGACTGTAAATTTCAACAATCTGAGAGCGTTCGCGTGGCGTGTACTGTTCCATTGTAAAAACCTACTTGGACTGACGCTTTAAACGCGCTATGTTGTTAGTCGATCTGGCATCGCTGTCAGATGGGTCCGTCGTATATGGCCAACCCTGTACTTGAGAGTAAATCGGGACAAGTGCCTCACACTCGAAACCCATATCAATGCGATTATTAAAAAGAAAAAAATTGGTATGGTTGCTTCCCAGCAGAAATAAACTCTCACTCTAAACTAAAGTGCATATTGCCAAAGACACTACATATATAACCACCAAACAAACTTTTTTTTTTTTGGTATCAAATGTCAGCTTCCAAGAACAATCGTTTTTTGTTTAACATGCATCGTCTATAATAGGCATAAATCTTTGATATTGCTCACTTACTTCAAGTCTGACATAACTCAAAAAATACTATTTTTGACTTAATGATGCAGAACTATTCGCTGTATCGTGTTCTAGTAGTAGTAGTATAATTTGTTTTTTTTTTTAGTTTGACAATGGCATTTTGCCGTCAGTCATATTTACAAAATAATGAAAGTTACTTATTAAGAATAGTTAATATATGTAATTTATTCTTTTTTGACAATGCTTATTACTTGCATGATTTGATTCCTGTATTTTAATGCTTCATTTATATATCCTGAAAGCGTGTTCCAGTTTCGTCCGTTCAAAATGTGAATGATTTGGGATTGGGATAGGGTGGACTTTTGCCGGTAAAGAATTCTCAATTCTCTTAGAATTGGGCATTCGGCCAAAAAGTGGAAAGTATCCTCCTTTGCATGCCTATGCAAATCAAGCATTCGTTTTCAATTGAGGTGTTGGATCTGTAGGTTCTGCAATTCATCGCAAGAAGATCACATCGAGCTCTGAAAATTTGTGATATATAATTCACGTGGTAGCGATCATTGAAATAATTTCCTTCACCCAACGAGAAGCTTAGAAGCTTGTACATCCGCCTGTTTGTGCTTTGTTGGGCCTCTGCGTTAAATTTTTCATTTGAATTCGCTGCAATACGCTCTAAAATCGACTCGTGCGAATTCTTCCAAGAAAAGTGATTGCTGAAGTCTAGGATCACATTATATTCTGCTGCCATCAAACGCCAATCATGAAAACATTGCCCTCATGTCATGTATTGGAAATGCATGCCTAGAGTATAGCAGTAAAGTTCTGGAAGCCCAGTGTCCAGGTGAATTGCATAGGTGGGACTATTTCGAGGCAGTTTGAACAGTTTCTTGATAAAAAACCGAAGCAACTACTCTACTTCGTTGTCTAGAGTATCCCCACACCTGTGATGCGTAACACATAATATCGTGTTCTATATTGCGTAAAATTTTCATATTGATATCTTTTATACTTTCAATGTGAGTTGAGAATAAGTCGCTATATCATTTTACAGGTTTATTTTCATGTTAATGTAAGAGCGTCATATCTCAGTTGTCCTGCACTCGCTATTGCACAAAAATCATGTTTCAGTTAAAACGTCACATTTTCCAATTATTTTTTATGAGCATTTTAAATTATAATATTTTACTAGATTTCCTCGAAACTAAAAGAACTGTTATTTCTGGATTAAGTCCATTGAGAACTTTAAAGGCGTTTTTCACAAAATCGATTATTTTAAGTTATGCCAGTCTTGAAGTAAGTGAGCGATATATACAATGCCATCTTATCACCTGTCTGGAGATATGGCAAGTATATGGCATAGCTGAAAAATACCATCTGAAAAAGATTCGTGTGCTTCAGTCGGAAACGAAAAATTTGGAGTAACATAATCAATAAACAGGCAGGTGAATACGAGACACTAGAGACTAAGAAGTCAATCCAACTCATTAGCCAAAAGACTCCTACGCAGACGAAAGAAAGTAGAGTAAGACGACACCTCAGAAAACTTTTCCTCAGGGAACTTCCCAAGAAATAAAAACCTATATACTAGCTTGGCAACCACCTCACTTTCTAAACACTTGACAGCAACAATACAGACATTTTATTTCATTACAAATCAACTCACCCATAATCAAAACCAGAACACTTGCCAAATTTACAAAAAAAAACACAAGTTAAGCGGACAAATCTACCAAATCTAAATTAAGTTACCTTAAATTTGTAAAGGCGACAACAAGTTTAGGAATAAATAAAAAGAATTCGATTTAGGTTCAAACATTGGCTCAGCTTAAAGAAGAATAAGGAATTTTGTTGTTAGTGTAGATTTTTATGATTCAAAAATTTTCAATAAACTGATCCAGACTGAAACCCTCTACAACTGATAAGTAAGTTCGGTCCAGAGGTGCGAACCCACCGTAAGAACTAAGTTCCGAATGACATGCCGGTTTTTAAGCTTGTTGAACCTTAATTCATAGCTTCTTAGATTGTTATTATTTAGAGAAAGAGACATGTTTGGCTTTATTTTTGTTGAGGAGTATGCAATCTTTTAGATTAGATTAGGCGAATGAAGTAAATTCAATATGGTTATCTTTTAGAACCAGTCCTCTTCCAAGGCTTTCAAAAGTGCGCGATTTTTAATTTTAAAGGTGGTCTCTCTTTTTTATGAATAATACGATTTAAATCAAGTTTTGTTCCGAATTGATGGCTGTCCAGCAGGATTGGTCAAAAATTAAGATGATTTGGTTCAAAAGTTCCATAAACCCAAACCAATTCTGCACCTTCTCACACTTTTCCTGTTTGTGCGCAGCACTGAGACAACGTAAACAGAAATTACTCGTCTCGTATTCTCTGGCTGATATCTGCAAGCTCGCAGCGATATAGCTTAGACAAATGTTGGGAATCTAAAAGGCTTTTGGATGATTGGAACTCCAGAACAGAAACCAATTACGCAAGCAACTAAATAGACGTTTTTTTCATTCCATTCCTTATACTAAAAAGATTCATCTTAAACATAAAGCACATTAGGTTAAATCTTTTAAAAATTTCAACTTTCTAGCTTGACTCGTGCACAAATGGCACAGAATTCTGGCCCACTGTGCTTTTCTGTACGAGTATAAAAGCTTTTACATCTTAATTCACGCCATTTTCAAGTAGCTCTTGCTCTGTTGGGCTCATGTCTTTGTGCCGTTGCCTTCAAGTGGAGCAATTAAAATAATTCTTTAATTTTCCTACATAATGAAAGTGAGATTTTTTGCTTTCTCTTTGCCTTTGCTTGCAAACATTAATTGAAAAATGTTGGAACTAAACTGTGGGGACATACATCACACGCACTGCAGGAGGGGAGGCAAGTATTTGCATGGAAAATTCCAAAAAATCACAGAAAAAAGAACATTTATTTCCATGCTACATAAAAAAAAAAAATGAAAATGGAGCAAAAAATAGACTAAATAAATATGTCCACGTTTGTGTTGGATGTGGGCGTAGGACTGTTTCCTGTTCATTTCCCCACCAGCTAACAGGACAAAATCAAGGCCGAAATGTGTGGAATGGCCCTGGTCATGTGTCCACGTCCACCGATTGCCATTGTTTCGCCTCATGCTGTGTACGTAGCTGTTGCCAGTGCATACTTTTAGGCACGTCTGTTTACATTTGATTTTGGAGCTTAACATCTGCTTCTGCTCCACCAACTCCATGCAGCCTTGAGGATGCACGTAAGGTACAACAATCACACCGAACAACTTGGCATGCGTGTTCAACAAAAAAGCACAAAAATTATGAGACTCTTCTACTTGGCTTCATGACTTTTTAATTAGCTAATTAAAAGTTTTGCCCTAGCCATTAAAACAACAACAAAAATAACCTTGCATAAAAATCAATTGTTTGAAGTTTTTCTCTAATGCAATATGAAAATAATTTGGTTTTGGTGTAGTTAGAGTTTGAGACTTGTTAGTATAATTTTACACTCAACTAGCTAAAGACCCTAAGAATTGGTACTTTACGATGACCATCCATGAAGGTTCGATAGAAAGCCTAAAAATTATAAAAATACGGAAAACAACTTTAATCTTCGGTTGGAGCATTTTCCAAAAGAGATCTAAAATCATTTGTTCTGTTAGCTGGAAAATGTCATGGTTCGGTATACGTTTCGCAGTACGGACTTTTACCAGGACCCCAAAATAGTTACCGCATGACTGAAACACTTTGTTGGGATCTTGCAAGGCTTAAAGTGAGAAATTTTGCGAAAAGTTGCCTTAAGATTGAGGTAACCTGCAAAGAGCAGATAATTTTCGATAACACCCGCGCATTAACTCAGTTTATTTGTGCTCGCCCCTTTTTTTTGACACACACGAAATGATCGCAAGCACATTGAGTCAGAACGGGCAAGCTCTATTTTCAAACATATAATAATTATTAATTATTAAGTGTCAAAGCAAATGATTTATAGCTACCCTATTTATCTAAACTATAGATGCTTGCCTATTAAGTACTGGAGAGTCTTCGGATGCTTGCAGTGTGCCCACCCAGTGCACATTTCACAAGGAAGATATTTTTATATTTTTACATCCCGCATCAAGACGAAGATATGCCGCCTTTGAAGAAAGAGCTCTGCCACAAAACCAAGAGGCAACAAGGCTGTAACCAAAGCATCATATGGCCTTGCTTATACCTCTAGGAGTTGGGCACTATTAATTCGGGAATCGTCAAAGGAAAGCGTTATTGATCTATGATAGCGTTATTGATCATGCCAATTCTGACTGCTAACGAAATAGAAAATGCAGAAATATGAGCTCATTGCGCCAGTCGCTTTGGCGGCGACAGATGTGCACTGCACAGTTAGAACATAACAAAAAAACTCATTTCCCAGCAACGGACATGCTTTTTGTTCAAAAATCATCCCAAAAGTTTAAATGTGTGTGTATGGCGTTAGAACTCGAGGAAGACTGCTTGCTGATCATTTCCCCGATTGGAGTTTAAGTCTTAAAACTCGAATTTGCTCATTTGTAATTATACTTAATAAATTAAACTGTACTTTGGAATGTAATTTTGACGAATGCTTACATTTTTATTCCATTGCAAAGGGTATTATTATTATTTTGCAACGCAAAGAAGGAATCATCCCCGACCACTTAATGTAAATATATTTTTATATATAGTTGTTTAAATTTTCCGGAGAGCATGGTGAGTGTGGAACTCATTCTGCCCATTCGCAGCCCAATTCATAAAATTGTAATGCCATTCTCTCGATGTTGTTTGACATTAAGCAAATATGAATTTGGGGGAAATTGTTGGAATCTAGTACTGCCTGAATGTTAATCTACATTTGCTTGACTACACTGTGCAACACTAAAAAGTTGATCGAGTCGAGACCAAAAAATTCTGAAAGGGTATGATGGTAGTACAAAAACATTCGCTGCGTTTGGTCTGGTTAGCAGCCGTTTTCTTTTTATTGCACTTTAAAGTTTTCAGCTTCTGATTGGGATTCGCAACTTCATATCTCGTAAACTATTTGGAATTCCGCTTTGACGTCTTAAAGGAAGTCGTTGCTCTTGGTTTGGCTCACAAAACATTCTTAAGTAGCAAGTCAAAAAAGTCACATCTTTATACTCAAAATTACAAAAATGTCTTAAAATCATCATGTTTCCCCCTAATTTTGTACTATTTTTCAACTTTGTCTTGAAAACTGTAACGAATTTGACTAAGCAATGCAGTACAAAATCGTAGCTTGGACTTAAATAAACAAACGATTGGAACATACCAACTTCATTCGATTGGTCCTTCGTATAGTTACGGGCCCTTAAGCATGTAGAATTGCAAGCAAAACTCGAAAAATTGCAATTTTTGGTACTAATTTGCCGACACAGTCCAAAATTTCGATTGTTTTGTATTAAGTCAAGAAAATAGTAAGAAAACGTAACTTAGGTTAGGTTAGGTTAGGTTGCAATGGTTGAAATGGGTGAGAATCCCATTTCATCACTTAGGCCAATGAAGGCCCGTTGTGTTACCATATAACCCTTTCTACGCTGCGATCGTAGAGGGAGGGTCTTTCCCGTTAAACCATTTGGAAAATATAACAAATTTGAGTAGAGAGGCTAGATCTATTTCAGAGATGTCTGACAGATCGTTTAGAAAGGGACGACCCAAAACTGTGAGTCGCCTTCTGCTAAGAGCTGGGCAATGACAGAAGAGGTGTTGTACACTCTCCTCCTCGTCCACTGAATTGCAGCTTCTACAGAAGTCATTGTGTCTGATGCCGAGCCTAGCGGCGTGTCTACCTATTAGGCAATGTCCAGTAAGGGCCCCTACTAGTAGGGAAATATGCAGTCTTTCTAGACGGAGTAACGCCCTAGATTTTTTAATACTAAGAGTAGGCCATGTAAGCCTAGATACTTCACATGTGTGTATTGTTTGCCATCGATTCATGGTTATTCGATGAGTAGTTTCCTTTGTTTGTAGCTTAAAGGTCGCAAGAGGCACCCCTATGTTGCTCTTATCCGGTAAGAGCTGAGTGGTGGTGCCAAGTCTGGCGAGGTGGTCGGCCATCTCGTTGCCTTCAATGTTGCAGTGTCCAGGCACCCAAACGAGATTAATTTCGAAGTGCTGAGCCATCTCATTAAGAGATTTGCGGCACTCCGTGAGAGTTTTGGTATTGTTGATATAACCGTCAAGGGCTTTTAATGCAGCTTGACTATCTGAAAAAATGAATACTTTACTTCCTTGGATTGCGAGGGTTCCCAGAAGGTTGGTAGCCTCCTGGATGGCTACAACCTCTGCTTGGAAAATACTACAATGGTCAGGAAGCCAAAATGAAGTTTCGATCCCGAGCCAGTGGCCAGAGTTACTATCTTTCCAGGTACCGCTTTCTCTCAGCCTGAGAGCGGCGTTACTGGCGATTTCTCTACCCAGAAGATCTAGAGGCATAAGGTGTAACATTATGTTAAGTGCATCTGTTGGGGTTGTACGCAATGCACCAGTCATGCATAATGCAGCACTACGTTGAACTTTGGTTATGGTTCTGAGGACGGAAGGTTTCCCCAGAGCCGGCCACCATACGATGAATCCGTATAGTAGTATTGGACGTACAACGGCTGTGTACAGCCAGTGTACTATTTCAGGGGAAAATCCCCATTTACGACCAATCGCACGTTTGCACGAGAAAAGTGCAGTATTAGCTTTTTTGATACGTTCAGTTATGTTTTCGTTCCAATATAATTTTTTGTCCAACACTACACCAAGGTATCTTGCAGAATCGCTAAATTTTAGGTGTGTGTTGTTTAGTCGTGGGGGTGTTAAATTTGGTATCTTATACTTGCGGGTAAAGAGAACGAGTTCAGTTTTGGTTGGATTGACTCCAAGACCACTTTGTGTCGTCCAATTTGAAAGTGTTGAGAGTGCATCCTCCATCAGGTTGCAGAGAGTGTGGGGAAATTTGCCTTTTGTGATTATGGCAACGTCATCCGCGTACGCTATCACCGTGTGTCCTCGCAATTCCATGAGTCGCAACAATTCGTTGACTGTTACCACCCAAAGGAATGGCGAAAGAACACCTCCTTGAGGAGTGCCTCTACTTACATATCTTCGTGCGCAGGCATCTCCTAGTTGCGAGTTAACCACTCTGCTTGTAAGCATGAGTCGGATGAACTCCACCAGGGGTGCCTCCACATTTAGATTTGTCAAGGCAGAGGTGATAGCGTTGGGGAGAACATTGTTAAAGGCACCCTCGATGTCGAGGAATGCCGTAAGCGCATATTCTTTTGCCTCGAGTGACTTCTCAACTTTCGAGACAAGAGAGTGGAGTGCTGTTTCTGTTGACCTTCCCTTGCTGTATGCGTGCTGCGCTGGGGACAGAGTGGATGGGTCTATTGTCTGCCTTAGATGGGCATCTAGTAGTCTCTCCAGTGTTTTGAGGAGAAAAGATGACAGGCTGATCGGCCTGAAGTCATTTGGTCTGACATGCGAGGCTTTTCCTGCCTTTGGTATGAAAACCACTTTTATATCTTTCCACAGTGTGGGTATATACTGTAATCGAAGGCAGCAGACAAAGATTGTCTGAAGCCATGCAATTATTTGTGGTAGTGATTGTTGAAGCTGAGCGGGAAAGATTCTATCTGGCCCGGGTGATTTGTAGGGCTGAAAAGTGTTCACAGCCCACTTAATTCGATGTTCAGTTACTATATCACTTATGTGACTTAGCGTGTCACCTCTAGGTGCCTCTATGGGCTCCAAAGATGTTGAACAGCCAGGAAAATGTGCTTCCAGAAGTAAATTGAGGGATTCAGAGCTGGAGTCAGCCCAAGTTCCATCAGGATATTGTAGGAGTCCCGGAGGGGTTGGTGAACTCGCTAAAATTTTTCGAAGTCTTGATGCTTCGGAGGTCGATTCAATACTGGTACAGAAATTTGCCCACGAGCGTCGTTTGGCTTTCCGCATTGCACTTTTATAGTCTCGTAACTTGGCTTTATACATCTCCCAGGATGAATCCAGGTTAGTGTTCTTAGCTGAGTTGAATGTCTTTCTACACTCTTTCCTTAGTATCTCCAGGTCTTTAGACCACCAGGGGGGCTTATGGTGAATTTTGTATTTAATATGTGGGCATGATTTGTCAAGTGCCTTAGTGCATGTCGTTGTAAATATGTGGACTATTTCATCTAGTTGTTCCGCATTCACAGGTGTGAATTGCGGAGCTGCATCTAGATTTTTCACTATAAGTCTCTTATACTGTTTCCAGTTCGTTTTTTTTAAGTTTTGTGTTTTTTTAGGTTCGGGGCATGATTCTATTAGCTTTAGCTCAATATATCTATGATCTGAGAAGGAGTGGTCTGATAGAACTCTCCATGAAATAATATTTTCTATTAGAAACTCTGAAATGAGGGTGATATCTAGTACCTCCCTCCGAGTTCTAGTGACGAAAGTTGGGTCATTACCTTTATTGCAGATAATAAGATTCGTACTTAAAAGATAATCGTAGAGTAACTCACCACGATCGTTCTGTATGGTGTGCATTAGCGTCTCCACCCAGTATTAGTCTGGTTCTGCTGCCTTGACTGTTGTGCACTAGGTCTTCTAATAGTCGGGATGGTATTGGCTCCGTTGTATCATGAGCCAAATAGAAGGAAGTCAACCTGTAGGTGGTGCTCCCCAATTCAAGGTTGACTGTTGTGATGTCTCCATCACTGAATTGTGGAAGTAAAAATGCGTTAAGAGTTTGTTTTACTAATATACAAACGTAACTTAAAAACTGTAAAAAAAAAATGTATGTTCTTACTTTTTTACCGAAAATGTTCGTTTTTCCGAGTCTGGGCCTATAACTATATGAAACAGTAACTAAGTGAAGTTGGTTCGTTCTAACGGTTTGTTTATTTTGGTCTAAGCTACAACTTTGTGCTGTATTACTTGTCCAAATTTGAAACGGGTTTCAAGGTGAAGTTGAAAAACTGTAGAAAAGTGGTCAAAACTTGGATTTTTTGGGCAACTTTTGTAATTTCGAGTATGAAGATATCACTTTTTTGATTTGCTACAAAAAAATGTTTTGTAGGCCAAGCCAAGAGCAACAACTTTGTTGAAGATTTAAAAGCAAAATTCACAATAATTTACGAGATATGGAGTCGTAAGTCCTACTCTGAAGCTAAAAAGTTCAAAGTGCAATAAAAAGAAAACGGCAGCTAATCAGACCAAACCAAGACAGGGTTTTTATACTACCATCGCACCCTTTCAGAATTTTTTGGTCTCGACGCTTCAACTTTTTAGAGTTCAAAAATGTGTCACAGTGCTATTAATGTAAGGTGTACATATTTTATATCACGTAAGCTTTTAGTATTTCCTATAAACATTTCGTGCATCAATCTAGTTGTCCTGCCATAGAATGTAATTCTTTTTGCTGGGATTAACCGGCTGTAACTTTGTTCATTCAGCTGATTCTAATGCAACCAAATATTTGTGAAAATAGAAGAATATATGCTAAAGTAGTTGTAATTTAAATCCAGGCACCGCAATGGCTTGTACACGACGATTACGTTTGATTGCGTGCCATAATTTGAGAAAAAATACACTTCAATGGCCAATTTAGACGGTTTTAGGTTTGCTGATGCTGCTCCCATGATTTTTTAGGCTGCATTAATATGTTTTCTATTGCATAAAACTCATAAATGCCGATATTTTTGCTCCATAATTTTGTAAAATCCCAAAATACAGCAAAATGGATTTTCCGCGACATTTTAAAAACAAGAGCTGATGGAGAAAAATCGAGACCAGTTTTAGAATCAGTGCTCAAAACTGGAACAGAATTTAATACAAAGCAGGCTGGACCTCACTAAAGTGGTAATTTTGTTGGCCTGTGTAAAAGAACAAGCTTGTTTAAACTAGCGACTTTACGAATTCCAGCGAGCTTAACGGCTGTCATGGGCGAGTCTCAGGCGAGCTACTCTCTTAAACACTTGCGGCTTACTCGCCTTGTTATTGTGTAGTAAGAACTTAAAAACAAAAAAGTTGTCGTCTTTGTGCTGACAAATTCATGCCAAAATCATCTCTTTTGCTTTCACAAGCAAAAAAATTCAATCTAAATTCCAGATTAAAAATCTCTTTTTCGAAAATCTAGCAAACTTATCAAAAATCATGACTAAAATGAGCTAAGAAATTTTAAAAACAAGATTTATCATCTCGTAACTTATCAACCCTCAGTGTTAGGAAGTACCTAGGTACAAATACCTAGGTACATACCTAGATACATATTTTGTGTACCTTTTACCTTACCTCGGTATTTTTAAATTCCATTACCTTTTACCTTACCTAGGTGCAAATTTTCATTTACCTTGTCAAAGGTATAAGGTACTTTAATATGATTGAAAATTTAATTTCATATGATAGCCTGGGTGGGAAACGAATCTAATTTAATCATTCTTTCAATTTGATGGTCGATGTGACTATCCAAATAACATAGTCTTGAGCTAATAACTGTGTTGATCCTTATGACTCTTTCAGTCAAGGAAATACAGAAAGCTTTCTGCCCAACTAGCATGGAAATAGGGTACATAAACTATCTTTTGAATGGTTTCAAAATGCGATTGATATTCAGAGTTGATTATAAATGACAGCATTTTACCACACAACAAACCAAATTTTATTCTAGGACCCTATTACCAGTGGACTTTGTTATCAGCTTAAATAATTAAGTCGCTAATTTTACTATTAAAGAAGTTTCAGAAACTTGTCCTTATCGCTTTCCTTCCTAAGTATCTAAGCCAAGACCAAGATTAAATATGTAGATAAAGCCGTGTGTGATGTTGACGCAAATGTGGAACTTAATGATTAATGTTAATAAGGTCGGAAATTCAAAATATAGGAATTCTAACCTAAATAGTTGGAAAGAACCAAAAAAAAATATTTTTCTGACTTAAATCTAAAAAAAGTGTATGTCCCTGTAGAAATTTTGGGAATCTCGGAACACAGATTTGTTCTACTGATTCCTGTTCTTTTTCCGTACACTTTTGTTGAAACTTCGATTAAACCTCAAAGTTTCGGTTGGATAGTTCACGTCATGAACATTTTCGGGTAGGTGGTGTTGAATAAACCATTCCTTAAAAGGTATTTAAAAAGTACCTTTTTTGTACCTTTACCTTTACCTAGGTACTGGAAATTTCGGATACCTTTTACCTTGCCTAGGTATATTTTTAGACATTTACCTTATACCTTACCTTGGTAGGAAAAATGAGTACCTTTCCAATCACTGTCAACCCTACAGTTTTTTGTAAAGCTTAATTTTGTATACTCTTTACCAAATTGTAAATTAAGTTTGTGCAAAAGTATGTAACAGGGAGAAGGAATCATTTCCGATCCCATAAAGATTATATATTCTTGATCAGCATGAACAGCCGAGTCGATATAGCAATGTCCGTATGTCCGTCTGTCTATGCACAGATCTCAGAGTTGGTAAGAGATAGAGGTTTGACATGTATGGAATATATACTTCTTATATTTGCGGGCAGATCAAGTTTATTTTCAATTTTTGCAACGCCCCCTCCCGCCTTCGCAATTTGGGGGGGGCGATTTAAAATTAACATTCTCCTAAGTTTCTCAGAAAGAAGAAAATTTATGGTAATAACTATCTCGATTATCTCGTCTCTGTCAATTTCGGACACCTTTTCTCTTGATTTCGAGACTATAATCTTGATTTGGTGAACAAGCTTGCTCATGCCAGCCCGTTGCAGTTCTCTGGTTACCAAGCTCCTCCGATAAAATGTGCCTTAAGCCGCTTGCCCTTATGGCACCACCTGTTGTATCCAGCTTTTCAATGGTTCCTTACATCATTGTTTCTGCCTTTCATTAAATGTGTCCAGTGACATTTTCCTCCTCTTTTATTTCTGTTTGTTTTTATAGGCTATTTCCAGTTAAATGGCCAAAAATATGACAAGCCCTCGCCATTTTTGGCTCGCCTTCACCCTCGCTCGATTGATTTTCAGCTTTTGCACTTTCGTTTGAGTTTAATCCGTAGCGAGGATTCGGCGGGGGCCGAATGGCAGTTGGTCATGTTATAAGCCATAAAGTCTGCTGCACAACTGATGCGTGGCCTATAAATCTGGATGTAGTTTTTATCATCGTATATCACTGGGCGACCGTGAATTTCGAGAGAGAGAGGGAGGGAGGGGGAATTAGAAGTCGTTCTTCATCATTTTCATACACATTACAGGATTTATTTTACTTTTCCAACATTTCGCATTTTCGTTTTTCTTTTAGTTACAAAGTAGATTCAACCGCGATAAAAAAAAAATAATTACATATATAGAATAATAAAGTTCGCTGCAGGTGAAAATGGGCAACTCTGCGTAAAATTGAGTTTTTAATTAAGTCTGCCAACGCGGGGGATGTGGTGGGCGGGTGCATTATTTACAGTTAGTGACACGCTCTGGGTATTATGACAATTATTAGCCATGCATGTTTCAGGGGAGGTCGTCCTAAAGCTCTCCTAGTAGCCATACTGAATGCCATGGCCCGAGACCGAAGCGTGCACCAGAGCAGGAGCGGCCACGGCAGCCCTGTGAATAATAAAAAGAAGCACGTTGAGAGGATGTGGATGCGGATGCGGATGGGGGCTATTTATAAACACTTGGCAAACACCAGAACTCACTTCACAACGGGGGCAGCCAGATGCGTGGTATAGGCAGGAGCTGCGTAGGCCGGTGCAGCGTAGGCAGCGGGGGCAGCCAGTCCATAGCCGTGTCCAATAATGCCAGGTGCTAAATGGGAATGAATTACGATGGACGGAAATTTAAGCATTAGTTTGCACATCAACATCAACAACAACCTCGAAATTAGCAACATGTTGACAAATACCGTTCTGCCCTCCCCCCCCCGGGGGTTGCCTGGAGCAACCAACTGATTATGTCCTGCTTGCAGACTCCATTGTTACGTTTTGGCGAATGTCGACCATTTTCGGGTCACATTTGAGTGTAAAATGTATTGAGACACATGGCAACTGGGCAAAACAAAGATGGTGGCCCGATGACAACCAAGATGACATCAATCAAAAAAAAAAGGACATGGGCCAGAGGAGGACGCAATGTTTTTGTTGGGTGCTTCAAGAAGTGCGGCAACAGCGTGGACAAGAGAAAATCCCACAATTATGCCAAATGCGGTGTCATTTCTCTGCAGATAATATGTTGAAATACGAGATGTAGCAACTATATGTGATATAGCCAAAAGATGCTTATGACAAGGGAGCAGTTGACAAGTCGCTTTGGCTATTTTTAGAAATTTGAGTTTTGTTTTCCACTAAAAGTCTCGTTTATGTCAGCTTGATGATCTAGTGCATGCCGAGGCTTGTGCCAAGAGAGCAAATCGGCTTACAGTCGCTGCCCAGCGGTCGATGAAGTAGGTCAGAGCTTCGCTCGGTTTGCGTTGCTTTATTTTCGCACCCTATTAGGGTATTACACTGTCACTTTTTGACCTCGCTCTTTTTGACAAACGCTGATCTAGTGCAGCGGTAAGCACGGTAAGAATGCGAAGAAAGGACGCAGCAACAATCACAAGTTTTTATGTGACAATCCCAAATACTACATTGTTTCAAGATAATAAGCTGAAACCTCAGTCCTCAGCCGAAAACAGGCCTTAAGTATAGATTACTGTACAGTTTAATCTACACTCAAAAACAAAAAGACTTCAAATTCCAAGCATGTTTGTTCCTGGGCCTTAGTGAAATAATAACGAAATATTCCACAAATTACACTAGGCTGCTAGGTCAAGTTTATGGAAGTAGTGGCACTTATTCTAGATGAATCTGTTTAGAAAATTCTTCCATCACACAATGTTCCATGTACAATTTTTAGGCATGTTATGTGGTGAATTCGAGTTTCGTTTTCCCCTTTCTAAGAAATCGTTTAGCAGTTTTTCCAAGTTTTGAAATAAATTATTCCAAATAATTCTAGGAGATATAATAAATTGTGCACTGCCCGAAAGTATGCAATAGTTGTTGTCAAATATTTCTATTAGAGTTCAATACAAGTGTCGAGTCTTATGTACAGATTTTGCATTGCATGCCTCTTTGATTTTATATGAGGCACAAATATTTCCGGCTACTAGATTAAATGATGAAAATTAAGCGATTTAAGACCGCTTATTCAAGGCCAAGTAGATTTAATGTGTGCTTCTTCTTCTTATGTTCTAGTTTCTTTTCATATGATCTAGTAGCCTGTCTTATTCTTGTCACTTCACAAATAAAGTAGTCCAAGTTTAGTTCAAAGTGCAATCGTTTATGCGAAAATCTCTAGAGATTTCCAGGACACTCCTGATAAGGTTCCAAATGGCCATTTAGGTTTTAATTACCCAAAATTCCGACCTGATGGAGAATAATGCAAAACAGATAAACAGTATAACTCTCACTCGATGTATTAGCTGGAAACCTATTTTAAAACGAATTTGTTTCTAAAATTCCCAACTGCTTCTAAAACTTTGCTTATAATAGATTTCTATTCTGCAGTTATACCTTCATGGCCTTTCCTCAATTCATGGACTTGTGTAGTTTTGCAGCCTTACTTGGTTCAATGCAGAAACCATTTGGTTAAAGCTTTCGAATGCTTTATGTTGTTTTATTTCGTTTCAAAAATAAATAGAGGCTGACTCAAAAATATTTTGTGCTTATTTTAAGTATGCAAAATTAATCAGATTCTACCTAAGACTCATACAAGCTAAGTAACAGTGCTTTAAGAGTTCAAAAAGAAACTTAATAAATTCCGAGTCGGTCTTAGATTGAGTTTTCAGGATTTAAGAAAATAGTACTTGAAATAAGATTAAGAATCATGCAGTTAAGTACGTTTGTACTTGAACCAAGATTCACAATTTGCTTTTTTATATATACCCTTGTAGAGGAGCATCTCCGATCACATAAAGTATATATATTCTTGATCAGCATGACGAGATGTGTAGATATAGACATGCCCGTCTGTCCGTCGGTTTCTATGCTTCTCCAAACTTTGCACAAATACTATTGGTACAAAAACGCTCTTCATTTGTCGGAACCGGCCGGGTCGGCCGACTATATCATATAGCTACCATAGGAACGATCGGTCGAAAAAGTAGTTTTAGTAAGAAGAACTTGTTTGTCTTCAATGCAAACTTTTACATAATTCGACCAAGTTTAATGAAAATCGGACTAATATATATAAAAAAAAAAGGTCTGAAGACCGAATTATATTCGAGCTTGGCCGATTTTCTCACTTATTTCAATTCGATCAGCTCACATAACAGAAAAAATCGAATAACACGGACTCTCACTAAGCCAAACACTTTATTTCCCTACTTTAGTGTTCTCTGTTGGGTATTTTCGGTTGAGCAAAACGGACGAGTCTGTCTGCCCATAACAATTTAAAGTGACATTTTTGATCGAGCGCTTATAATAACAGTCTTCAAATGAGCAGAACTCAATTAAAATATTTTGCATTTCATTTGATAGGTTAATAATAATAATAAATTTCCACATATGTATATACAATGCTCGTTTACTGAGACACTCACACAGGCGCCTCACTTACAGTCACGCATACATACGCAAAAGACACTGTGGAAGTTGGCTCTCGACAAGCAGAAGAGAACCGAATAAAGCGCTCTTTTGAGTGACAACAAAATTGAATGTGTTTTTTCGCTCACTCTTTTTATTGTGTCCGTAACAGAACTGCTTTTTGCAGACTCGCTAAAAGTAGAGACACTCTTCTGCGAGCTCTGTTTAATATACTTGAAGAATTAAGTCACTCCTAAGACACTTGATTCGCATATATCGAAATGAGATCGAATATAACTTCACCTGTGTGTAACATAAACAGGAAACGAGGTCAAATTAGGCACCACCACTAAGCTTCTTTTAGAGAAGAGCAAGGTGCAAGGAAGTGAAGGTAAAGGCACTACTCTTCTCCGCCATTGTTCCTCTATGAGTAAAAGAAAAACTTGTTAAATTTCTACTGAGAGATCCAAGCTCTAGTTCGGGGCCTGCGAGCCTAGCCTAATCTAATCTATCAACAAAATTTGTTGATTTCAAATTTAAAAATGTGGTATGGGGTTAGAATAATTGGCTGTTCTACGCTGCAGCTGGGGCTTGATCCTCTTATAAGTAGAGCTAACAAATTTCAAACTTTGAATCTTAATCTTTTGATCTTCAAGGAGATTTTTCTATATATGTTTGCCGGAAAAACTTTGACGGTAACATAAAATTATAATTTATTAATAAAATTTTTCAGTTAGCTTCTCAGCTAACTAGACAGCTCGACATACATCTTGAACAAAAAACATGCAGAAATTTGGCAACATGTTTATAGCCTTGGCCAGTGCTTTCCTTTCATGTGCATTGACCGTATGTGTGTGTGTGCTGGCAAATAGGACAGAAGGTGGAACCAATCGACCGACCCAATGCCAAAATGACAGGCAAACTGAGTGGTCCGACCCACTTGACTCATCATCAGCGGGCCGCATGTCAATGCTTTAAAGTAGTTGGCAACAATGAATGAGTAAATGATTGATTATACGACAAGCATTGACCCACCACCAACACCACTATCACTGGACAAGGCGACCCAGTCTCAGAGTGAAATCGATAGACCAGAAATCCAGGCAGTCCAACCCAGCTGCTGGTATTTAGGGGGCCTGACATGTGTGGGACACGGATACGCCTTTATTTATTGATAATTCATTTGTTTTACCGGAGGAGGCCCAGGAGACGGACGGGGCTTAACTATTGATTTGTGGAATATTCCAATGGCATATGTAAAACGAGGACTGCAATTTATGAAAAATTTAATGCAATTAATGCAGGACGAGGAACCCCCACTATTATTCAACTGACGCGAAACATGTGTGTTATTTGAAGGTTACAGTTCTAGGGATTTAATTTGTAAGCAAATAGAAAGAGCTGTAGTTCCACAGAAAAACAAGCTTTTCAAACAAAAAACTGGCACATCCAGTCCCTGCAGCAGAAAGCAGTCAAATGAACAATAACAATAGCAGGCGCCATTTTTGCGAGTATAATTTCCATGGAATTGTTGCCTTCTATGAGCTCTATTATGCCATGGACGTGTTACACGTTAATGCGCAACTCGGACGAAATTACCAAGAACTCACTGTTGTTGACGGTACAAAAAGTATTTAATTAGTTTTAAGCACTCACTTCGGGCGTATAAATAGCTATTTAAGCTGGGTAAAACTTTTATCAAACCATTTCAAATGATGAACCAAGCTAACGAAGAAAATTTTTGCTATATACTGGTAGAGTTTTTGAGGATATTTTCATCTTCAGGAACAAAAATTGACCTTCCATTTTAGGTAAGTCCGAAATTGAATTAGCTACGTTTTATGCTTAAAATTTCTTTCAAAGGTATACAAAAAAACCAAGATAAATACCCATCAAAG
Source organism: Lordiphosa magnipectinata (assembly GCA_037044535.1). Taxonomy (NCBI): domain Eukaryota; kingdom Metazoa; phylum Arthropoda; class Insecta; order Diptera; family Drosophilidae; genus Lordiphosa; species Lordiphosa magnipectinata. The sequence continues at coordinate 207,889 of JBAMBO010002444.1, forward strand.
TAGCGATAATGAATAGTCAGTTATTGCAGCGAACTATAGAAAATTTGTGCATTATTTAGGTCCAAACCCCTTTTCTTATAGGCTAATCACACTGAGCACATCCAACATCCTGAGTTTAAATGCTTAATGACCATTTGCTAACAACATTTTTAAACTGTGATTTGTCAAAATGTTAAGAGGGTCGGTGTCTAATAGGAACTTGCTACGAAGGTAAATAATGCTGCCATGATAAATATTTATGACTCAGGATGTTGGATGTTAGATGTGCTCAGTGTGATTAGCCTATAAAAGTGTTCTAAAATACATTAATCTCTTATGTTGCATACCAGAAATACTGACTTAACAGAACTCTGTTAGTACAGCAGCTGTTAAAGTCAGCTAATGCTAATGATTGCTAAAAATTAAAAGCATTCTTTCCAGCTGCGTTTTACAATTGCTAAAAATTGATTGATACTATAGTTTTGATCCAAATTTTTTTGATGGAAACTTATCATTGTGGTATATACTATGTTTTCTAACGTTTGGTGTGTAGAAATTAATCGAGGTATCCTTGAAATTGCGCGAATTCGTGAGGCTTCACACAAAAGAAACAAAAATAGAGGAAAGCTAACTTCGGCTAGACCGAAGTTTATATACTCTTTCAGCTCGTAAACTGTATAGAAATAAAGGTTTTGAATGATTTTCATAGAACAATTTCATTTTCGCTTTGAACAATGTTAGTTGAGTGATTTCCTAAGGTCACCAGTAGATGGCGCCACTTTCGTTGCTTATATGGCAGCTAAAAATGTGCTGAAGCAGAAAATACCATAGAAAACAAAAAAGTTTTTCGTACTGAAAGTACTTTTTTGACCGATCGTTCCAATAGCAGCTATGTGCTATGGTCATCCGATTAGGATCAAACTTGGCAGAATTATCTGGAAGCGATAGCATTCAAAACAAAATGATTTTCCTACTAACACTTTTTTTCAGACATAGTTGTTCGATATTCATCAACTTTGATGGGATTGTGAAAAAGAGTAGAAAACTAACAAATACAAGGTTTGGGGGTGTTTGCATTGATAACAAAAAAGTTTTTCTCACTAAAACTAGTATTTCGACCGATCGTTCCTATGGCAGCTATATGCTAAAGTCATCCGATTCGGCCAGTTCCGATAAATGTGCAGCTTATTTGTACCTAAGGAGTTTGTGAAAAGTTCGGTCAAGATTCATGTGCTCAACACGTATCTGTTTTGGAAAATGCTCCATCACGTCTGGATTTTTGGTTATTTCAGCATAAAGTTGCTTAAAATGCCTATTTTGACTCTTTTTTTGGTAGCGTTTTGAGGGAGACTCATATATCTGATACGAACTTTCATTAAATCATTGTAAAGTATCATTACTTAGTTTTAAAAAAACTTATTCCAAACAATTCTACTATTTTTAAAGAGAAGATATACCACTTTGAATAAAAGTGATGGAAATGACAAAATCGTCTACTGCCCAAATGTATGCAATGAAAAAATCGTACAGAAGGGTTGTATCAAATTCTAATGAAAATTTCAATCAATATCCATTGTATACTTATGGGCAGTACAAAAAAAATGAAATTTTGCACACATAGGTATATGCAAAATATTATATTTACAATATATATAATATATATTTATAACTTCGTTATCGGATGAGATAGTTTCTTTTAAAGTTATTTTTTTTTCAATTTCTGTGTAGGTTTCCCACAAAAATGGTCTAAAAGGGTCAAAATAAGCAAATTTTTAGACACCAATTTCCAAAAATCCCTACGTGATGGAAAATTTCCCAAGACCGATTCGGGTTGAGCAACACAAAAATCATCTAAAATCAGCACCAACTTCTCAATAAACTGAAAAAACTTAAATTTTGTTGCCTTGTGTTATAATAATAATAATATAATAAAAGAATAATTATTTTTTTATAGGTAAGCTGTGACTACTGAGTTCCAATTGAGCTCCGAATGGGCGTAGAAGCTTTAGATAGGTAAAAGGCAAGAAAATCTGATCAAGTGTCTCAAGGCACTCAAGGCACTTTAAATGAAAAACAGCATAAATATGAAACATTGGTTGATATTTAGAAAAAAAAATGGCTTTGTGTTACAATGTGAACCCGATTTAACCGGAAAAAGGAAATAAATTGCTTTGATTTTAGGCTGTAAGATTGCTGGGAGGATGTAGACTGCGTTGGCCGAATATACTCACTCATATTCATCGCTTAAGTCCTAAAATTTTTAGATTTCATTATTCATTTTCAAGTTTCTTTAAAGCAAATTCGACAATTTCAAGAATTAGTGGAAAAAGTAATAAACACATAGAACAATTTCCGATATTAAATATCACTTTTAAAATGTGGATATTTTCATGGTCTAAAATTCTGAAGAAGGTCTAAGACCTGGTTTTAAAAAGTAGCGAATTAATAATTTTGTTGGGAAACTTGGTTCATATATTGTGGGATTGTTAAACATGTTTTGGCGCTATTTTCGGTAAATATCAGAACTATCCATTTTTCAAACTTGTTTAATTGACAATCATTGGCCGTGTTCAGCAGAAAAACTTGCTCCCTGATCAAGTATAAATTTGCAATTATCTTAATACTGAACTCGAGAGATGCGGCATCATAATAGCCAATTTGAGATATCATGATACAGGAGCATGTATCAAAGAAATAGTACGCTACTTTAAAGTGATACTGCTCCCTCCAACAGCAGAAACTATTCGATTTTCGATGTTTTTCTGATACCTGCTCAGGGATCAATTATTCTGCTGAACACGCCTATTGTAATCTTTTACGACCAACTTAGTGGCTGTAGTGTAAATTTGTACTCAAAAATCTATAACTAAATGATGCATCGATTCATTATTTTACAATTTCTTTGACTTGGTTAAGAAAGACGGTTTGGGATTAGGTTTGGGATGTCATTAATTTACAAGAAATCCAAAAATCCTGGACCGAATCGCTTCTAGGGGGTTAGGTTTGAGACCGTGGTACTTTTTACTTCTAAATAGATCAAATAAATAATGCCAAATATTGTGATCTTTTCGTGGAAGTGTAAATAATATGGCACACTGAAGTGAATTAACCACAGCACAACTGACTGAAATTTTTTTAGAAACAGAAGTCCACTTGCACTTATCCTTCGCATTCCTTGGCAGCGTCTTGTTTATATTTTCTTTGGATTTATGTTGGCTTAAAGATTTGCCCCCTCCTCCCCCTTTTAGCCACTGGCCCGCCCTTTTGCTGTGACAGCGTAAATGCACTCAAGCATCGATGGAAACTTTTGCGCGTTTCTTTTTGATGTATGTAAATATTTACACAACAGTTTTAGTTGGCCACACATCTGGATGGATGGCCTTCAAGGGTTAATAACTTCAAGTAGTTGGGATGAAAGTTAGTAGAAGGAAGCGTGTTAAAGTGCCAGAGAGTGCAGAAGATTAGAGAGAGAGAGCGAGCGGGTGGGATGAGAACCTACCATAGGCTGGTGCAGCAGCATACTTCACAACGGGTGCGGGAGCAGCAGCAGCATAATAGCCATGCGAAAGGGCAGCAGGAGCAGCGGCATAACCACCATAGCCGGCATAGCCCGCATAACCGCCATAACCACCATAACCGCCCAGACCCAGGCTGAGTTGATGATGATGGCCAGCTCCGGCCAGTTGGATGGCGGGAGCGGTGGCTGCATAATGACCAGAATGATAGGCCAGTGCGGGTGCAGCAGCGTAACCATGACTGGCATAGGCCAGCTGGGCAGGAGCCGTGTGTCCCAGACTATAGGTGGCAGCAGGAGCAGCAGCTAAATTTTTGGTTAATTAACTATTAACTACGTGCTTTTGGCATACAATGAGGTGTGGTGAGTTGAGGTGAGTGAAGGTGAGTAAGGTTGAAGTGTAGCTGTAGATAACGCTCACCCGCATAATGTGCGGCCGCCGGCGCCAGACCCGCATCATTGCTTATGCTGGAGCGCTGCACATGCGACTGTGAGTGAGCTGTCTGCACTTGACTGGCATAGTCCGATTGCGAAGATTGTCCATAGTGTCCCTTCACTGTATGCTCCTGTGTGTTACCCACCGAGGCATGATCCACGCTGGGCGCACTTATGGAATAGGCCGCCGGCCCACCTGGCTTGGCCTGGGCACAGGCAATCGACATGGCGGCCAGACAGAAGATGAGCTGTGGATATAAACGTAATACCAAAGTTAAGTTTCTGCATAAATCAAGGCAGCTGGAGGACAACTCATTTGTATTTTGTTTGCATATCTAGCGACAGCCGCGAACGCAGCAGGAAACTGCAAGCGAATAAACTTTTAATTAAGTTGCAAAAGTACGTAAACAGTTGAGGGTTAAGGGGATGAAGGGGAAATCACCTATGTATATGCTAGTCTAACCTGGCTGCATAAGAATGACATTACTTAAGTATATATGTGTGTGTGCGGGAAGCTTTGCCTTTTTGGTTTTCATTTAAAGAGAACTTCCACAGGCGTTCGATCGAGTAAGGCATTTAGATTCGCTGTACAAACTTTAAAGAGTGAAGAGTTGAAGATCTTTCAACTTACATAAGTCGCCCAGTGCACTGGGGGGGTAGGGTCAGGATAGACTTGGGTCGGGACGGGACGGGATTAAACGAATTGTTCCTGCGCCCATCCCTAGTCAGGATTGAAAATAAACATGCATATAAGGTTCTGTCTTGCGTTTTATGTCAACCAAAAGAGGTTTTAGGCTAGGCTGCAAACCTCTCAAATTCTGCAGAAGGTTCGGTCCGGGGGTTCGAACCCATTGTAAAGATCAAGGTTCGGTTCCTGGAACCCCTGAACCCAAGTTTTTGGTTCGAACCTTGGTTCGCTTGAACAAAACAGAATAGTTTGACTTTCGAATTATAATATTATTTCTACGTTGATAATGAAATTAATATACCTCTCTATTCATATACTTTTAATCATAATATTCAATGCTTAAGTTATTGTAATTATTAAATCCATTAGCTGAAATAAATATTTCAATATTTTTTAAGTCTTCGTTTTTATGACCATTCCATAATTTTTAAACATTCGTCGATCTAAGTACTGTACGTGCTCTTTGACAATTTCCAAAGAAATCTATAACATCATTCACAGCTTTTATATTTGATATTTGTTTATTGCTTTCATAAAATATAAAATACTGCAGCCAATACTGGTACTGAACTCATAGTAGAAGAATGTTTGTCGGGGGCACTTTGATAGTAATAAACAATGATTTGCAAATCTTCAGCAACAATTAATAAAGTAATATAAATCACTTGTTAGTAATTGTGATCTATACCGTCCGTTTAAAGCCAAGTTGATTTATAATATGGTCGAAGAGTCAAAAATATAAATATATAAATTTCTTAAATTTGATAATGGAGCATATATTGCGCCAGTGATACGGCGTAGAAGCATGGACATTAACAGCAGCGGATGAGGCGGCAATTAGCGTGCTCGAGAGAAAAATCCTTCGTAGGATTTATAGATCTTAAAAAGTTGACGATGAATTTCGCATCCGAATGAATGACGAACTGTATGAGCTCTATGGGGCTTGAATAAGCAAAAACTTTGAGTCTTGACTCCAAATCTAAATAGGATTTGCCACTCAAACTGAAACAAACAACACAAACGATTGTCATTCTTATAAAGTTGTCTAACTCAAGATGGTCACAATACGAGAACAACACCAAAATTAAATCAAAAACATAAGCAAAAATATAGTAAAAATAATTGACGTCGCATTAAACAGCAGAATAAGCAAAAACTTTGAGCCTTGACTCCAAATCTAAATAGCATTTGCCACTCAAACTGAAACAAACAACACAAACGATTGTCATTCTTATAAAGTTGTCTAACTCAAGATGGTCTTAATACGAGAACAACACCAAAATTAAATCAAAAACATAAGCAAAAATGTGGTAAAAAAAATTAACATTCAGATACAAAATATTTGGAAAACAGTTCAATAACCAAAATCCTCCATCAGATTATTATCAGAATATTAAGGGGATTTTCAATGTGTCCTTTCAACGAAAGACTAGAACACATTTGAGAAAAAATAAAGAAGAAAACAGCTAGATGTTGCCGCTCTGAGCGACAGAAGTAAAATGAATTTAAGTTATGCAGCTATGGTGGGTATCGAAAAATATTTGTGACAACCAAACTCCAAGCCTACTAAAGATAAATAAGAGATTTTCTCAAGCTGTTAGGATATGATAATCTAGTAGGCCTGCATTTCCCCTTGAAATTCTATGAATATGATTAAGCTATTCAAATTTAAAACATAACAAAAAGCAGGACTATCATGTCTCATGTGTACAACAGTGTGGGCGATCGAATTTTCCTTTCGTCACAGTATTTCACATATGTAAATAGAAACACTTTCTAGAACCACATGAGCATCAAAGCAAAGCTAAGGTGTTTCTAATTATATGAAATACTGTGACCAAAGGAAAACTCGAACGCCCTCAGTACTAGGCTTTAACGAAAAAACGGTCTTAGCCTACAATTGAGAACAAAAATACACGTTTTTCCGGGTGTTGATGGTCTTACGAGCAGCTCCAGCCACCATGTGGTATACCACTGTGGTATTGGACCTCACTTTTTTCTAAAAATAATGACAATCGCAACGTTACAGTCAATGGAGCAAAGAATCTAGCGATGAGTACCTTTTTAATTTTTTGCCCAAAATGGAGGAGTTGGATATGGTTGACATGTGGTCAACAAAACGATGCCACATGTCACACGGCACGCGAAACCATGGACCAATTAAGAGGCGAGATTGGTGAGCAATTAATCTCACGTTTAAGACCAGTCCATAGGCCGCAAAGATCATGTGATTTGATATCAAGCAAATAATAATAACACATGGCTACAAAATTAAACTTATTTAAGTTTATCGAATGGGTGGTTCTAGATTATTTACGCATGCTGAACACGAATATGTCTAGATTTTTTCGTGATTTGAGCTTTAGGTTACTTAGAATGCCAATTTCGACCCTTTTTATGATCGTTTATTGTGGAATCTACACTTTAGTTTTGACTCTCTTTAATATAATCGTAAAGCACCTTTTCTTAACTTTAAAATAGACCATCCCAAACAATTATACGATTTTTTCAGGCGAAGATATTTATTCCATTCATTTTTGTAGAGCCCATAAGTATGTAATGGATATTGTTGAAAATTTTCCACAGAATTGTATACAAATGTGTAGCCTTCAGTACTGTTATTACATTGCATACCTTTGGGCATCTGACATTTTCGTTATTTCTAACACATGTATTCAAAATGGTATATCTTCGCCTTAACAAATCATAGAGTTGTTTTGGGATTAGTTTTTTTTTAAAGCTAAGAAATTGTTCCATACGATGATTTCATGAAATTTTCGATCGAATATGTGGGCTCCCCACAAACTTTAAGCTCAAATTGTCAAAAATACAGATGACTTTTGCTGATGCAAATAAATTTTGGTATAAGGAAAATGAGAAAACCTTTGGGATTCACCAAAATGATCCTTAGCCAAAGGACTGCAAGATTTGTATACTAGTTTCTTAAGGATTAAGGATTATTTTTTAGTTTTATTAAAAACTAGCTGTATAACCGGCAATGCCCGGGTCCTTTGCATTGCACAGTGCGATGATTCAGCAATCTAGACGATGAAAAAGGAAAAAAAAAGTGTGGGTGTCATGGGACGCCCGGTACGAGCGACGCCCTTTACGACGATAAGTCAGATTGCCAATTTAACTGTTAACTCACTGTTAAGACACTGTTAAGTCACTGTTATTTCACTGTTAAGTCACTGTTAAGTCACTCTGAAGCCACTGTTAAGTCACTGTTAACATTACTCGACTTCAGTAAAGTGATGTTTTTTCAATGTGTGAACTGCATATGTATGCAGACGATGTTCAAATGTATGTCAGTCGTCTTGAGTCAAATTGATCAATGTATTGATGCGTGCAATAATGATTTGTTAAAAGTTAGTGAATGGGCAGATAAAAACGGTCTGAGTAAAAAACCTACTAAGTCTAAGTGTCTAGTCATTTATAAAAGAAGTTTGGACACAATAAATATTAGTAAAATTTTTATACAAATTTTAATACAAATAATTTATGTTGATTCTGCTGTCAATCTGGGCATAACTTTCAATAGAACTCTCTCTTGGCGACAGCTGTCGTTAACGCAGGGGTTTTTGCCAACCAGTGTAAGAGTTCTGATAGCAAAGACCTATGTTATATCTGTACTATTTTATGGAGTTGAAATATTTCCTAAATGTGATGCTGCTGCTAGTCAGCACAAAGTTAAGGTGGCATTTAATAGCATCGCAAAATACCGATCAAGTGACAAGCTCAGTTTCAAAGATATTTGATTTAAGCCTTAATAACTATAAGGCATTGTTATTCCTCCACAAAATAATAATAACAAATCAGCCAGACTATTTAAATGACTTGTTGAGCTTTGCCTCGTCTAGAAGAACCAACAATATTGCTTACGTAAGAAACTAACTTGCATGCTCAGACAGACACTTTTATGTAAATGCTGTTCGTCTTTGGAATTTGTTACCACATGATATCAAGACAATCAGTGGCTCACAAACATTTCGTAATATTCTAAAAAGTCATCTTCAGAGAGTTGACTAAGTAGACAGAATTAAATGAATGAACAAATAAATAAATAATTAATGTTTTAAGTTAAATAACAATTTAAGTCTCAATTAATTAATTAATGAACATCAACTGTTGTGACTAGTGCCCTAAAATAGGTTAGAAAACCTGTAGCGCTAGGATGAATTATAATAATAAATTCTGAAAGGATAAGTCACTGTTAACTCACTGCTAAGGCATTGTCAAGTCACTGTTAAGTCACTTTTAAGTAACTGCTAGGTCAGTGCTGAGTCACTGTTAAGTCGCTGTCAAGTCACTGTTTAGTCACTGTTAACCCACTGGGTTTCAAGATAATCTATTAAACCTTAACAGTTCCAAGTGAAAGGTTATAACATTTTACAGAAGCTTTCCACAATTCTTCACTTTTATGCTTGAAAATGTCTCACTAGAGTGTTCAATGAGGTAAATGATGTAGGGGTAATTCTTGATCACCGACTTAAATTTGACCTTCAAGTTACTGTTACCGTTTGTAGGGCCAGGAGTGTTCTTGGGTTTATTAAGCGCTGAGATCTGTTTACTATCGTACTCTAGTAGACTTCTTTTGATTAACCTTTCCTCCCTTATTAACCGTAGGGTTATGCTAAGAGTAATCTTTATACATAGACTAATTAATGGTGAAATCGACTCATCTGAGTTGGTTGGCCAAATTAACCTCAACGTTCCTATTAGACCGGCTCGTAGTTTTATCCCCCTATCACCCCCTATCGTCTCCGCTGTGCTGATTACAATAAACTCTACCGAGTAATCAACTCGGAAGCTTCTGTTAATGCTTTAAAAACTACTATTTTCACTTATTTATTTTTGTTTTTCCTTTGTGTTTTCATGTCACACTCTAGTGGCTGCAGCTCTCGGTCGGTTGGGCGGTAGGTGGGCTGCTATTTTGCCTGGGCTTGGTGTCGCATGGGCTACTTAAACGCGCATTGTACGTCAACGTCCACATAAAAATTTAAATGTCATTTTAACCTTTTTTATTTCAAAAAGATGAAAGTGCACTTTGACTCCACTCATTCAGGGCTCAAGTATCTGATATGAATATAAACCAAATTTTGCATCGTTCAAGAGTCTTTTAAAGTAAGGCGGCTGAGATTTTATAGCATTTCAATAGTTATGCAATATTAAAACTTAATTAAATTCAGAGAATCAATCAAATACGAAATCCATCGATAAAAATCAATTAAAATTTAAAAACAATATGCAAGGAGAAAAAGAGGCTTTCAAATATGTAACTTACTTGACCTTGAAGCTGGGTCAAGTGATTCTCGTAAATTACCCAAACCAACTGACCCTCAAAATTGCCTCAAATTCAGTTCAGGCAATTTAAAGTGCATATCAACTTTTGCCACTTAATATGCATATCTCAAGGCGCTGCTTTGGACTCCACATGCCAAATAGAGCGACGATGCCATGGGGTAATTATAAAATTAATACATTGTGATTTGCATATATGCAAAACTCAAAATCCTAGCCTCGAGCCACTACATCCTCGCTTAAAGTCAAACCACCCCACCCCACCCACTTGTCTCGCAGTCAGTTGCGCTTAATTAAAATCTGATAAATACCCAAAGACAAATAAAAGCCGGCACAAGTCAAGTCCGAGGCACCAACAGAAAGAAAAACACACAAAACGAAAATGATATAAATTTAAAATACAAAGGACAGAAAAAAAGGGCATTTTTTGCCCGCTGCTTTTTAGCCAGCCAAACCCTAAGTTTGGTTTTTTGCTGCTGCATTTTTTTGCGTAAATTGAAATTCAATGGAATTGTGTATCAAAATGTAAAAGAGCCAACACCAAAAAAATAAGAAAGTCTGTCAAGCCCGACTGTAATATACTCTGTATCAGTTTAGGCCGCGGCTCGCATTTGCAACCGATTTTAATATTATATCTATCAAGGCAGAGAAATATCATTTGAGAATATTACGAATCCTGATATTACCCACAAAATAAGTCTCTCTCTAAGATTGTCTTTGTCGAATAAAATGCTGTGGTGGTTGGGGGGTTGCTCATAACTTGAGTATCGTTCATCCGATCTTTATCATTCCTTCAGCAAATCGATACAAAATATTGACTACTAAATATCTCTACAAGGTACAAAACATCTATCTACGAAACTGTGGAAGATACGACGTTTTTTCCAAATTGCGGGGGCGTGGCAAAAATTTAAAATAAACTTGATCTGCCGGCAAATATAAGAAGTATATGTCACATATATGTCAAACCTCTATCTCTTACCATCTCTGAGATCTGTGAGTTACATGGCTAAATCGACTCGGCTGTTGATGCTGATCAAGAATATATATACTTTATAGGGTCGAAAATGATTCCTTCAGCCTGTTACATACTTTTACACAAACTTAATATACTCGGTTTACCTTCGGTACAGAGTATAAAAAATGCAGAAAATGTGGCGCAAAAATTCTTGTAAAATGGAAACGCTTTTGTTAATTTCCTTACCAGAACTGGGGCACGGGTTGATTGTAATGTTAGGAAATAGGGTTGAGCCTAGTGCAGGTAGAGCGAGTTTTTTTGTTGTTGACAAATGATTTACTTTACATGTATTCTAGTACCAAGTGAAGGGGCTGGGTTGCCTCTTGCTCATGAAAGAGAGCTAAATAGTTGGATTGACACCAAATGATTTATTTTTTTTACCTTCAGATTAAGAACAAATTGCTAGCTTCACCTTTTTCGACTTTAGAAGTGTCGTTTCATGTCTTCAAAAAGAAGAGTACCTCATTTCGAGAGGCAAAAGCTTTTTCTTCTGTATTCAATTATTTAGAAGCCAAGAAGTGAGAAAGTTGTCTGTATAGCTATTTCACCATTTTTGCAACAGGGGGCCAAAGTTGAGCTTTTCTCATTATATTGGCTTATAACTTTTAAGTTATTTACCTTCAATTTTAGAACAAAAGCCAGGAACTAAAGTATAAATCCGACTTTCCACGGCAAAGTTCTTGAGATGCTTCTTCAGGCCCACATAGAAGGAATTTACACGATGAAACAAACTTCATAAATCTTTGGTTTGTAGTAAAGTGGCTCATTAATGAAGTGTTCATCATAAATGCTGCCGCCAATAGCTGCTAATGGTGACCGATTATACAAAAGTTTTTGTAATAAGTTAGTCGCAGGACTATTTATATTTGATTCAATCTCATACACACCTCGAGTAGAAAGGATAATGTGTAAAGTTTTAGATCGCAGCACCTAATCCAGATACTGTTAGACAGCGGACGGCAATGTAAGCAGAGAATTTGCCACTGGCAACGTAGAAAACGGACAGAGAGCTTTCCAAAACTTCTCTTCTTTGCTTTGACTTTAATGCTCGGCCGCTGCAGACGCAGCAAGCACTGGCAAATGCCAACTTAAACGCAAAAAAAATAAAGGGTTAAGGCTTAAGACTTGGCTTTTAGTTCTATTTTCTGTCAGTTGATAAATTTCTCCTTTGTCACAAAAAAAAAGGGAAGTTTTTTTCTTTCTTTTTCTATGGCACGTCACAAATAGTTTTCTGCCATGCGAAGCAGTTTAGAACCTGAGCCACAGCTGTTGCTGCTGCCAAACTGCGGGGGCCGGGTCGGGCATGCGAACGCCTTGAAGGCAAACGGATGCATTTAAGTATCCTGCTAGGCAACGTTTGAGTCCGTTTGCATTTGGCAGCTTGACTCTGTATGGTGTCTGGTGTGGAAGTCAAAGGATAACACACAACAATAAATGCTTTCAAAATAGATTTGTCCGGGCTGAGCACACGCACCTTGAATGCCATTTTGGATTTGGTTCGGTTTTGCACACTTGAAAAAAAATCTAAGTTATTAATGCCTCGTGTTGGGCTGCGTCTTGTAAACTGTTTCAGTTTGTAATTCTATGCGTCTATTTATACGTCTCGGGCGATGATTGAAAATTGCAACTTTTTTTGTTGTTATGTTTTGTCTTGTGGAAAATATGGTCCATGGAAACGAGTTTTCATTTGGCAAAGCAGGCAGCTAGGCTGTCGGTCGGTCGGTCGGCCGGTCTATTGTGAATGTGCGCAGGCGCGGCCCAGCCCCAAAAAAAGTCTACGCAATGTGTATGTGTGTGTGTGTGTGCGTCACCCGCCTTAAAGCTGTTACTTGATTGCCTTTCAATGCACCAATTCAAGTTAATCGAACTCGCCACACATCGATTGTTTAATTGGAAATTGCCCATTGATTAATTTGGCCTGTGTTTTGCGACCTGTCCCAGCTATATTTGATATGCGGCAAACGGAAATGCCAGCTGTGACATTTTCCTACCGTCGAGAAATTAGGGTTAAGACACAGCATCTACGAATGCTTTAAGTGTGACCAGGTCCACTTTTTTTTAAGTTTGTTAGTTTTCTTACTTAGAACTAATTGTGTACGACCACTCTGTCGACACAGAAGTGTCTCTTCTGGCGTCGAAAAAAGAGCTCTCCTGGGTCCCAAGTGATGAATCAATCTCAAAGTGGCTCATAAGCAAAGTATGCGAAAAAATTTGACAAAAATTTTCTCGTTTTTGAGAAGAAAAAATAGCGGAAAACGAACTTCGGCTCAACCGAAGTTTATAAACCCTTGCAGCTCGTAAACTGTATGGAAATAAAGGTTTTAAATGTTATTTCAAACTCTGCAATAGATGGCGCCACTACTTTGACCATTTGCTTGCCAGTTTGTTATATATATGGCAGCTATACAATATATTCATTCAGATTTTGACCAAACTCCCCAAAATTATGTGGAAACTGATATTATTCATAGCTAGAAATTAAAAGTACGCTACCATTGAAAACAAAAATGTTTTTTTCACTATGGCAGCTATATGCTAGAGTGATCCGATTGGGATCGAAATTGGCAAAATTGTGTGGTAGCATATAGTATTGATCATTAACAAGTTTGGGAGCGATAGCATTGAAAACAAAAAAGTTTTTCTGTTTGTTTGTTTGGGGTTTAATTTCGGCCGTCTTTCTTCACTCCAGTCAAAACACTTTTTGCCTGAGTTGTTCTCCTACGCGTTTCGGCAAATATATTGCCTTCTTCAGGGAGTCTATTTTAGTGTCCGTCACAGTTTTTGTTTGTTGATGTCAGTTGTTTCAATTAATATGCACTTTGATTTAACTAGAAGCATATTTAATCACCTAATTTTCTTTGCGCCGTTTAAATGAACTATTCGGTGAATTCGAACTTGAGAATTACAAGTGGTCTGATGTTCTTAGGCAGATGGTAGATTCAATTAAATATAAGTAGTATCCTAGAAGGCTTTCCGCCAGAGCGCACAATAGCGCATCCGGTAGAGAGGACGTTCCAATTGTGTTCAGACCAAGAGTCCCGAGTTCGAATCCCCGCAGAGTTAGTAAACATTTTTAAATACAATTTAATATAATTCGGTGTTTTTCAGAGTCCAACTGGTGGTGGCTTCAATGGGGGATTCTTACTCCTTGATTCAGAACAAACTATAATTGGTTTAAAATTTAATTAAAAAAAAATAATTTTTTTTTAATATTTTTGAATTCCATATTTAACGCTGGATCAATGGTGAAAATGGTAAAGTCAAAGAGTAAATATTGCAATTTCAGAGCATTTTTCCTTCAGTGTACTAAGACTTTTTTCAGACCTATCTTTTGTATGGCAGCTATACTATACTATTGTCCGATTTTCATCAAACTTGGTGGAATTATGTGACAGCATAGAAAACTGATAAATACGAGGTTTGGTAGTTTTTCGACCGATCGCTCCGATGGCAGCTATATGCCGGCCGATTCCGACAAATGTGCAACGTATTTGTACCAAAAGACTTCGTGCAAAGTTTGGTTGCGATTATTTTGTTTTTTTTTTTTTAAATATTATTATTCTTATAAACTTACAATAAGTTTTCAAATCTTAATTTCAAATATACTATGATCTTGTCCTTCGGTTAAAGAAGGATGGTTGGTTAGACGGCCCTTACATTGGTCGCTGTGCTGGCAGATCTTTTCTTTTTAGCCGGGTGTGGCGACTGACTTGGATAAGTGCGCTTGCTAATTGATTGGGATGAGATGATAACTTTGTTGTGTGTTTAGGATGGTATATTGAGATCCTTCTGGATGTTTTCGTTCCGGATACATCGAGGTGCGCCGGCTATTGTTTTTAAGATTTTGTTTTGCACTCTTTGGATAATTTCGATGCTGGATGAACATGCGTTTCCCCATAGTTCTACACCATATAGCCTGGCTGGTTTTATGGTAGTGTTATACAACAATACCTTTAGCTTTCAGCTGAGTGGAGAGCGGGAGTTTATTAGCCAGCTTAAGTTTCGTGTGAGTCTTCTTGGCATCGATGCGCCTCCTCCCAGTCAGCCTTCTGTCTAGATGCATTCCATGGTAAGTAACACTTTTGTCATGCGGAATTGAAAAATTGTTGAGCTTCAATGCTGGGCAGTCTTTAGTATTTAGGGCGAAGCTAATGTGCCATGTTAATGTTTGCCAACCAGACTTCTTCTTCTACAGACTGTTCAAGATGATTTTGTAATGTCTGCGTTGCTCGCACTGGGCAGCGGGAGCTACATAATATAACAGTGTCGTCTGCGAAGGTAGAGGTGGATACGAAATTGCTTGTGGGAAGATCGGCCGTATATATAATATAAAGGGTGGGTTTAAGAACGCTTCCTTGAGGTACACCTGCTTTGGTCTCAAACTCTTCTGAGGTGAAATCGTTAGATCGTACAGACCAAATTGATGGGATGGTATTAAGTTGCAGTTTTCCAGAAATGGGGAAATTTGAAGCAATAACAGTTTCTCAAATAGTTTAGTTAAACAGGACAGGAGGCTGATTGGTCTATAAGACGATGCCTGGGTTATGTCTGTTCCCGGTTTAGGAATCATAATGATTACACACTTCTTCCATCTTTGGGGAAAGTGCCCTCATGATGCTATGGCGTTAAAAATTTTACAAATGAAGTTTAATGCACAATGTGGAAGTTGAATGATCATTTTTGGTGTTATTAGGTAGTGACCCGCAGATTTCCTATGATTCAGTTGCTCCATTATGATCTTGGATTTGTCTCGCACTCGAAAAGTTAGCGGATTTTGTGAAGCTGGGTTTGAGAGCGGTAAAAGAGTGAAATGATTTGTTGCTGGGATTGGTTGGAAAACGGCTTTAAGATGTGTTGCAAATACGTTTGCTCTTTGTTCATCGCTGCGAGCCCATGAGCCAGTATGACATGATATGGTTAAAATAGCTTTTAAACTGACGGACGAACAGACGGACATGGCTATATCAACTCAGCTCGTCGGAGATACTTCCCTCTATGCGTTACAAACATCTGAACAATTTTAATATATTGTATAGGGTATACAAAAGTTTTTAATATTAACTTATTTAAATTAAAGTGTACACACTTTACATTTACGGATTTCATATTTAACGCTGAACCAATGGTAGAAATGTTAAAGTCAAAGTGTAAATATTTAAATTTCAGAGCATTTTTCCCTCAGTGTATTTTGCATTCAATTAACTTGAAACTCTGTTTGACTGCTAAGTAGGCAAAATAATTAAACAAGAGCTTCACAGATTTTGTAAAATAATTAAAATCAAATCCAATTTGGATAAAATGTAGAAAATATTTTTCAATTTGGAAAAATCATCTCCCAGTTCAGAGAGTAAAAACAAATATCAAAGGTTGACTTAGCCGGCTCCAGGTCAATAATCAACACAAATCCACAGTGATTAACTATTTGGAGTAATAATGGTATATATATACATTTATTTTGGGGACTCCAAGTGTAAAATTCCAACCCAAAATTATGCCATGTGTTTTTGAATATCTTATTCGATTGAATATAAAACCGATTTAAATATCTTTTCAATTAAAAGCTATACCAATGGCGGCTTTTAGTGGTTCAAAATAGGGTTGTCAGTATCTTACCGATAACTCCATATATACATGTAATATTTCAAGATGATATTTGTCGTTTCAATATATAAGAACAAAATTAGTCCGTTTTGTCCGTTTGCATCGTCCCACTTGATTAATTTCAAAGTGGTCTAAATGGTCTGATTTTGACGAATCGTATCATGTTTATATGCTAAAATAACGATGGGTCCCAATATTCAATTTCATCAACCAATTTTCTAGCTGTGGAATGTGGAGATCTAAGTGGGGAGATTGTAGCTCCAGAACACTTAAAAATATAGATTAAATGTATCTTTATAAGTTTCACAAAAGATATGTATTTGGGAGAAGTTGCTTAGCTTGAATAGTAAACATATTTTTATGTGTACATAAAACGTAGAGTTAAATTTTGTCCCGTTAAGGAACTTCGGAGCACACTAATATCCAAAATAGTCCACTCAGAAAACCTCACTTTTTGTGGCCGATGCCAACACAAATTCATTTCAGATTGTCGTCCGTTTTAACAAAAACTTTGATATTTAGATACATCGATATTAATTCTGGCATCCCTTCAGCAAGGCCAACTACCCCCATCATATATTAAGGCTTTCTGAAAATTTTAAATGCATGTGAACGCGTTTACTTAACCGTCTAGTGCCCAAGACCGCCTCTGGACGGACTGAATTTATTGAAAAACAACTATTTGTTTTTTTAAAGTTGATTATTAGCACAAATTACACCCAAAATAAATTTTCTTATTCAGAAAAAAAATTTTGGTTATCTAATTTCAGCATATGGGCCTTTCCACAGAAAAGGCCACCGAGACCAAAATATTAAAAGTGCTTAAAAACACTTTTTTTATCATATTTTCATGAGGAAACAAACAAAACGAACTAAAATGAGCCAATCTTAAAAATATTCATAGCCGAATTCGAGATGTTCGAATGGAAAGTCGCGCAAGCGCCATTTTTCTCATTTGGATACGTTTTGTTGTCATAAAAATGCCTTTAGATTGCATTGATTTTTGGTCTCTAAGAAATTTCTAAAGGTACAAAGAGTTAAAAAATATTACATAACATAAACTATGTGATTGCAATTAACTGTAAGTTTTTGCTTTATATTGTGACAAAAAAAAACATAAATAAAATGAGGAAATTTAAGTAAAAGTTGAGAAAATATTTTTGAATAAGGTTACCTGGAAAATAAACTTGTATTATTTCAAATACTACCAAAAAAAAATTGTATACAAAAAGCTTTGCCCTATTCGCAGAGTTTTGCAATTTCTTTCGTACAAACGTAACGTTACGTCAGTTTGGAAATGCCCATATAGATCAGGGATAACCAGAATGAGCTGACGGCCGCTTGAAAACAAATACAAATGCACAAACTATATCTCAAGCAATAAAAAAAAACAAGAAATAGAAAGAGAAACCCGATTTTTGTTTGTGTGTGCTGCCGTGAATAGCGGAAATCGTTCGGCCATTGCGAGCGAGGCGAGCGCTAACTACGCATAAGCAACATTGTTGTTGCTTTTTAATTTGCCAGAGACATAGGAGAGAGAAAGAAGAGAGTCACATATGATGTGATTGTTGAAGGTCTGGACAACAAAACCTTAGCACGGAAAGAAAGAGATGAGAGCACACACATAAACTTGTTGCTTTATGTAGACTTTGGCGCTCATGCCCCGTATATGCGCGAGCTATTTCTTTCCGCAAAACAACAACGAGTGCGTGGCTTGCAGAATAGTCTTGCGTACCCCTGCTATAGTAGATGGATAAGAATGGGCACTACCAATAGTTTTTGAAAATGTAGTTGTATCAAATTCTTTCAAGTATTTCAAATGGCTTAGGCATTAACGATTTATCGATATATCGATATTTTGTAGACATATCGATTTTGTAGATTTTGATTTTTGATATCATTGAATTGGATATTTTGTAAAATTTGTATAAAATTCTGTATTCATTTTTCGATTCTTTGATTGGGAATTGTACACTGAGGGAAAAATTCTCTAAAATTATATGAGATTAATATTATATAAGATAAATATGATAATGAATGCCGACTTAACAAATTGCACATACTAATTGCATTGAATTGAATCTACCATCTTCCTTAAAGTATACACCAATAATTTCTTGCGTATTGCATAGATGAGACCATTTGTAATTCTCACGCTGGAATTCTGTGCAAGGTCAATATTAGGGGACAATTAAAATTTGGTGTTTTAATATGTTTAATATGTATGAGAATATGAGAACACAAAGGAGACGCGGAAAAATAATGACAACAGCAATATCACAACATCTGGCAACAACTGAACACTCAGCTGATTTCAAAAATGTGAGAGTACTAGATATTGAGCGAAAAGAGAGAACAGGACTGACTTTGGAGCGCCAAGGAATACAGCAAATAGGATGGAATTTACTAAACCACAAAGACGACTTTGACCAAATAAACTACATTTACGCGTCCGCTGCAACAACACCAAAATAGAAAAACTGATGACAACATTTAACCATAAGGATAGTAAATTAGAATAACGAAAATGTAATGTATGTATGAAAAAAAAGAGTTATATAAAATGTTTATAAATTATATAATTATATAAATGTTTTTGTAAAAATTTAATAAGTCCAGACTCCCTAAAGAAGGCTTGCGCCTTCTGAAGTCGAAACGCGTAAAAGAAAAATTGCAATAAAAAATGTCTTTTTATTGTGGATGAATCAAAACGGTCTAAGAAAACCCGCAAACAAGGTAAAAACTCAAAGTGTTTATTATTTGATTTTAATACCAAAAGGGCGTAGCTAAACTAAATATTATTGTATTAATTTTTTCTACTATGCTGTTTTTCCCGGAGTATTTAAGGATTCATTTAGTCGTGAGAGTATTAAACGGTTATACAGGAGAGATTCGCGTACTTAATTTGAATGAGTTTAATATGCTGTGACACGAAAAGAATACGGACATGTGAAGTAACGAGAAGTTTTATACAAAAATTGCATGTTTGCAGCTAAGAATTAATGTTACTCTTAACAGCACATTTGTGCAGTCTCTGTAAATAGGCACCAAACTACACTTTTATAGTCACTTTTTCTCGAGTTGGTTGTCGATTGTTGTCGGCTAACGATATTTTCCTTAAAGAAAGCATATTAGACTGCAAAATCCAACAATGTTTTATCAGCCGAAGAAATAATAAATCAGACTCAATATATAAACCATAATTATGGCATTTTTCAGCTGTAAAATTTATATTTGTAAACACAACAAAGCCATATTTTGGCTTTAATATTTTATGTGTTTTAAGCTGACGATTAAGCCACGAAAAGTTTAACTTTTCAACAACAAAAAAATATTATGAAAGTTATGAATATGAAAACTTTTAAATAAAATTAAGTAGCCGCAGTGAGGTCTAATATGTGGGCTAAGGTTCTAAACTTTGTACAAAGTTAACAAAATTTTGTATTTGCATTTTTCGTATATTATTTTGGGCATTTAGCTCAGGGCCGTAGCTCGGTGAGGGTTTCACCATGTCTGGTTTGTTCGCATTGCTCATAAAATAGCTATACAGACCACCTGCTTTTGCAGCAAGTTGGCCATTAAATTGTCTGATTTTCATTTAAATTATAAAAAGCTTTTCTGTAGCTTATCCGCCTCCGCCTAATCTGTTTAGCTCTAATACAAAAATCTGGCAACAGACATCAAAAATCTGAATGTTGCCTAAAATACTATTAAAAGACAATAATAATAAATGCACAAGACTTCACAACAAATTAACGCAAAACAACGAAAAAAAAGAAGGTGGGTGGGCAAGACTGGGCGTGGCTGCCCCAAAACGTGGGCTTTATCGCAGCTGTGGCATCGACAAAGCAAAAAATTAAATAAACAACGCAAATTCTAAGAAAATATGAAAAGAACGCAGACAAAATGAATAAAATCTGGCCATTGCCTTCTTTTTCTTAAATTCAATTTTGGCGTTTCTTGCCATTTTAAGGCGTGGCCTATTGATTTTGCAATTGAAGGTTGAATTTTTAAGGTAATGGCGCGTAACGGACCAGCATCGCCAACCGCCCACCAGCGCTCCTTCTTCTTCTTAAGTATTAAATAAAGTTGGTAATTAAATGGCTTCATTGTTTGTTATTTAAGGGCCATTTGATTACCGATGAGTATAATAAATTCTAAAAGAATTTCAGTTTAAATTTTGAATATTAATTTGGATGCAATTTCATTGTGAAATGAGCCTAATGAATCGAACCCGTCGCCGTCACCGCGTACAATGCACAATTTTGTGGCCTCTGTCAGGTCATGATGGTCATTAATCTTCAACCATCGAAATTCTATACCAAATGGCAGCAGCAACAACAAATGAGGTCGTGAATGGGGGGGAGGCGAATATTTAGACAAAAAAAAAAAAACAATCAACAACAACAAGCACATCAATGGGCGCAATTGAAACAAGTGTTGGCAGAGACGTCACTGACGTTTTGACTGCAACAACAATGCTAATGACTGACAGGACAGTGGTCGTTCGAAGCCATTGTCCTGTTTTTGTTTTTATATTCTGTACCAAAGGTACACAGAGTATATGAGGTTTGTGCAAGAGTATGTAACGGGGAGAAGGAATCATTTCCGACATTATAAAGTTTACAAATTCTCGATCAGCATCAACAGCCGAGTCGATATATGTCCATGTCCACGCACAGATCTCAGAGCAGAGATGGTAAGATATAGAGGGAGGCTTAACATGTATGGGACATAAACTTCTTATATAATATGTACTTGCAGGCAGATCAAGCTTATTTTCAATTTTTGATACGCCCCCTGTAAGAAACGTTTTATCTCCACACAATTTTGTAAAAAGATGGTTGGTATCATCTAGAGAATAGAGAATAATAAAGATTGCATGAACTAAACTCAAGTTATGACCAAAAGAAAGTTCGCTGCCGCTGGCTTGCTGGGTTGCCAAATGGTTGTGGCAGTTTCAGTTCATCCAGCAAGTAAAACAGATACAGTTTATCTCTAATTAGTACATCATTTACAACTATCGATTCTCTATAGGAATATCGCTATTTGTAGTTACATCTCTAACTCATACACTCACACACACACACACACTTGATTCTCTAAAATTCTGTGATACTCATTCTTACTGGCAGACGCCATCTCCAATAAACCGAAAATAAACCTAATCTATGTTTCACATTAAATAATTAAAGTGACTTAAATCGCCACAAATGGTGACCCCGACGTGATTTAGCTACAGTCTCCACTTCAATACATCCATGGATACATGGATGTTCGAGCTTACAAAAATAAAACATCGCTTAAACATTTCAACAACATAGGGATACCATGTTCCATAGTCATCCGATCCGGCCGGTTCCGACAAATGTGCAGCGTATTTGTACCAAAATGCTTCGTGCAAAGTTTGGTTGAGATAGGTTTAAAACTTACGGAGGAGATAGCATAGAAACAGACGGACGGACGGACAGACGGACATGGCTATATCAACTCAGCTCGTCATGCTGATCATGAATATATATACTTTGTATGGTCGGAGTTGCTTCCTTTGTCTTCGAAGGAGTTGCCTCATTAGCCGATTTGGGTGTCCGCTGAGTCACTTAAGATAGTCTCGCAAGGCAAGCCAAAAGTCAGGAGTGGAAATGTTGCCTCCAGTGATCGTGTCCGTGATTGAAAGAGTGTAAGGCGTGGGGCCAAGGACGCACCCCTGTGTCTCTACTGCATGTACAGCTCTTGTACTCGACTCTTTATCTTGCACAGCAATCCCACGTGCCACACACGATCGAAAGCTTGCTTGACGTCGACGAATACTGCCACCACGTACAGTTCAAGAATAAAGTTACTTCCCTTGTTTAACTGTTCAGGCGTTCTATGCTACCTTCGAAACCCAAATTGAAAGGTCGGAATGCTCAGCAGGCACCTCTCAAAGATATTCGACACCGAACGAAAGCAAACTGATTGGCAGGAAGGATTCAACATCTGAAAGATTATTACGATCTGGGCCATGTTCCAGTCCCACTGGATGTGTAATAGTCGTAACACAGAGTAGCAGATCAAGACTAAGAAGAGGGGTCTTGTTGTCGATTCCATTTTTCTTCGGTAGCCTTTTTGGGCTTTAGCTCTTTGATTTTTTCTTTCAGTGATCGGAGAAACTGTGGGTTCGACCTGACCAGGGTTGTCAAGGACACGTTCCACTCTCCTTATTTTGGATACAGATGAGGTGGTTTTTTCGCAAACACCTTCGGTCGATCCTTGGGAAATTTTGCCCAAGTGCCATCAGTCCTTATAATCGGGAATTTTGGGATTCCCCGACGATTTTATCTCCTGGAGAGTTGTTCTGGTGTTCTCATCTGATATGACGCTCTCAAGAAGCTAACCGGCTTAGAATCGTTTTGTTTCGGTTGGGTTTGGATGACTCTGCGAAGCTAACCCCGTGCTGGACCTCATCCCATCACACTCAAAAACGTGGGCAATTTGGATATACCAGCAGACAGAGATTTAGCCTAGTACTCAGACAAACTAAGCCGTCCGCTAGCGGCCCAGCCCGATGGCAAGGTGCAGAATCATCTTGAAAAATAGGATCTTCTTCTTTCTCACTTATTGCCTCAATGCTAGGCACAACTCCACTTAAAATTATATCTTTATATTTTTCCGCGTTCACCATACCCTGAATCATTAAAATTGATTCAGTTTTATATTTAGGTATGCATCCCCATATCATAATGTATGGTGAATGCTTAACGGTTCCCACACAGCAATTTTCCAAATATCGTTCGCCCTTTCTACGGCGCACCTTGCAAGAGCCATCGGGTCCAATGAGATTGAATTTGGACTCATCCGAAAATAGGACTCGTGACCATTCAGAATCACTACAATTTTATTTTTCCTTGGCATAGTTTAGCCGATTTTCCTTCATTCTTTTATTTATCAGTGGCTTTTTTGCAGGTGTCCTTGGCATTAAACCCACTTCATTTAAACGACGTTGAATTGTACGGGTCGAAACATCCTTTGCAAATTGTTGCCGTACCTCAGATGCAATCTCAGCTGCATTTTTAAAGCGATCCTGCAGGCTCGTTTTCATGATAATACGATCTTCTCGTGCTACCAATGCACCAGCATTTTTTCATTCCCGATCCTTGCTTCCTTTAAACTTCACCTGTCTCACGATATTTTTAAAAAATCGACGCACTGAACTTTCATTGCAACCTGTCTGAGCTGCTATTTGACGATTTGGTACATTTTGTTCAGATAATAAAATAATTCTCTCCTTCTCCCGAATACTGAACTGCTTTCCTTTAGGCATACTTTTAAAGGTGTCTTCAAAAATAAAATTCTAGAAAAAGCTATTTTGACAACTGAGCTCTTGAAATGACGAATCTATGTGAAGAATATTTAAGGGAACCCCAAAAAAAAAATATGAGCAAAAATTCATAAATTTCGAGGTGCGACTTTTTTTGTGGCTCTGGGTGTAAGTAAAGTTTTTGGGGACGCTATTTGAGTTGTCAATTTGAAGCATCAAATGTCAAAGTGCAACAAGAAATAGAGATGGAGTATTGCAATTGATCTGCTGGACACCTCTGTGCACCACCATTGAAAAATTTCAGTTCCCTGGTAAAAGACGCTTTAGCATTTGTAGGACCGATTTCACATCTTCTACATAGTAGATCTGGCAAACTATCGATGGCAACAGAAGCAGACGTCATTGTTGAGCTTCCACCAAATTTTTTTTCAAGGATATAAATCTTCTTAATTTTTGGAAGGAAACTAAATGAAGGGGAATTGAGGCGAATGATAAATGACATTTTCATATTTTGAATAAAATAGAGCACATTGGAGCTAGTCTAAAAGATGTCTGGAAAAAAAACCTGTGAATTCCAGCAATATCCGCGGAATCAGAATGAAATTTCAGTAAATTCTGCCTTCATAGGAAAATTGTCTTAGGGCATTGGATAAATTCTGCCATTGGATACGGAAAAAGTTAAGCGTTTTCTTTGAAATTGGTTGCCAGTAATTGTGCTGGTGCTATAGCGGCTACACTGATGATTTCACATACAAAGTTGGCTGATCCGTTTAACAATCGAATCTTTAGTTCGGAAAATAATGTTTCGATTGTTTTTCCATTCATTTTTTATAGCCTCCACACTGTCGTTTATTTCTTGAGCCCGAATAATAATAATTTCCTTTGATTTTTTTCATGCAATTTTTAATACGTAACCAAAGACTGCTGTGGTCTGGTGATAGTTTGTGCTTAGCGTCAGCTATAAACCAAGCATGAATCTCCGACTTGGTTCACAGTTTGTAAGTTAAGTTTAATATCGACAGCGACAAGGATCAGGATAGCCGAGACACCACTTGAAGAGGTCATCCGGTCTGAACCACTTGACATGCATTGTGTGGAAAACTACTCTTCAGACCAACGCAAATCATTTATACGCACGCATGAAATATATTTAGAATAAAAGCAACATCGCTTGCAAGAGTGATCCTTTTAAAGGTGTATAATTCAATACACGTATAAAGTTAAATTTATCGATTTATTGAAGTCATTCTGAGAAAACACTAAGAAAAAAAAAAGGAGTGTTCTCATTAATTGTGCTAATCATCCGCCAATATAAATTGGAAAAGGATCCCCCTACTACCTACCTAAGAAGCACTCACCCTCCAACAGTTCAATGATCCTTCGAGCCGGATCAAAGATCATGCTATAGTTGGTATGTTTAGGGTTTTAGTTAAAATTGAAAGAGCGAAATATTTTGACTAATATCGCAAAAACATCTAAAAAATATAGAATTCAAATAAAGGAACAAATAATAGAGTAAATTGTAACTTTATTTGACACACAGCAGTTATCTGGAAGAAGAGAAATCGGCCCTTAGTGTATTTAAAATTCTAAAATATTGCTATATATTTTTGCATTGTGTGTTGCTTGTTTTTTTTTTCTTCTTAGTGTTGCTGTCTGCGCCTTTTTTTTTTGTTTTTTGTTCGTGACCCACATGAAGAGACGGCGAAATGTTCGCCTGAATGGGCACAATGACAGGACATGAACATGGACATGGATGGATATGCCTGGCTGCACTTTGATTGTTTGTTGCAATTATACAAATTAATTTCGAGACAAAAGCGTGTAGATTTTATTTTATTTTTTTTTGTGGAAGGAAAATTGAGATAGTATTCCACTACCATTAGACAGCTGGACTGGTGCCTGACCAGAGCGTACAACAACAACAACAATGATGCATTTGGAAATGAGGAATGCCAATGATCGATGAGCTGCATTTGCCTTGACAACTCTGGGAAAACCTCAAGCGATTGGCAATGCCAAACCAAATGGCGTCATTTTCAGCTTCACATGATGATGATGATGATGATGAGGAGAAATTGCTTCGGTTCCCATGTACATGTGTGTGCTCTGAAGGTCAACTGCATTGAAAGCAATTCCCTTTTCACTTTTCGACTCACGCACACAGGAATTGGAAATAAATGGGAAATGGTTTACAGCAGATACTCACTATGTAGAACATAGAAAGGTTTTTGTTGATAAAACTGAAACATAAAGAACTGAAACGGAGGAAAAATAAAACCAAACAAAATTTACGCCAAATCTGCTACTATTTTTTAGGTGAGGGCATTTTAGTTGCGCCATCTAAAATTTAGACCAGTGTGACTGGAACTCAATATATTCATTTATAGATGTTAATTCCCAATTAAATCAACTGTGCTTACTCATCAGAAGCGAAGGGTATGTAATCACAGACATAATCCTTGGTTCACGCGGGATATTTTAATAAAAATTGCTGAACGAGACGCTGCCTAAAAAAAGTGGAAAAGGTATAAGACTCCTGAGCACTAGTCTTCTTCTTCTTCTTTATTGGCCCGATGTTGCATCACAACCGCTTGACGGTCTTGGCCTCTGCAATGAATGCCCTCCACTCGCTTCTGCATTGTGCGAGCTGGCACCAGTTGTTCACACCAAGGTTGGAAATGTCTTTCCGCACTTGATCATCCCATCTTAGTGGTGGGCGACCCCTCCTGCCTTGTCCTCCAAAGTCAGCCGCCTTCGCTTTGTACGACTTTTTTACTGGAGCTTCTTCATCCATCCGGATTACATGTCCTAACCAGCGCAGCCGCTGTTGCTTTATGCGCTTGACTAGACTGATGTCCTTATAGAGCTCATACAGTTCGTGATTCATTCGAATGCGGTATCCATCGCCAACTTTTAAAGGTCCATATATCCTCCGAAGGATTTTTCGCTCGAAAACGCCAATCGCCTCCTCATCCGCTGCTGTCATTGTCCATGCTTCTGCGCCGTATTGCAGGACTGGGATGATGAGCGACTTGTATAGCGCAATTTTTGTTCTTCGAGAAAAGGCTCTGCTCTTGAACTCCCTACTGAGCCCGTAGTAGCATCGGTTTCCAAGAGTAATTCTTCTTCGGATCTCCAGGCTGATGTTGTTGTCGCCGGTAATCATCGTCCCGAGGTAGACAAAATCCTCTACAACCTCAAAGTTGTACTCCCCCATAGTAACAAATTGTCCAAGACGCGTAGACTTCTTGTCCGTGGATACTAGGTATTTTGTCTTGTCCTCGTTTACCGCTAAGCCCATCAGTTTAGACTGCTTCTCAATCTCTGAAAACGCCCTGCTTACCGCCCGTTCGTTTTTGCCGATAATGTCAATATCATCGGCGTATGCGAGTAGCATTAGATCTTTATAAAGAAATGAGCCCGATCTGTTGGCATTTGGGCACTGGCGCAGTATATACTCCATCAGTAGATTAAAGAAGTCACACGATAGGGTGTCACCCTGCCTAAAACCTCTCTTGGTATCAAATGGTTCGGAGAGGTTCTT
This sequence comes from Lordiphosa magnipectinata, assembly GCA_037044535.1. NCBI lineage: Eukaryota > Metazoa > Arthropoda > Insecta > Diptera > Drosophilidae > Lordiphosa > Lordiphosa magnipectinata. Next base: position 235,272 of record JBAMBO010002444.1, read on the forward strand.
TCCTATTTTGACGGAGCTTCGAGTGCTTCTCAACGTCATCATGCAAAGTCGAACGTACTTTGCTGGTATACCAAAGGTAGACAGGGCTTCAAAGAACCTTGACCTTATCGGTGTGTCAAAGGCTGATTTATAATCAACAAAAAGATGGTTGGTTTTGATATTTCTCTCATAGGTCTTCTCCAGGGTTTGTCGTAATGTGAATATCTGGTCTGTGGTGGATTTACCAGGTCTGAAGCCACACTGATAAGGTCCGATCAGTGTGCTAATAAGCGGCTTTAGACGTTCACAAATAATGCACGACAGAATCTTATATGCGATGGGAAGGAGACTGATCCCGCGGTAGTTGGCGCAAACTGCAGGGTCTCCTTTTTTAAAAAGTGGGCAAATTACACTTAGACTCCAATCTTCAGGCATGCTCTCGTCGGACCATATTCTGCTGATGAGTTGGTGCATGCACCTTACCAACTCCTCGCCTCCAGCCTTAAACAGTTCAGCTGGCAGGTCATCTGCACCTGCTGATTTGTTGTTCTTAAGCCTTTTTATGGCTACACAGACTTCGTGACGGTCCGGTGGGTCTATCTCTATGTTGTCGATTGGTGGCGTCGCTACTACTCCAGAGGCGGTATTGTGTTCGTTGTCGCCTCCCAGCAGGTTGGCGAAATAGCTTCTCCATTTGTCTAGCGCCACTTGCGGATCTGTGACCAGATTTCCATTTTCGTCCTTGCATTGTGTGACTCCGGGTTTGAAACCTTCGGTAAGTCGTCTAATCTTTCGATAGAATTTTCGAGTCTCACCCAGGCCGAATAGCATCTCGACTTCCTCACGCATGCGCCTTTCTCGCTCATTCTTTTTCCTTCTGAAAAGGCGCTTCTCCTCTCTCCTTTTCTTCCGGTATTGCTCTTTAACAGCCCGCGTTGCTCCCGACTGCAGAGTTCTCCTGTAGGCAGCGTCTTTCTCTGCAGTAGCGTCGCGGCACTCCTCATCATACCAAGTCTGCTTTCGAGGGTGCTCGGCGTATCCGAGTATCTCCTTGGCAGCCGTACTCATGGAGTGTGATATGTGATTCCACTGTTCGCTTACACCAGAAGGGAATGGTGAGTTTTCCCTGAGCAGTTGGGTGAGTTTAGCTGTGTAGGCTTCAGAGGTCCGTTGTGATTGCAGCTTATCGACATTAAGCTTTCGACGTGTACTAGTACGTGAGGCATGTGCCACACTGAGCCGCGTGCGCACTTTGGCTGCAACAAGGTGGTGATCCGAGTCTATGTTGGCACCTCGAATCGCACGCACATCTAGAACACTCGATGAGTGCCTTCCGTCGATCACAACATGATCAATCTGATTTCGCGTTAGTTGATCAGGGGACTTCCAGGTCGCCTTATGGATGTCGCGATGTTTAAATCTGGTACTACTTATGACCATGTTTCTCCCCGCGGCAAAATCTATTAGCCTCTCTCCGTTAGCGGAGGTTGTTTCATGAAGGCTAAATCGGCCGACTGTCGAGCCAAAAACTCCTTCTTTCCCAATTTTAGCGTTAAAGTCGCCAAGCACGATCTTTATGTCGTGATCGGGGCAGCGCTCATATAATTGTTCCAGGCGCTCATAGAATTCGTCTTTTATCGAAGCGTCCTTGTCTTCCGTTGGGGCGTGTGCACAGATAAGACTAATATTAAAATACTTAGCCTTAAGTCTGAGTGCGGCTAGTCGCATGTCCACTGGTGTGAAACTGATGACAGCGCGACGCAGTCTTGCACTGACTGCAAAGCCGCATCCAAACTCATGCTTGGAAGCATGTCCGCTGTAGTAGATCTCCCAGGGTGCATTGGTTGTTGATGTTCTTTTCACCATGCTCCCCTGTCCAATCCATCGCATTTCCTGAAGTGCGGTAACGTCCGATGAATATTTCTCAAGGACATTCACCAACTGGATATCAGCACCTTCTCTGTTGAGGGTGCGAACATTCCAGGTGCATATCCTCAAATCGTGGTCCTTAAAACGTTTGCGTGGGTCGTCGTCAGAGGGGGTCCGTATCCGAGGCATTGTTGTCGCAGTTTTCATTGGTGGAGTTTTTTTGACGGCGGTGGGTACCAAACCCGACGCACCAACCCTATATATTGTACCCTGTAGGGAGGGCTCGCCGCTCACGTTAGCCAGAAGCTTTGCGGATGCAAAGCGTTCTGTTTACAGTGGTCACCAACGAGGAGGTGTGAGTCGACTTGAGACGCAGTAAGCCAGGATCGCGCTGGGTTCGCCAAGTTGAACCGATCAGCCGCTTTACCTCACCACATACGCCCCCATTAGGTCCAGAAAAACTATGACTAGAAATTTCTGGACGACCAC
>JBAMBO010002445.1:0-304336 GCA_037044535.1 Lordiphosa magnipectinata
AAAGATCACTGATTACTAAATTATTCACTTGATACTTGTGAGAAACGAAGACTGTACCTATTATTATGATCAGGCGATGTGTGATGGACTCGCAATTTATAGAAAAGCTTTGATATACGGGGCAGCCCCTCTTTCAACTCTTTGTCACAGTTTGGCCAGACATTGACAACAACAAAAAACCAAAAATTAAAAAGTTGTCAACACTAAAAGTACGAAAAAACCATCTATAATTAAAAAATTCCGGTGTGTACCTATTAATATGATCAGGTGTGTATATCTTATGGCTGCCATAGGATCAATCGGTCGGAAAATGGGTCTTAGTAAGACAAATTTTTTTGATTTAACTCTGATATGGGCATTTCCACAGAAAGGTCAACCAAAAACCGAAAGCATCTACTCAATAAATGCAGCTAACATATCTTATGTATATCAATATAAGTTCCCGAATCAAAATGTTTATGTTATTTATGATTAAGCACAAGGATACATATATAAATTTATGAAAAGCAACAGAAGTACGGCGTTAGAGAAATTCTTGTCACATTGCGTATAATAATGAGTCAAATATAAATAAAGCAACATTTATTTTTGATCGAATCAGCTATATATATATAGTTACATCATTACAGATCATATTAAAGTTATTTGCATTAAAAAAGTAGAACGCATTCCGCAGAGTTTCTGTATTTTGTCACGTTGCGTATGCCTTTTTGTCTGCCTTTATTTTGGGACCTTATTGTCTAGAACTCTCAGCTTTTACACGAAATATAGTGCTACTAAAGTGCTGTCCAAACACCAGTATATGCGAACATTTATTGTACAATTTTTCTTTGTTTTTCTTCTAAAAAATTCGTACGATTTTCACGTTCGTAGCTGCGGAAATGCCCATATTTCAGAACCAGCATTTGCAAGGGTATTAAAACTTCGGCATGAAGTTAGCTTAGACTTCTTGTTTGAATCTCCAACTTTTACTTTTGTAACAAGAATGGGCTATCTTCATCATAAGCTACCAGTAGCTAGAAGCCAACTCCTTAATACATTCCAAAATTAGGTCACTAAAACCGGTCTTTAGCACTTTTATGAAAATATATACAATTTCTTGGTCAAAGTCGCATCTATTTTGATTTTGTTATTGTTGTTTTTTTGTTTTGCTGCTGTGAATGAAATGTAAATTTTAAAACAACAACAAAAACTGCTCTTAAAATTATTCAATGAATTAAGCAGCGCCAATTTTGTTCACGTAACTCTCTGTGAAGGGGACAAAACTAAGTCATTGCTTTCAGTTTTCTCCACTGATTATACTTATCATTAGAATTGGGGGTTTTGGTGCTTAAATAACGGTTAATTAAGTGATATGTGTGTGTAATTGCATATGTCGTCTGATGTAGGTGATTTAGATGTCATGTCAAAAGCTGACATTTCAATTTCCTACTCCGCCTCCAACACAAGTGCATCTTAATCAAGCCAGCTCGGTGATTACAACTATGTGGGTTATTCCCACACTTTGCACAAAATTTGCATGTTTATGATTATGTACAGTTGGGGACACACAGAAAGGTCATCATGACATTTGTACTCAAAAGTGGAAGGAATTTAAAAATTGTACTTTCATCTTTTCTTTTATACTAAGCTGAGTGTTTTACTCACTGTTTAACCCTTTAGTAGCCAAATTTATTTTCTAAATAAAAAAATTAATTTTGGGTTAAATTTGTGTTAAATTTTGTTGATTTATTGATTATAAAAAAATTCTTTTTTTTTTTTCATAAACTTAGTCCGCCTAGAGACGGTCTTGGGAACTAGAGGGTTAAATAACTTTATTCTCAAAAGATGGCGGCCATGCCATTGAATAGTGTGACCAAACTTCGAATCTTAAAGAATACCTAAGAATCTAATTCATTATTATTAGGATGCTTATAACTAATTCATTGAGACGGTGCGTTATGATGTTTACAGTTAAAATATTTTCGAAATAATAATTTCCAGCTAAGGTCATGGCCCCCAGAAAAAGTGGTACGACCTCAATGTAAGGTCGGTACAATGTAATGGGGAAAACTAAGCTATTGTGCTAACAGAACCTTCGACTAAAGTCTATGTTAATCGGTATATTTCCACCTTAAAGGCCTTTACGGAAATCCAACGTACGCAATCTAGCTAACTTTGTCAAATATTTCGTCAACATGGAACATAAGTCTAAAAACGAAAAAATTTGTATTTTTAACCTACTTGGAGATGGGTAACAAAAATTGCCAGCTTCTCTACCTGCTGCCAAGAAACATAAAAAATGCTTGGATATAGCAAATAACATTTTTTTTGTATTGTTGCTAATTTTATGAAGCAATTGCAGCTGCAATGAATTATAATTAATTTTCGGCCCAAATGAAGTTTTATACCCTTGCAAAGAGTATTATAATTTTGCTCAGAAGTTTGCAACGCATAGAAATATTCATTTCCGACCCCATAAACTATATATATTCTTGATCAGGGCGACGAGCTGAGTCGATTGAGCTTTGTCCGTCCGTCTGTCTGTCTGTTTCTACTCAAACTAGTCTCTCAGTTTTAAAGCTATCAAGCTAAAATTTGTCACAGAGGCTTCTTTTTACTACACGCTGCTAATATGTCGGAACCGACCGGATCGGATAACTATATCTTATAGCTGCCTAAGGACCGATCGGTCGGAAAATGTGTCTTAGTGAGAAAAACTTTTTTGTTTTCAATGCTAGCGTCATAAAACTCGTCCATTATTAACATTATATGCTTTCAAACAGATTTGCAAATTTTGGTCAAGATCGGATAACTATATCTTATAGCTGTCATAGGAACCATCGGTCAGAAAATGGGTCTTAGTGAGAAAAACTTTTTTGTTTTCAATGCTAGCGTCATAAAACTCGTCCATTATTAACATTATATGCTTTCAAACAGATTTGCAAATTTTGGTCAAGATCGGATGACTATATCTTATAGCTGTCATAGGAACCATCGGTCGGAAAATGGGTCTTAGTGAGAAAAACTTTTTTGTTTTCAATGCTAGCGTCATAAAACTCGTCCATTATTAACATTATATGCTTTCAAACAGATTTGCAAATTTTGGTCAAGATCGGATGACTATATCTTATAGCTGTCATAGGAACCATCGGTCGGAAAATGGGTCTTAGTGAGAAAAACTTTTTTGTTTTCAATGCTAGCGTCATGAAACTCGTCCATTATTAACATTATATGCTTTCAAACAGATTTGCAAATTTTGGTCAAGATCGGATGACTATATCTTATAGCTGTCATAGGAACCATGGGTCGGAAAATGGGTCTTAGTGAGAAAAACTTTTTTGTTTTCAATGCTAGCGTCATAAAACTCGTCCATTATTAAGATTATATGCTTTCTAACAGATTTGCAAATTTTGGTCAAGATCGGATGACTATATCTTATAGCTGTCATAGGAACCATCGGTCAGAAAATGGGTCTTAGTGAGAAAAACTTTTTTGTTTTCAATGCTAGCGTCATAAAACTCGTCCATTATTAACATTATATGCTTTCAAACAGATTTGCAAATTTTGGTCAAGATCGGATGACTATATCTTATAGCTGTCATAGGAACCATCGGTCAGAAAATGGGTCTTAGTGAGAAAAACTTTTTTGTTTTCAATTTTAGCGTCCTTAAACTCGGTCATTATTAATATTATATGCTTTCAAACAGATTTGCAAATTTTGGTCAAGATCGGATTACTATATCTTATAGCTGCCATAGGACCGATCGGTCGGTTGGGTTAGGCTGGTGGGAAGTAACCCCGCAAAGGTCAAACCGAAAAATGGTCGAAAATTGATATATAACGTCATAGCTGCCCTGGTGTTGCTTCTAGAGGGGTCAAATGTACCAGTGACCCCCATGTTTTTCCCTTCTCGACATTTTTTTCCTTGACACCTACCCCCTATCTCCTCTCCCTTTGGGGGTCCCCATACAAAAGTGACATTTTTTGACAGTTGCCCCCACCTCCTTAAAACACTTCCTAGGAGGGTAAAATGTATGACCAACCCCCATTATTTTCGTTCTTGGCACCCATTCCCTATCTCCACACCTTAGGGTGGCTCCTATACAAATTTGATGAAAAATTCATGTTTTTTTTTGATTTTGTACCACTGCTGCTTGAATATCACTTTAAAAGTGCCTCCTAGCCAGGGAAAACATAAGACCAACCCCAACTATTTTTCCCTTCTCGACATTTTTGTCCTTGGCACCTACCCCCTATCTCAACTCCCTAGGGGGGTCCCTATACAAAAGTGACATTTTTATAAAATTGCCCCCTCCCCCTTAAAACACTTCCTAGGAGGGTAAAATGTATGACCAACTCCCATTATTTTTCACTTCCCAACATTTTCGTTCTTGGCACCCATTCCCTATCTCCACACCTTAGCGGGGCTCCCATACAAATTTGATGAAAAATTCATGTTTTTTTTTGATTTTGTACCACTGCTGCTTGAATACCTCTCCAAAAGTGCCTCCTAGCCAAGGAAAATATATGACCAACCCCAACTATTTTTACCTTTTCGACATTTTTGTCCTTGGCAGCTACCCGCTATCTCCCCTCTCTAGGGGGGTCCCCATACAAAAACACCCTAAAACTAGTTCTAGGAGCGTAAAATGTATGACCAATACCCATTATTTTTCACTTTCCAACATTTTCACTCCTTAGGGGGGCCAACCTCAAAGATTGCGAGGCTGGAGTAAGTCGAAAAAGAAAAATCGTGCACTAAAACATGCCTAGTATTTACGCCAGCTGTTAACGCACCTGCAGCTAATCCGTAAGACCACCGAAATCTGAGACTGTATCACATTAGCCACCGGCTATGTATCCACCAATTAGCATAGTATCAATAAGAGCCAACTCTAAGAGCTTTGTGGTTGCATGTAACCACAATAATTCCTATTTGATTGAATCATGAGCTAATCTATTGTAAATTTCATTTAAAACATAGTTTCGGTAGTTGATTTCGGGAAGCTGATGTGCCCAAGGCAACTTCTTTCAAATTTAAAGAATTTTACATATTCCTATAGCTATCGATCAAAATTGCACAAGGCTGCCACATTTTTGTGGGTAAATACGGTTTGGCAGCACAGACGCCGTTTCCGTGAATGGCGACTACTAAGGAGCCAACTTGACTCAAATCGACGCTATTAATGTTGACAACCTTTGGTTTCAACAGGATGGCACCACTTGCCATGCAAGCCGATTAACAATCGACCTCTTGCGCATCAAATTTCATTAGTCGCATGATACAACGAACAAGGTGTGACACTCACTTAGTGCGGTCTCAGCTTGTTCCACAAAATTTCAGTGCACAGCTGACACTTGATGCGAAAGGTAGCGTAAGCGCACGTATCCACAATGTTGGCTGAGGCAATTTCTGATTTAAAACATAACATTGCAACTGTTACTGGTGATAAAGGTGACGAAATATTGGAAAATGTGCACAGGTTGAAGGACAGTAAGGCCAGCAGAGAAAGTAATTTGAGCGAAAACTTCAACCTCGCAAATGCAACATAAAAAAATATCAACAAACATTACAAAAAAAAACTAATTCTACTATTAAATGACCCGCCGCATACGTTTAGTATGACCAGACGCCGATATATAAAGTTCATGGTATTTTGAAACTATATGTGGGCTGGTCACACTAACCGAGCTGTAGTGTTTGGCTTTGACCAAACATCATATTCAGTCTTTCTTTGAAGCTTGTGCAGAGCACATCGCTTCAAGTGGGACATCGGCGCCTGCCTTTTTGTTGGTCATAGACCAACAAATTTTTCACCTCTGAACCTTCTTTTTATTTATTACTTTTTTTTTTTGCAAATACAGTTGTTCGACTGCACCAGATCTTCGAAAACATCCACGCATATTGGACATATTAGCTCTTCATCTACGTGCCCTACAATGCAGTTCATATCAAAGCCTATTTTAGGTTATATTGTGGATTTTCAAAAAAATCCACGCATATTGGATACATCAGCTCTTCATCTACTTGCCCTACAATGCAGTACATAACAAGGCCCATTTTAGGTTATTTTGTGGATCTTCCAAAACATCCACGCATATTGGACATATCAGCTCTTCATCTACGTGCGCTACAATGCAGTACATATCAAAGCCCGTTTTAGGTTATTTTGTGTATCTTCCAGAACATCCACGCATATTGGAATCTTTTCGTTCGTCGTTTCGTTAACTCGTTTATATTTGTTGAATTTTCCAACTCATTTTTCTGAAACGCTACTTTGAACAATTAAACTAACATTGACCCCACTCAATGTCACGTCGCGCTTCTTGTACTTTCAAATGGGTGGGGGAATAGGAATGATTTAAAAGATTAGCCTCACTCGATTGACTTAAAGCCGATGTTGATAGGCTATAAATTATCATAATTTGAATCATGTAACAACTTGAATTTTCAATATATTTCATGATTTTTGACTTTTCGCTTTCGTAGCTTAGATAGAACTAACTTATTTCTATATAAGCTTCACTATTCTAAGCATGAATTTTTACAAGTTTAAGCTAAATTTGCTCATAACTAGAAAACAAGACATACAAAATACTACAAGAGAGGTTGAAATAAACCTTTACTTGACTTTCTCAGCAACAACTAGTATACATTCTTCAATCCCAGCAATTTCCTTTACATATACAACATTCGAGTAGGACAAATTCTATGGTCAAACCAGTCAAAGTAGCCGTCAACCATTTGGTAGCTTAACTCTCCTTTGGCTGGTTGTTCTCCAGCTAGCCTCACATACATTTTCATTCTTGAACTAGTTTCAAATTCTCGTTTCTTGTGTTCCTCTTGCTGGCCTAATTCAACAAATAATAATATTAATTAATTGCTTAAATTTCATTTGGTCATCTGATGTGAATATGTATATTTACCCATTGGGTATAGAAATTTGATTTCATAATGTGGCGTCATTTCATATGCACACTTTTGTGTATTCAAAATCTGTTGAGAGCAAAACCATAATTAAGTACTACAACTGTAATCGGAGTATGGCATTGTTAATCAGAGGCCTTAGTTGGCTTGCATTTCATTCATTAACTGAACGTTCCATTTTCATTGTTGTAATCCCCTGTTCACTCCCCACTCCCACTCGATTCTTGTACACAATGGGGGAAGAGCTATCACTATACTATCGTTATGTTCAATTAATACTAATCATGAAACAAGCGTATGTAATTGCTTTAAATGAGTGAGTTAGACAGACAGAAGATATGCGATTACTTCAGGCTACACAATCTTGATTGAAGGAGTTATAAACAAGTGTGTCATCTATATGGGAATATCTTAAAATTTGTTAAAGGCTACTTCTTGTTAGATAAGCATGCATTTAATACTCGAGTATGGAACTATGTTAAAGAACAGTTCAACTTTAAAAAGTGTACATTGATTTTTTGGAATATTTCATAATAATTCTGTGATGTGGTCTATATCACACCGATGTGCAGTCGCTGACCAGCGATTGATGAAGTAGGTCTGAGCTGGATTGGGTATAGATAGATTACAAAAGTGTCCATACCTAATAGTTGCATTTAATTTTTAACCGCGAGAGCATGTTGCGGGGCCAGTCGCTGGCCAGCAATCGATGAAGTAGGTCAGAGCTGTGCTATTGGGCAGCTGTTCCTGGGTGGTCACTTAGTCGGGGCCCTGTCAGGGAAACGTTAAGAAATGGAATTGATTTATAAAGTTGAAGTTTGATTCGCCCATTTCTTACCTTGATATAATTGGCATCGTTGCCCGATCCGCTTTTGCTCGGTCAACTTTAGGGGGTCAATTGAGGCTGCACTATCCGCTGTACTATTCGTTTTGAAAGGTTCGGTTCTATTTTTGACAAATTTCATTCGGGTACGAACCAGTTGCTCATCAATTCAACTCTAAACAAAACTGGACAAATCTACACAAAATTAAAAAAAAAAAAAACGAAGAAAATGCACAAAAGAAATTTCATTAAGATGTTTGAGCCCGCCCACATTCTCGCCTACCCTCTACTCTGTTGTGTGCGAAATGTTTAGCCAATTTATTTCATTTTTTTGCGCTAAAGCCTGACGAGGCTACAACACCAAATAATGGTGTCAATAACACACCAAGCCTCCAAGTTCCCACCATCCTCCCTTCTCGCTGTGTGTGTGTGTGTGTGTGCGTCTCGTGTTTTGGTCTCCGAGTTAATGTAATAGAAATTGTACAACAAAAGATGAGCAATGACGACACGAAATCCCCCCCCCCCCCCCCCAATGCCAATTAGTGGAACCAGCTACGAGACTCGAGAGCTGCTTCTGTTTGTGAAAAAGCCAATCAAGCTAAATTAATAAAATATTACGTAGAATTCTAAATTAAATTGACGCATGTGCGAAAAAAAAAAAAAACACAAACCAAGAAGATGTACTGGGGCAAAAATGTGACAGTGCACATTGGTGCAAATGATGAAATTGAACAATATTGCATATTTTCTTATGGGAGGATGCCCACGGCAGTGCAGACTTGAAGAGAATTATTTATACAGAAAGAGTTAGCTAAAATCTCACTTAATCACACATTTCTGACATTTCTAAGGATCCGACTTAAAGGACCAATGAATAAAACACAATTGTTTGTGACTAGCTAGATTTTTAGATCCAAGATCTCTGTTTTTCTTACCATATTAACTCGTTCCTAACATTCGTAAAGGTAAATGCTAGCAAACGTACTATTGTACTGTTTCTGCAAGGCATACTTTTGCACAGTAGACAGTTTTGTTATTTTATAATTATCGAGACTATGTATTCAAAGTGGTATATCTTCGCTTAAAAAAAATCGTACAATTCTTTGGGATAGCATCAAATCAAATAACATCAAATAAAGTCAAAAAAAAATTATTGCTTACCCACAAAATGCGTCTGAAAAGAGTCAAAATAGGCACTTTTTGTAACTTTAAGCTAAAATTATGGACCTTTCTGAAAACAGATACTGTCAGTAAGAAAGTTCAGAGATTTCTCGATGGTACAAACCACGACATTAGCTCCCCTGTACCACTTTATACCATCAAAGATAGCTAGGAAAAGATGTTTTGTGAGTTTCATGGCATCGTGAATGGCCCGCATTAAGACTCACTCCAGGAGTAGCCACTTCTCGATTAAAATCATTCCTCCCGGGTCGGTTCGGTAAAAAGTTGATCAACCTTAACTTCAGTTGTGATTCAATTTATGATGATTTGGATTGTTAACAGGAATCGTGGATTGTTGTCAGAGAGCAAACTTATGATGGCGCTACGCTCTTATGCAAGTGGCTTCTTCTTTTTCATTGCGGGCGACTTCTGTTGAGTCAGACTTCCTTCGGCAAACCGTGCAGTTAATCAAGATTCTCACGCTATTGCATTACTTGTTATCACAAACAGACACTGACAATGATTTTTGCTTAAATTTTAGAAATCAATTAAATATTTTAAAAACTTACATATCATAAATAAAAACGTACCATTATTATCAACCACATTTTCCAATCCTGTGGTTGAGCTTGGGATTATGCCACGAATTTTTTGGAAATAGACAAGACTCCAGCGGTGCTGGGAATGCCGCCACAGTTCTCCCGCTTCTTAATTGCGAAATATTTTCGCAATCGTTTTTTTAAATTCTCATACTTATTCCGCAAATCTTTCCAAGGGCGATAAATTTTAGCATGGCGGCCAACTGATCCTTCTGCTTCCAGGTCTCTGCATCCCTCTTTTTGCTCTCCAAAATGCATATGTTTGACTCAAACAGTTGTGAACAAACGCAACTTTTTCGGACCTAGAGCCAGCTTAACTCACTAATTAAACAATAGAAAGGTCGCCAAATAAATTACAAATCTATATAAGAGACGGCACGCTCTCTTTTTTGTAAACGAAACTAACAAAAGTTTCAAGGCAACCAGCTCTTTTTGGTGGTACAATGCATAAGTTATTTACAGTTGTGAACAAACACAACTTTTTCGGACCTAGAGCCAGCTAAATTTACTAAATAATGACTCAAAAAGTCTACAAACGAAGTTCTTCGCTCTTGATCTTTTCGGTGTTTCACATTGATTCATCATCGCAAGCAATTATATTAAACTATTTTGCCAAATAATTATCAGCGACAACAATAGCATTCAAAAAAGCCAAGACAACACACAGCTGTTTCGTCGACAGTGTCAGGTCACACTTATGCAGCGATACCAATTAATCGTTATCGGGTGAACCTGCCGGTAAGTCTCGTTGAGAAAACCAAAAGACTTAACCTCTGGCAATTCCGGCCGGCAAATTTGACCGGACTTTTGAGAAATTTGGCCTTATATGTTTAAATTGGTAAAATCAACAAGAAAAATTACACTAGTTTACAGCCAAAAAGACCCATTTCTACTGAAACTATTTTTAAGTGTAGTTTGGATTGGTGATGCCAAAAATCGATTTCAAAAATTTGTTCATGCCTACGTTTTTATACTCTGTACCGAAGGTACATAGAGTATATTAAGTTTGTGCAAAAGTATGTAACAGGGAGAAGGAATCATTTCCGACCCTATAAAGTATATATATTCTTGATCAGCATCAACAGCCGAGTCGATATAGCCATGTCCCTCTGTCCGTCCGTCCGTATGAACGAAGAGATCTCAGAGATGGTAAGAGATAGAGGTTTGACATGTATGGGACATATATTTCTTGTACTTGCAGGCAGATTAAGTTTATTTTCAATTTTTGCCACGCCCCCTCGCGCCCCCGCAATTTGGAAAAAACGTCATATCTCCCACAGTTTTGATGATAGATGGTTTGTACTTTCTAGAGATATCTAGTACTTATTATTATTTATTGATTTGCTGAAGGAATGATAAAGATCGGATGAACTATACTCAAGTTATGAGCAAAAAAAGGTCAGTTAGCACACACCACCCACCCCACCCATAACCTAGGCATTGCGTTCAGCAGAAGCAATCTTAGTGAGAGAGAGAGAGAGACTTAGAGAGAGCACTGCGTTGTGCGTTGTGTGTTAACTGGCCGTTTGACTCGTGACCAAATGCGAGCTGCGACATTAAGGGTGCAGAGTATGTTATAGTCGGGCTTGACCGACTTTCTTTCTTGTTTTTGTGTGTAGTATGGTATAAAGTAGCACCTAGCCCGCGATGCATGCTTCCACCAGAAATTCCACCATTTAAATTCAAATTACACAGTGCTACAAATTTCAAAAAATTGTAATAACCTGGGTATTGGCAAAGCGTACGCTGTAGAGCAGGTCGCGTATAGCACTTCCTCATACTTGGTTTTTGCTCGGGGACCCCCAAAATCTGAAGTTATGGCCCAAAAACCGCATTTTAGCTTTTTACCTCAATTAAATAGATATAAAGCGCGCATGAACCGTCTGATTGTTTAAAACCTTATTAGAGCAATTTTATATATATTTTTATCAATGGTTTGACTGATTTATCTCTATAGCTGAAAAATGCGGCTTACAGATCTAGCATTTTCAACTTTTTTTTTGGAAATTTATACTTTGACCACCACTGGCTTAACTATTTTATTCTATGCCATTTTCACTTAAAGTTTATTATAAGAGACCATTTAATTCTCCGTTGAACAAATGTTGTCCCACTTAATTTGGATACCGATTGACGAAGTTATTCGCGGATATCTAAGCACACTTCGACAATCTAGTATTTTGTATACTCTGTACCGATGGTACATAGAGTATATTAAGTTTGTGCAAAAGTATGTAACAGGGAGAAGGAATCGTTTCCGACCCTATAAAGTATATATATATTCTTGATCAGCATCAACAGCCGATTCGATATAGCCATGTCCGTCTGTCCGTCCGTCCGTCTGTCCGTCCGTCCGTCTGTCCGTCCGTCCGTCCGTATGAACGAAGAGATCTCAGAGATGGTAAGAGATAGAGGTTTGACATGTATGGGGCATATATTTCTTATAGTTGCAGGCAGATCAAGTTTATTTTCAATTTTTGCCACGCCCCCTCCCGCCCCCGCAATTTGGAAAAAACGTCATATCTCCTACAGTTTTGATGATAGATGGTTCGTACTTTCTAGAGATATCTAGTACTCAAAATTATTTATCGATTTGCTGAAGGAATAATAGAGATCGGATGAACGATACTCAAGTTATGAGCAAAAAACGGCCAGTAAACACACCCCACCCATCACCACAGCATTCTATTGAGCGGCAATCTTAGTGAGAGAGAGAGAGAGAGAGAGAGAGAGTGAAACTTAGAGATGAGCGCGTATAACTCGTGAGCAAATGCGATCTGCGACGTTAAGCGTACAGAGTATGTTATAGTCGGGCTTGACCGACTTTCTTTCTTGTTTCGAATTGCTTTTGACACTGTCATAACATTGGCATACTCTACAGCCTCGCGTGTTTGATACTGATGTCCAGTTAAGTTTGTTTGACAAAAGTAGCAAAATCTTCCGGCTTGTGAAATGCTTGATAACGCCATAAGACTGCACAGTGGTCGGGCTTGTATGGAGCCGCGGCCATATATACTTCTAGATGTGCTATCGCTATGAAACTTTTACCAAAAATCTATAAAAATATTATAAATATATGTTACAAAAATTGGCCAGATCGTACCACTATATCAAATAGCTTCCATAGGAACGATTTTTTCAGTGGTCATAAATTCATTTCTTGTAATCATAACAGGCTGAACTTTTTATTGTAAGTTATTTACAAACTTGGACCTGTAATATAAAAGTGTGGGAGTGATTACTCACTCCACCCCCACGCCTACCTTCCCAAAAAAGTTATAACAAACAAAACGAACAATAATACAAAATTATATAATATTTAAATGGTTTCATCAAGTAACGAAAGAGTTGACTTTTCCTTATACTTAAGTGTTCTTTGTCCACTAATAAATGGATCAAAACTTAAAAGCAGTCTGTTAAATAAGTCTGTATTTAAGGAGATCCTTGAAATTTTGCGTGTATGTTGCAGTCGGAATTTTTTAATGTCCTTAATTCTTGCTTCAGTGGCTTCTTCTGAAAGCTCTCCAATCGAAAGCAAAGAATGTTTTATAATGTCAGGAGCATGAAGTAAAACTTTATGAACCGATGGGGGGAGATAAAACCTGCTTTGCGATTTGAAGAGCATAGTCACCAAATTTTACTGGATTTATCTTGTAGCCCGAAGATAACGCTTGCAACAAAGTTGAGATTCTGATTATTAAGTCTTTTTCAATTCCCGTAATGTCGGCAGATATATCAGGATTATTGAAGAATTTTCTGTCTGTGTTGCCATCATTCGAAGTTCCACTTCCTCCAGCTCTTGGTTTATCTACTATTAGACCCATTTTGGCCCTGAACTCATTTTGGATAAATGTTTTTTGTAATGAAGTCTTATCTTTAGCCTCTTGTGATCGAATTTGCCATTTTTTTTTCGTCTAATCTGTACGATAAGTAAATATAATACTCAAAAAATCGAATATACGCATGAAGTGGCGAAAGGCCAAACTCAAATCGCTAATCGCTCCTCACGAACTTCTTTTTTTATACAAATATCTAGATTATTCATTTCTGTAGGCTTGGCATTACATATATAGCATTTTGTGGATGTTGTATCACTTAATGCATTACAAACTTTACTATCAACCATGGTCAGTTGCAAAGAGTGTTCGATTTCAATTGTTCGATTTTGTATTGCTACCATGCTACAATTAAGCTGATCAATTTTGTTTTCGAAATACGCCTCTTCGTCAAGGCAAAGCTTTTTTAAAATTGAGGTTAGGTTACCTTTTCGTATATTGCAAGCCGCACGGCACCTTACGGCACTTGAATTAAACTTTCTTATATTCTTAAAATGCTTAAGAATATTATACAAAAAGATTTGTTCATCCCCAATAATCCCTTCACAACTAAAACTCTAACCAAACACAGAAAAGACAAACTAAGAACGTTCACAATTATGTACTAAATACAATTATGATTTACACAAAACACAACATATACTACATATACTTTTTGTTGAAAAAAGAAATTTAATACCTTTATTTAAAATATTAATCACTTCCATTGCACAAACACTTGTTCTAAATAAGTTTAACAAATTTTTTACGGAGAGCTTCGCTTGCACGTTGCTTACGCTGCAATACCCAATGAATATCATGCTCTCTCTTTCGATGCTATTCTTTAAGAGGACAGATAGAGCAAAACAAAAAGATGAATAAATTCAAATAGCTAGACCAATTATAAATAAGAATTGGTACACTTAAAGTCAACATTTTGACTTTGTTTTTTTTTTATTTTTGGCCTATGGGATCGACCAATGTGGACTGGCGAGATCAATGGAAATCCTTCGGCTCCTAGCTTTTTTTTACTTTATGTTCCATACACACACAGAAGAAATAACAACCACATTTCTGTCTGGAAATTTTCGCTGTGCTGAATACAGGCCTTAAAATAAAATAATTGAATTTCGGCCAAAAGAAATTTCGAAATCTGCTCCAGTGTGCAGTCTAAATAAAGTGTGTGTGTGTGTGCAATTAGCCATCCATTTACTAAACTCAAAGCAAACATTATTCATAAAAACAGCTTAAAAGAGTTTTCAATTTAAGTTAATTTGACTTTAACTAACTGGTTTTTGTCAACGACATTCCTCAATTTATTTCACAGGCTTTTGCCTTCAATTGTGGTGTCTCCCCTCAACTTCCGTTCCCTTTTCTTGCTTTTTTTTTCATCAACTGTGTGTGTTTTTTTTGATATTTTTCCAGGAGGATCTGTTTCTGGACGAGTTTGGCATCCAATGTGAAAAGGCCGACAACAGTGAGAAGTGCTACAAAACACGCGTAAGTAAACGGTGTCAAGTGTACAGCGTAATTCGAAACTGCCAGACAACTTGACGACGACTGACTAAACCAACCCTTTACTTTTTTGTTTGTTTGTTTGTTTGTTTGTGACTGAGCCGCAACCACTTGTTAAATGCTTTCATCTCCAATATCAATTGAAATTGGAATCCATCTATATTCAGTCATTCATTATATATTCAAAAACTCAAAATGTGTCAGACGTTCCCAATCGTTTTCCGGTGACAAACAGCTACGAAAGCCATCGAATAAAAGTTCCAGACGAGAGACTCCCGTGCATTTGGGTATGTTTCGTTTTGGTGGTGTAGGAGCAGTTCTTTGCTTGGCGTCCATGAGGTGTGAGAATGTTTATCAATCAATTTTGGCTAAGGGTCAATTTAGTTAAATTATGTGCGTGTGTATAACTGAAACTCAAATCAAAACCTACTGCTACAAAATTCTCTAAAATATATAAATGCTCTTTTCCACAGTGCAACAAGGGTTGTGCCCAATGGTATCGTGCTCTTAAAGAACTGGAGCCCTGTCAGGAGGCCTGCGTAAGTTGATCCCAACTATTTATCCTTTCTCTCCTTTAATTTTTCCAATTTTCTTTTAGTCATCTCTTCAATTCTATCCGCATGATATGCCCTGCATTGGGGCCTGTGAGATGGCTCAACGTGACTATTGGCAATTCCAGCGTCTGGCCATGACTCAATTGGTGCAAACAACTCAGCCACAATTTGTGCAGGCACCCAGCAAGGAGCATCAAACGGCACCGCTGACCATTAAATGGCACATGCATTTGCCTGAAAATTATTTGGCCAGTCGACCCTTTAACATACAATATCAATATGTGAATGATGAGAATGCGAATGAAACCTGGTACAATTTGGCTGATTATGATTGTGATGAGTTTTATGTATGTGAGATACTGGAGGCGTTAATGCCGTATACACAATATAGGGTAAGTTTGTGGGGGGGAATTTTAAAGATGCAAGATTAAGAATTTATGTCAAAATTATTCAAAACTTTTGTAAATAATATAGTTTTCGAAAGTTTTCAATAAAAATTGATTACTTTTTGTGCTTTTACATAATTTTCCAAAGTTTGTTCAAAATCGGAAGACTTTAGCATATAGCTCTCATAGGAATTATGGGTTCTAAAACTAGTTCTAGTGAGGACAACTTTTTTGGTTTCAATTTTAGAGTGTCTAAACTTTGCATTTATTAGTTTTGTCTGCTTTTTTATGATTTCACCAAGTTTCATCAAAATCGTACAACTATATAGTACAGCTGTCACAGTAACAATCGATCGAAAAACTAGTTCTAGTAAGAAAAACTTTTTTGCTTTCAATGGTAACGTCTCCTAAACTCAGTTATTCATTATATAATTTTTTAATTTTCATCTTATACATATACATATGCGCCAATCTAAGCAACTCGGTGCATGCTACTGCAGAAACATGTCAGCCGTCTTGTCCAGCAACAAAAGTACATACATCCATACAAGCAGAAGTGTGTTTAGTTGTTTTTCCCACCAGATATAGCTCTCTAGTTGGCTCGAAACTCCAAAACTATAAACCGTAATTCTAGCTAATTATTTGACATTTAGGCATTATTGATTTTTTTTTAGAGGGCGGACTAAAGATTTATATACACTAGCTTAGAAGGAAGTCCATATTCAGCACACAAGCGCCAACCTCACGTAAATTGTAATCGACGTCTTACAGTTTCACAATGTATCTTGGCATCAAGTGTATACCTATTGTATTGTTATTTTAAATATATTGCGTTTTACCTAACGAACCAAGGTTCGAACCAAAACCAACGCCCAAAAACCTCGAACCTCAAATTATCGAACCTTAACCGTTGTTAAATTTTGGTTCGAACCCAAAAACCGGAGGTTCCGAAAAAATTTTGTGGGTTTGCAGCCCTGGAAATAACCTGCATTTCCACTTACTTTGGTGGATTTTGTGCGTCTCAAGGCGATTGCAAAAATTGTTGCGCGGACGAGAACCTGCAGCTGTCATATATAAGGCTGTCAAAAAAGTCTTCCGATATTTTTATTGAATTTTCAATTGTTCATAAAATTGGTTATAATAATGCGATTTAAGTCAAATATGCGCCGTTTTGTTCGATGACGAGTTCCCAACGAGATGCCAACTTCATAATGCCCTTCTTATAGAAGCTCGCTTCCCTATTGGCAAAAAACTCGGAGAGCCAATTTTCACAGGACTCTCTTGTGGCCAACTTCCGACTACCAAGCTCGTTCGCCATGGACAGAAATAGGTGGTAATCACTTGGTGCGAGATCCGGACTATACGGTGGATGCAAAAGAACCTCCCATCCGAGCTCCCGGAGCTTCTGGCGCGTCACCAAAGATGTGTGTGGCCTGGCGTTGTCCTGATAGAAGACAATTCGGCCTCTGTTGATCAAAGATGGCCTCTTCTGCATGAGTGCTGCATTCAAGCGGTCCAGTTGTTGGCAGTAGAGGTCCGAATTGAGCGTTTGGCCATAGGGGAGCAGCTCATAGTGGATGATTCCCTGCCAATCCCACCAAACACACAGAAGAACCTTCCTGCCGTCAATCCAGGCTTGGCCACCGTCTGGGCAGCTTCACCGCTTTTCGACCACGACCGTTTGCGCTTCACGTTGTCGTAAGTGACCCACTTTTCATCGCCAGTCACCATCCGCTTCAAAAACGGGTCGATTTTGTTGCGATTCAGAAGCGATTCGCATGCATCCATACGGGCAAAAATGTTTCTTTGCGTCAAGTCGTGTGGCACCCATACATCGAGCTTCTTTTTGAATCCAAGCTTCTTCAAATGGTTTATAACGGTTTGATGACTCATGCCCAGCTCTTGGCCGATGCTACGGCTGCTACTATGCCGGTCTCTTTCGATCAATTCAGCGATTTTATCGCAATTTTCGACGACAGGCCTTCCGGACCGTGGCGCATCTTCGATCACCTCTGCACCAGAACGAAAACGTTGAAACCATCGTTGTGCGGTGGAAATGGAAACTGTATCGGGTCCATAAACTGCACAAATTTTATTGGCAGCATGAGATGCATTTTTGCCTTTATCGTAGTAGTACTGTAAAATATGCCGTATATTCTCTTTATTTTGCTCCATGTTTGCGACGCTATAACTCACGAACGACTAAAAACAAACAACAATAAATCAAACACGTGTTAGCGCGTGAAAAGAGCTTTCCAAAAAGCTCTAGCGTGAACCGATGCGACGAATTCAACTAGAACTACGCGCTTGCAAAGACAAGCTTGCGGAAATGCCGCAAGACTTTTTTGACAACCTTATATATAAGGTCCCGCAAGGGGCATGATAACGAGACTTGACGGAAAACGCTGCGGACCCCAGTCGGGGTGGGGAGAAGCCCACCATGGAATGAGCAGTAGCCCTAGGCTGCTCACATTGCGGGAGATGGTGGTGGTTGTGCGTTCATACCTACCTCGCGGCTAGAGTCTCAATTTGGTTATCGACTTGGAGTTGCGTATCAACCGGGTGTTGTGACCCAAAAATCAGAAGAGGTTTCAGATGGACCGACAGTGTGCTTTCAAATAAGGCAACTGAAACGCTGGTGTCTGCTTCTTGCATCCTCATTTTCCTCCTCTTCCAACACGATTTCTTCGATATGAATGAAAACGTGAATTTCCAGACCCAAAATCTGTGATTTAGGGAAAGAGATGCCCCCTAGCTACGCCCAAGGCGTATTTAATAAGGTGGCAGCAGCGTCGACGTCGCGTTGCCTCACGAAAAATGAGAGCAATCGAAAGAAAGAGAGCGAGTGTTAAATACGCCTTGCTTAAGGCAACAGCAAAGAGGGCGACGTCGACGTCGCTGCCACCTTGTTAAATACGCCTTGGCTACGCCCTTGAGCAATAACGACCCGAATTTCATATTCTTAGTTTTTTTGTTGTGCTTTCAAATCATTATACATTTTTTTTTAACAAACAACAGCAGGAAAAAGAGTGTGAGTTTACCTTAAAAATAATCAAATTTGGCATTTTTCGGCGTTTTTTGGCATTTTTGGGCAATTTTTGGCAATCTTAGCACACTAATGTTGACGTTCAGTTGTTATTGACGGTCTGTCTCGTTTGTTTTGATCAACCAAAAATGCGAAACAGAAAACACATGAGGAGGGAAAAAAAGTGTTTTTTTCTGTTTTGTCAGTGGGCTGATCGCACTGAAAACAGTGTTGAGGGTTCATTGCGAGCTCTGCTTTTTAGTGAATTGCTGGCGCCAACTTTACCACAAACTCTAAGCCTCAATTTTCAACCTAAAGAGACCTGAAACAGATGATGCGGCGGTACCAGAAAAAAAAAATAGAACGGGACTCCGAAGTCATTGAAACTTTGGATAATATGGAGAAAATCGACAAACAAGCTGCATTAAAACCGTCATAAGAAGAATTCATAACCGAACAGCATCGTTTTGCTCTAGTCATTACCACAGCTACGGAAACTAAAGATTATGACCCACTAATGAGGAATTTTAACAAACTTTTTGAGTTCTCAAAGAATTGTAATCGCTATAACATTGTAGTTTGTCTGTAGGAACACATCAAGGTCTGCAAGAATCGAGTTGTCTTTGAGAAATTTCGAACTGTGGATAAACAACCACCAAACTCTGATGATACAAAAGAAGAAAAACATTATGTAAGAGAAAAAAAATCAATTTAATTTATGTCCTACTGCGGGGAGAGCAAGCAAGTTTTGCCCAGAGGTGCCGGAGGACTTGGATGAAGAACGTAAAGAAGAAAATGGTACAAGCACAGAAAAGCAAAAGAAAAAGACCGAAAACAAACATCTCAAGAAGCAGCGCAGCACAGCATCAACCGATAACAGTGTTGCCAAGCAAAAAAAAAAATCCGTTTTCGGCGGGACGCAGAGGAGAGAAGCTGTATTTTTCGACAAAAAAAAGCTGGAAAAAGCGTCTTTATATGTTAAATATATCATCAGAGTGATAAAGTTTCTCGTCCTCATTCTTACCGTAGGCCACAGTGGTGCCTATTAGCTTAAGGTAACTAGGAAGGACCTTATAATCGACCCAGCATTTCGCATGTCGACGTAAACCGTATCCAACTAGTACTTGCAATTGTTTTGGTACACGGTTTTTTTTGGTCATAAAATGAAAACGAATGAATATTTTTCAAAACTTTTTTTCTGCTTTTTATTCGGTAAAACACTTAATGGCTACAAATCGTAAAACAACTTATTGGAAATGGGCCGCCTTGTGCCGCCTTCCAGCAGCGCCGAAGTCTCTCTGGCCACTCATCGTCAGGCTGACAACTCAAAAATTCTATCATTAACTCCAAAACTTTAGTTTCATTGTAGTTTTTCAATATCTTCTACGAAGAATACTTCCCAAAAAACAATGCTTCCTTTTTTTTCCAGGTAGAATCTTGTGCATTTGCAACAACTGCAGAGGTATATCAAGAGGTATCAGATTTATTCTTCCGGAGTTAAGCCTTAAACTCCGGATTTGTGCCAATTTGTGTCATTTTGAAAAAATATTAAATATTCCGGTGCAAGTTAAAGAGAAATATAAATTTTAAGTAGCAAGTATCACACATTCTTCTACCGAATGCCATCAATAACAAGCGCTTCAAGTTTATGACTAACACGAAGCAAGAGCAAAAATTAAAAAGAAATAACCTGCATTTCCACTTACTTTGGTGGATTTTGTACGTCTCAAGGACATTGCAAAAATTGTTGCGCGGACGAGAACCTGCAGCTGTCATATTTATATTATTGTAGTTTGTCTCTGAATACGGGTTCTTACACACAATTCATACCCGAACAGCATCGTTTTGCTCTAGTCATTACCACAGCTAAGGAAACTAAAGATTATCACCCAGTAATGAGGAATTTTAACAAACTTTTTGAGTCCTCAAAGTATTGTGATCGCTTAGGGTTTAGCGAAAGTGTCTTTGTGAAGATGATAACACCACTGATGGGATATCCAGCGGTGTTAGCTCTCTAGGTACTTGCTACAAATGTTCTAACTTCATGTGAGTATTTTAAGCTGGTGAAATGCTCTGTAGTCTTGCCCAGCAGTGTGGCCGCACCTTATTGGTAACAATGCTGGGCAAGTGGAGAGTACTTTTCAAATGTTGGTATTACAAAATCTTTGGTCTTTGTACCAAAAAAATGGTGTGTAAATTCTGCTGCCTCGACATATGCACCGAAAGGCCTTTTCCCAGTCAGTGTGAAAATGAGAAGCTGGTGCTTCAAATGGATTTGGAAAGTGTTTAAATTCATTAAGAAACAGGGATTGAAACTTTAATAGTCGATCGCTTAAAACACAAAAATAGTTGCGCGGGCGAGAGCCTAGTTTGTCTCTGAATAAGGTTTCTTACACACACTTCATACCCGAACAGCAACGTTTTGCTCTAGTCATTACCACAGCTAAGGAAACTAAAGATTATCACCCAGTAATGAGGAATTTTGAGAGTTGTTTTAATTGAGTTTGACGGTTGAAATGTTTTAAAATGTATTTCTATCGGCAAAGTATCGATATTTACTTTTATCGAATAATTTCCCTCAAAAGTTCGCACCTAAATTGGTGCGACTTCCATCGCTAACATTGTGAAATTGGTTGGCGAAACAAAACAAAATAGTTTGACTATGCCAAAAGAAGTGTAAAAACAAAATGTCCGAGATGTCTGGCTGCAGAGCACAGAGTTTAAGGAGTGGATGACGAAGGATCCCATAGATTTAGATTTGTTGTAAATGTAGTACTTGCAACAAATGTTCCAATTTAATGTGAGTATTTTAAGTTGGTGAAATGCTCTGTAGTCCTGCCCAGCATTGTGGCCGCTCCTTATTGGTTACAATGCTGGGCAAGTGCAGAGTATTACACTTGAAAATCTTGGTCTTTGTACCAAAAAAAAAATGGTGTGTAAATTCTGCTGCCTCGACATATGCACCGAAAGGCCTTCTCCCAGTCAGTGTAAAAATGAGGAGCTGGTGCTTCAAATGGATTTGGAAAGTGTTAAATTGATTAAGCAACAGAAAAATATTTAAGAAGAATACAAAAATTGTTGCGCGGACGAGAAGCTGCAGCTGTCATGACACGAAAGCGCGTAACAACTGAGCCAAACTGACGCCTATCTCATTAAAAACTTTCGTAAACTGGTTGGGAATTGCAATTACCTTTGCGTTGAAAATTCATGGCCAATTAGGCCATGGGGTTGTTTGAATTCTTTTGTTGTAATTATTAGAAGAAAATTTGAATCTTTGGCGGTTAAAAACTGCACAAAATTACAGAAATGGTTAAGTTGAAAAAAATTCAAATTTTTGCGCGCTGCTCTTTTTTACTATTTTTATTATACCGAAAAAAAACAACCATGTGTCAATTAAGTGAAAAAAAACTTTTTCTTACTCTACGGGTGATTCGAACTCACGACTGACGGCATTTCACACTATGGGAAGATCGTGTTAGACGACTGAGCCACGCCGCTAGTCTGACAGGCCGCATCAAATTGCTTACTTGTATTGCATAAGATGCACTTGTATTGAAAACATTCAAGAATATTTGCTTGCTTGTAATTCTCAAGAATGAATTCTTTCAACTTACAATATAAATAAAATGACTTTTATCTAGTTTGTATGTTAAAATTGATAAAATTGACAAGAAGACTTATTAAACCAAAAGTTTTTTGCTAAAAACTTTTTTTTTTTTTGTGTGTACCTACAACAATTGTTAGCGAGAACGGATCCGTTTTCCATGTTTCCACGAAGTTTTCTCTAACAAAACTATAGAGAATGTGTTCCGTTTTATGAAAATGTTGTATAACCAAAGTGACTATTATGAATTAATATGAATTAAACTCACTTTGTATGGGCACCTAAAGTAAATTGTTCGCATCATTGGAAAAGGGTAAAGCCAATGGATTCTATGTGTTTACAGGTTGGGAGGGTATTAGAAGAAGAACATTACCACCTCAGTTCTTCGACCATACATAGTCTGTGTGATCATTTAGACCAGTATTTGGTTGTTTTGTCCCGTCCTTCTTAACTCTGTCTACTATCTTTAGTTATGTGACGGGGCAGCTCTCTAGGTGGCAAAGCACCCACCCCATTTTCCCTGAGCACAGTCGACCCCGTAGGCAGAGTACGCCTCCAGTTAGCTGCACACATTCCCGTGTTCGTTACAGTTTTCGTTCCGAAAAAGTATTACCTGTTGCTCAGTTTGTGGCAGCAAAACGTAAGTTTTCGAATCCGTTCTCGATACGTTCTCGAATCTGAATCGTTTCCAATACGTTTTCGCTATCGAGAAAGTGTCGAGAACGGAACACTAGACAAAGAAGGCCCGACTCCATTAGGGTTTGCTTGACAATGTGTTGTGCATCGGTCAGCAAAGCATTCATTTGGTCCTCATAGCTCGGTGGGGGCATCTGATTCAGAGCATTGCGCTGTGTCTCCTCCAGAAAGTAAACAGCTGTCTGCAATATTCCGGGCAATGGCCACACGCACAATGATCGCACTTAGTTCACTGGCCAAAACCATGATAGTATACAATCGGGAAAGACATTGGCTTTGCTGTGTGGCATATTCTTAACGATGCGTAGGTAAGCATTAAGTGTTGCACCTTGACGCCAGATTCAGTTAAAGACAGAGAGAGAAAGATAGATTTAGATGAAGATTTGTAAAGCCCTTAAAGTACTCACAAAATGGGGCAAAATGCGATCCAATACTTGGACAACTTTTCCACAGTTGCAGGAGGTGACCCCACAGCAATGATTAAAAGAGACCATCACCTGGCCGAATCTTTTTTTTCAGCTAGCCTACTCTTTCTTCATCGAATATATAAACATATTATATAATATATGCGCTTCCACATAATTCTACAATGTTTGAATAAAATAGGTTGACTATAGCATATAGCTGTCACAGTAACAATCGATCGAAAAACTAGTTCTAGTGAGAAAAACTTTTTTGTTTCCAAAGGTAGCGTCTCCAAACTTGATATTTACAAGTTTTCCAAGTCTTTTCATAATATCACCACATTTGATCCAAATCGGACAACTATATAGTATAGCTGCCATAGCAAAGATTGGTGTGAAATGTAGTCCAGGCTAAAAAAAACTTTTTTGTTTTCAATGCTATGTTCTCCAATCTTGATATTTATTAATTCTCTATGCTTCCCCATTATTCTATTACATTGGATTAAAATCGTATGACTATAGTAAATAGCAACCATAGGAACTATAGGTTCAAAAACTAGTTCCAGTGAGAAAGAATGATAAAAGAATGATTCATTTTAATTTTTAATTCACAATGAACTAACAAAAATTAGAATTAATTCAATTTTTTTTCAAAAGTCAGAATTGAATTGATTTTGTATAAATTCAAGTGAATTAGAAAATTAAAAAAATAGAAAAATAACAGACAAAAGGAAGCAAACTAGACCCCAAAGAGTAGTATTATTTTATTCAATACAATACTAATTATAGTTCGTTAAAGTTATTAATATAATTCGTTAACTTTTAATAACAGAAGCTTTTCAAAGTTCTCGTCTCCCAGATATCCACATTTGGATACGTTTAAAAAAGACCTCTTATTTTGTGAATGCTTGTTCAGGATATATAGCGATTTTGCCGAGTCGGACAAATATGGCGAAAATTCTCATTAGGCTGGCAATGCTTCTTCAGAAGTTTCTAAAAATATAAAAGCCTATAATAAAAATAATTGTGCTTCACGATTAGATATTTTCCAGCAAATGAAAAATCGAAGTATTCCGCAATATTAGAATCCGCACAGCTTATAGCTGTGTTGCATTCGAAAGACATTTCTAGGACATCGTTCTTTCTTATTTTAAGAATCTCCGCTTCAGTACCAATATCGAAACTATCGACTTAGTTATGCAGCTCTTAGAGGTGGATGGCTCATAATAATCATTGTTGTCTTCTTGCGAAGTATTTACTTTCCTTAGCTCCGATATTTTGCACCCTTTTATATTTTGTTATTATACCCTTGCAAAGGGTATTATAATTTGCCCAGAAGTTTGCAACGCATAGAAATATTCATTTCCAACCTAATAAACTATATATATTCTTGATCAGGGCGATGAGCTGAGTCGATTGAGCTTTGTCCGTCCGTCTGTCTGTCCGTCTGTCTGTCTGTCCGTCTGTCTGTCTGTCTGTCCGTCTGTTTCTACGCAAACTAGTCTCTCAGTTTTAAAGCTATCGAGCTGAAATTCTGCACAGAGTCTTCTATTTACTGCACGCTGCTAATATGTCGGAACCGACCGGATCGGATGACTATATCTTATAGCTGCCATAGGAACCATGGGTCAAAAAACGGGTCTTAGTGAGAAAAACTTTTTTGTTTTCAATGTTAGCGGCCTTTAACTCGGCCATTATTAAAACTATTTGCTTTCAAACAGATTTGCAAATTTTGGTCAAGATCGGATGACTATATCTTATAGCTGTCATAGGAACCATCGGTCGGAAAATGGGTCTTATTAAGAAAAACTTTTTTGTTTTCAATGCTGGCGTCATAAAAATCAGCCATAATTAATATTATATGCTTTCAAACAGATTTGCAAATTTTGGTCCAAGTCGGATGACTATATCTTATAGCTGCCATAGGACCGATCGGTCGGAAAATGGGTCTTAGTGAAAAAAACTTTTTGTTTTCAAGTAAATCGTTCTTAAAGTCAGTGATTCTTAATAATAAACGCTTTCAAACTAATTTGAAAAAGTTGATCGACATCGGGTGACTATATCTTATGGTTGCCCATAGGACCGATCGGTCGGAAAATTATTCTTAGTGAGAAAAATCTTTTCTGTTTTAAATTTTATCTTTCCTTAACTCCGCGATTGTTAATTTGATATGTTTTAAAAAAAAATCGCGAAATTTGGTAGAAATCAGATGTTTATCTGTCGGAAAATGGGTTTTAGTTAAAATTTTTTTAGATTTTTATGTAAGCTTTCTTAAACTCTGACAGTTCAAAAACAGCATTTGCAAGAGTATAAAAACTTCGGCACAGACGAAGTTAGCTTGGCCTTCTCGTTTTTTTATTTATTTATTTAGAGTCGACAAACAAAAGTTGTCAACAAAAGTATAAATACGTTACAAAAAAAATTTTATGAGCTAAGGAAAATTACAAAATAACTAATAACGACTCCGACACGGTGGGGGTATTGTATTTGCCAGTCCGGCCAGCTATGCCCCTATTCACAGCCAATTGTAGTCAGAGAAGTTATTAGAGCTAACAAAAACGTTAATAATATAGAGATCAAGAAGAGGGAGAGAGAGAAAAAACCATAACCTATAATTATGTAGGAACAAAGGAAAAAAAAAAGATAATATAATAAATTAAAATAAAACAGAGATAGAATGAAAGAGAAAGAACTATCTAAAAGTAAACTTTAAATATAAAAAATGTATACGTAAAACTTAAAACTAAATAACCGGAAAATCTCTGACCCGGTGGGGGAGGATTTTTTAGCCAGTCCGGCAAGCTATGCCCCTACTCACAGCTGGGAGTGGTCAGAGATTTCCCCGGAGATAATTATAGAGAGACTTTTTAGAGAGAAGAGAGAGAGAGTTCTGTTGAGAGCAGGTGATTGAGATCATTGTAATTTTGACATAAGACCCGAAAACGATTGTGCTGGGCATAATCAGTTGTGCATCTAGACAAGATAAAAGGAAAATAGTTTCTAGTTGGCCTAGAACTAACGGTAAAGTTAAGGCGACCTAAAGGATCAGAAGAGTCTACATCACCGATAATTAGCTTATGAAGAAAAGAAACACCTAAGACTGTTCTACGATTAGCTAACGAAGGAAGGTCAATTTAGCTATAAGCAACTTTAACAAAAAAAAAACAATCGCTTTATCTTTGCATCCTAGAATGGGAAAATTCTGAACAAAATATTAAAAATCGTGGAAAACTGCTGTTATAGCCTGACAAAAAAACGAGAAGGCCAAGCTAACTTCGTCTGCGCCGAAGTTTTTATACCCTTGCAAATGCTATTTTTGAAATGTCAGAGTTTAAGAACGCTTACATAAAAATCTAAAAAATTTTTAACTAAAGCCCATTTTCAGACAGATAAACATCTGATTTCGACCAAATTTTGCGAATCTTTTTGAAAACATATCAAATTAACAATCGCGGAGTTTAAGAAAGATAAAATTTAAAACAGAAAAGTTTTTCTCACTAAGACTCATTTTCCGACCGATCGGTCCAATGGCAACCATAAGGTATAGTCACCCGATGTCGATCAACTTTTTCAAATTAGTTTGAAAGCGTTTAATATTAAGAATCACCGACTTTAAGAACGATTTACTTAAAAACAAAAAAGTTTTTTTCACTAAGACCCATTTTCCGACCGATCGGTCCTATGGCAGCTATAAGATATAGTCATCCGATTTTGACCAAAATTTGCAAATCTATTTAAAAGCATATAATATTAATTATGGCCGAGTTTTATGACGCTAGCATTGAAAACAAAAAAGTTTTTCTCACTAAGACCCATTTTTTGACCGATGGTTCCTATGACAGCTATAAGATATAGTCATCCGATTTTGACCAAAATTTGTAAGTCTGTTTGAATACATATAATATCAATAATCGCCGAGTTTTATGAAGCTAGCATTGAAAACAAAAAAGTTTTTTCACTAAGACCCATTTTCCGAACGATAGTTCCTATGGCAGCTATAAGATATAGTCATCCGATATTGACCAAAATTTGCAAATCTATTTAAAAGCATATAATATTAATTATGGCCGAGTTTTATGACGCTAGCATTGAAAACAAAAGAGTTTTTCTCACTAAGACCCATTTTTTGACCGATGGTTCCTATGGCAGCTATAAGATATAGTTATCCGATCCGGTCGGTTCCGACATATTAGCAGCGTGCAGTAAAAAGAAGACTCTGTGCAAAATTTCAGCTCGTTAGCTATAAAACTGAGAGACTAGTTTGCGTAGAAACAGACGGACAGACGGACAGACGGACAGACAGACAGACGGACAGACAGACAGACAGACAGACGGACGGACAAAGCTCAATCGATTCAGCTCGTCGCCCTGATCAAGAATATATATAGTTTATGGGGTCGGAAATGAATATTTCCATGCGTTGCAAACTTCTGGGCAAAATTATAATACCCTTCGCAAGGGTATAAAAAAAAATAGTTGCCCACTTCAGAAATAATTATCCATATATAATATGAAATATTAATACGAAAGCTGCTTGTACACTTTTCATATATCTCTAAATAGTAGGTTGTCAAACTTCTCTAAAGATAATCTCTTAATGAATTGAACTTATTAAATTATATCAAAAAAGGCAACATTTTCCAAATATTTAGAGTTATTTGCTTTGCTAATACACTATCGTCAGAGATGTATGACAATTGTAAAGGCAGCTTAAGTTTAGAAAAATGGCATAATTTTAAGGCAAAGGATTCCTAAAAAATTTAGTCCTAAAACAAGATTGTTTAGGTAAAATGCCCTATATTTTAGGAAATTATTGCCTGAAAATCACATTTTAGGTAATAAAATCCATTTTCCTAAAATTTGAGGAAAATCTTTTTTCTGTGTGCGGTCTTCAAAAGCAGTTTCTTAAGCATTTAGCGGTTTTATTACCATGGAGATCCCATAGCTGCAAATTGCACTTATGCATTGATCCTGGCATGCTTTTTCACTTGATTGGCATTAACTTTTTGGTATTATTTCGCGATTTAATAAGTCGCTCGTCACGGTAAATAGGTTTAAATAACTCGAGAACCACACATTCTGTGGCTCCCAGCTTAGAACCGAGAGCTGTGGCTCACGAGCCGAGAGCGGTTTGATGGCTCACGGCTCACGAGTTGTTGCTCACGAGACGAGAGCTGGATGATAGCTCACGGCTCACGAGCTGTATCTCCCAGCTCAGAGCCGAGTATTCTGGCTCACGAGCCGAGAGCCGTTTGATGGCTCCCGGCTCACGAGCTGTAGCTCACAGCTAAAAGCCAAGAGTCGAGTGTCGAGAGCTATGAGCAAAGAGCGATTTCGAACCCTGACTAAATATCTTTAGAAGGTACAAACCTTCTAACTACAAAACTGTGGAAGATATAAAGTTTTTTCCAAATTCCGAGGGCGGCAGGGGGCGTAACAAAAATTGAAATTAAACTTGATCTGCCTGCAAGTACAAGACATATATGTTCCATACATGTCAAACCTCTAACTCTTACCATCTCTGAGATCTGTGCGTTCATACAGACGCACATGGCTATATCGAATCGGCTGTTGTTGCTGATCAAGGATATATATACTTTAAATGTAAAATTGGCTTAAACAGCACCTTCAAAGTAGGGCCAGGGCCAAGCTTCTTTCAAACTCTCAATCTATATGAGAGTTCCCCAGCGATAGCCCTTGGGCCACGAACAATGGCGAGTACGCCATTTCATACCGAATGCTTGCCGAAGTCATGCATCACTGTGTGTGTTAGAGAGAGACACGGTGACATTTTCGCGCTCTCTGCATGGGGAACCCTGATCTATACATACTTTATATGGTCGGCAATGATTTCTTCTCCCTTCTATAAAAAAAAGTTAACTTACCGAAAATGTATTCCAACAGTTCCGTTTCGAGCTGCCCTTTGGTGAGAGCAGTGACGAGATTTTGTATTCACCCAGTACACCCGCCTATCAAACCCCCGCCGAGGGTGTGCCCATCTCTAAGCCCATAATCGATGAGTTAATGGCTTTGGATGATCAACATGTGGCTGTACATTGGCATCCTGGACGCTTTACCAATGGACCGATTGAGGGTTATCGCCTACGCTTAAGCAGCTGGAATCATAGCCAGGAGCAGGTAAGTGAAATTTAAATAATCCAACTGTGTGAAATCAAGTTAATTTTCTAAATTTATATGTTAGCTTCTATCCGCTCAAAGTGGCAGTTTCATCTTTGATCAGCTCAAGGCAGAGACCAACTACAGTGTGGAATTGTTTATGTTGAATAAACAAGGCGAAGGACCCGCCGCTAGGAGTAATATACTGACACTGGCCAATCAGACACAGGAACAGGGTTTAAATGCTTTGATAATGGGCAAGCAGGGTATCATTTGGCAGTCACTGGAGCCGGCGGGAGAGTTACGTTGGATCTATCGCAGTGACAAAGGGTTGAGTGATATGGCCTGGTCTCAAAGTGAGCAACGTTTGTGGTTGCTAGAGACTACAGGTGAGCTGAAAAGCTTAAAGCTAAACGAGAGTATGGCCAGGCAAATCCAGCTAAAAACTAAGCAAGGTGGTAAACCCAAAAAGCTTACTCTAGACTGGTTAAGGAGAAGACTCTACTTGGCCTTGGATTTCGAGGAAGATAACTATAAACTCATTAGCAGTGATGTGGAGGGTGAGACAGTAGAGTGGCTAGAGGTGAGCATAAGAAGAAGCATACAACAAATCGAAGTGGATGCTTTAAATGGTTGGCTTTTCTGGACAGATGAGCAGAGTCTGTGGCGTTACGATTTGGCTGGTGGAAAACCTTTGTTAATACAAAAGATACGCCAGCCGGGTGGATTTCATTTGGATGTACAACATTGGTTAATACGTTTAATCCAACCGGAGGAGGGAGAGTTGTTGGAACTTAGCTATGATGGTAATTGGTCAAGGAATAAGTCTCTAATCAAAGGTCACTGGCTAGACTTGGCCTGGCAGGGTAACTCACTGTGGCTGGTTAAGCATAAGGAACTTTGTCAAATGAATCCGGCCAACAAATGGAATATGGAAGTGGGTGAGAAATTGATATTATTGGATGAACAACAACAGCCTCTGTGTAGAAGAAAGGGTTTACCTAGAGATTTGAAGGCCTTACTGGGTAAACAAGAGGCACAAATTAGCTGGCTGGAGCCTAGATTGAATCCCTATCAATCTCAGTGGGTAAGAGATACTTTCAATTGGAGCTACGAACTGGAAGTATTGGATGTGGCCAGTCAAAGTGCCTACAATATAAGGAATATACAAACTACACACTTTGCCTTGGAACGTTTACAGCCGGATAATCTATATCAATTACGTGTAAGGGCACACACCGTCTTAGGTGACTCTGGTGAGTGGACAGAACCGTTTCAAGCACGCACCTGGCCTCGAGGTAAACATCAAATCACTTGGCTTACACAGGAGGGTGACATTTATGACTCTAATGAATTGGGTCAAAAGTTGGTAGAAAGAAATGAAATGAAACTAAAGTCTAAACCGGCTAAGCTAGCCCAGGTTAATAGTAGCTTAAGTTACTATGTCAGCGGTAAGGGAAAACTGGAATGCTTGAATCTTTATCAGCCGCAAATGAAATGTTTTAGCCAATCAGTGGAACAGGTGGGTGCAGTGGTATATGATACACGTGGTGGACGTGTATATTGGACGGATATGAAACGTAATTGTGTGATAAGAATGGATCCGTTGAAGGGTTTACGTGAATTATTACCCATATGGCAAGCAAGAGATTTGGCTTTGGATACGGAGAGAGCACATTTGTACTATGCTAATAAAAGAGAAATTAAAAGAAAAGGACTTAAAGGACCAACGCTGGAGGCAAGGGATTACTTTGAGCTAAATGCTTTAGAGGGTGAGATTAATTCTTTCACTTTGGATTTGAAGGAGCGTTTGATCTACTGGCTGGTGCAGGTAAATGAGGGTTTGAGACTTTACAGCTCACAAATGGACTTGATGAAAACTCACCAAATGTTGCAAGAATTTCAACAACTAGGAGCTCAGCCCAGTAGCTTGTCATATGTCAAACCCATCCATGCTTTAATGTGGCTGGAAAGTGAGGACGAACAAGCCATCATTTGGAGACTTGAACAGCCTGAATCTTATCTAAGTAAACTAAAACCTCAGGGTTTAAACTTGAGTTTAAGTAATCTGCAATTAAAAATGGATAATGTTTACTCTAGAAGATTTGGATGAGGAGGTAATCCCCTCTGTTATACCACCAGAGAGCATAGTTATAGAAGCTGGTCATTGGGATGATTTCTATATACGTTGGCAATCGTTGGGTAATCAAAGCTTAAGCTTTTATTTACTTTTGGAGTATGGTAAACATTGGTTTACTTTGGAGTTGACCACTCCCTTTGCACACATAACCCAACTACCCCAGGCTCAGCTTAATTTTAGTCTAAGCCTTACACCGCATACACCTTGGGTAGCTGGTCCCACCACACGTGTACAACTTACCAGTCCCAAAGCTTTACCCACTCAACCACGTAGATTGCGCATTTTTGTGGAACGTCTAGCCAAACCCTTGGAACCCGCTCACATACAAGCCTGGTTACGTTGGGAGTTACCTGAAACTGAACCTAAACCTGAGACATTTAGCTATCAACTCAAATGTTGGTTGGGTGAGCAACTTCATTTGGAAATGGAACTCAATCAAAGTAATCTAGAGGCCTTAATACCAAATCTAGAAGCCGATCAAACCTATCGCTTTCAATTGGAATCTCAAGTGTCTAGCTTATCCCTACATGTGGCACCCGAAGTGCAATCTGTGCCCAGAGTTCTTTATGTAAATGCAGAATTTATAGGTGAATTGGATTTGGATTTGAATACACGTAAATCTTTGGTTTACACCAACAGTCCGGTGGATTATTTGACCTATATGCAGGGAGAAGAACGTTTATTGTGGGTGAATGAACATGTGGAACTTTTAATGCATACACCCGGCTCAACACCTGCCAAACTGGCACGCATGAGAGCAGAAGTTTTGGCTTTAACCGTTGACTGGGTCTTACGTATTGTCTATTGGGCCGAACTGGAGGCGGTTACCCCACAAATGGCCATTATATATAAACTGGATCTTTGTCGTTTTGAGGGACGCATTTTACAGGGTGAACGTTTATGGAGTACACGACCGGGTTTATTAATCAAAGATTTGGTGGCATTGCCTTATAGTCAGTCTTTGGTTTGGTTAGAGCATGAACTAGGCTCCACCAATGCCAGTCTACAAGGACTTGATCTTTTCAATAAAACCAATTTGAGTTTGGAGTTTCCTTTGAAACGTTTACCCCTAATGAGACTATACGAAGGCAGTTTGGAACCAGGATTAGAGACCTTAAATCTAATAGATCAAGCGGGTAGACTTTGTGTCTATGATGTGGCTAGACAATTGTGCACGGTGACCGCTTTACGTACCCAATTGAATGTGTTGACCATTCCCCTAATACAACTGGCTCAGGATGCGGGTTATTTGTATGCCTTAAGAAATGGTAGCCTACAAGCCTTTGGTAGACGTAGACAGCAATTGGATTATGTCATTGATTTGGCACAGGATGAGGTGCGTCTCTTAAAAGCCTTCAACTATCAGGCTTATCCTGCCAAAAGCTGTCTTTTACCCTCTACCATGGAGGCTAATTTGTTACCCCTTTGCCTGGAAACGGTATGTGTGGTTCACTTACCCCTTCTACGGGCCAACTTCAATTGTTCCATACCCCTACCTGGTGTAATTTATCATCTAAATCTTAGCCTACCACAAAAAGACTCTTTCATACAACGTCAGGCCTTTGCTGGAGACTCAATTAACTTTACCCAATTGGAACCTTTTACCAACTATCATCTAAGTGTCCAAGTGAATAGTTATTATCATTTAAAAATGCTACAACCTTTTGTCCAACTACCCCTTCTACATTTACTCACTGCTGCTGCTGCTCCCTCTGCACCTCAAAACTTTACTGTACAAGTTCTAAGTCCCTCCGAAGTGGAAATCAACTGGTTAGCACCTCTTCATCTACGTAGTTCGAGCGTCTACTATCTACTCTATCATCAATTGGATACAGCCAACTTTCAACGTTTGGATTCAGCGGGTAAACATCGTCTAACTAACCTCAAGCCTGACTCTTCATATCAATTTTGGGTACAAGCTCATGCCACTCCTCTCAAGTTTACATCCAGTGTTCAACTGGTGGCCACCACCTTTAAGCCTTTACCCGAACTACAGCTACTCGATTTAACTGCCTATACTTTGACTCTAAGCTGGCCTGGTTCTCAAGATCCACTCACCTCTTTACATTTGGTGTGTCGCCCCGAAAAGCCAGAGGAGGCCTCACCCTTGCTTTTGGACATCGCCCTCAATCATACCCTCATCCAAGTGTACCCTCTTGTACCCCGTACACGTTATGTGTGTCATTTATTGCTACGTTATGCTTCCCTGGGTCCTGGCGCTCCACTATATCAAAGCTCTAGTCACATTTATGAAACATTGGGTGATGCACCCAGTGCACCCGGACGTCCACAATTGGAGCATATCGCTGGTGAAATCTTTCGTGTTAGCTGGCCACCGGCTTTAGATCATGGTTCACCCATTGCATTGTATAATCTGGAGGCCTTGCAGTCCAGACGTTATACCGGCTCGAAAAGAAGACGACGTCGTGATGTTTCATTATCCTTAATGCCCTGGGCTGAGGAACCATTGGTGGTGGAGGATCAGTGGCTGGATTATTGTAATACCACCGAATTGAGTTGTATCGTGCGTGAATTGTATGCAAGTCGCTTGTTATTGTTTCGTGTGCGTGCACGAAATACTGAGTATGGCTGGGGACCGTACAGCGAGGATAGCGAACGTGTGGAGGAACCGTTTGTGTCGCCCGAGAAACGTGGTTCATTGGTATTGGCCATTATAGCGCCAGCGGCCATTGTATCCAGCTGTGTGTTGGCATTGGTGTTGGTGCGAAAGGGTAAGTTGGTAAGGGGTGGCGTGTCGGGCACGAAACACAATATGCTAGAATCTATTACACAAATTTTGTGCTGTTGCCCAGACCAGTATGGAAAAATTATTCCAATTCAACTTTTTTTTACAGGTGAATTGAATATACAGCATATAAAGAAGAACTTAAGCTTAAAGTAACAGATTATAGAATAGAATGTCCAAGTCGTAGTCTGATAAGTTTTACCAGTTCTTTTCTGGGTGGGCGAATGATTTCTATCTGCTTGAGGTAGTGGTCGATATTGTTTTTGTTCGGATTTAAGGACTGGTACGAGAGTGAAGTGTGCTTTATAAGGTTTATGTTAATATTTGAAAAGGCGTGTCTGTTTATTTAATGTTTGAGGTTGTGATTAGAGGTGATGTGGTTGCTCTTTTCGCTGTTTCGTCAGCATATTCATTGCCTAATATACCAACATGACTGGGTATCCAAAGGATTTTGATTTTTGGGAAGTACCTAATTAAAAGAGTTCTTATGGTTGCTGAATAAAAGGACGAATTGTTTATGTTCTGATAATGAATCGGAGCACATACATATTTTCCCTGTTTTTATACCCTTGCAAAGGGTATTATAATTTTGCCCAGAAGTTTGCAACGCATAGAAATATTCATTTCCGACCCCATAAACTATATATATTCTTGATCAGGGCGATGAGCTGAGTCGATTGAGCTTTGTCCGTCCGTCTGTCTGTCCGTCTGTCTGTCCGTCTGTCTGTCCGTCTGTCTGTCCGTCTGTCTGTCCGTCTGTCTGTCCGTCTGTCTGTCCGTCTGTCTGTCCGTCTGTCTGTCTGTCCGTCTGTTTCTACGCAAACTAGTCTCTCAGTTTTAAAGCTATCGAGCTGAAATTTTGCACAGAGTCTTCTTTTTACTGCACGCTGCTAATATGTCGAAACCGACCGGATCGGATGACTATATCTTATAGCTGCCATAGGAACCATCGGTCAAAAAACGGGTCTTAGTGAGAAAAACTTTTTTGTTTTCAATGCTATCGTCATAAAACTCGGCCATAATTAATATTATATGCTTTCAAACAGATTTGCAAATTTTGGTCAAAGTCAGATGACTATAACATATAGCTGCCATAGGACCGATCGGTCGGAAAATGGGTCTTAGTGAAAAAAACTTTTTTGTTTTCAAGTAAATCGTTCTTAAGTCGGTGATTCTAAATATTAAAAGCATTCAAACTAATTTGAAAAAGTTGATCGACATCGGGTGACTATATCTTATGGTTGCCATAGGACCGATCGGTCGAAAATAGTTCTTAGTAAGAAATTTTTTTTGTTTTGAGTGTTAGCGTCTTTAAACTCACTGATTACTAATTCTGTATGCTTTCAAATGGCATTCAAATATATTCGCAAAATTTGGTCGAAATCGGATGACTATATCAAAAGGCTGCCATAGGACCGATCGGTCGGAAAATGAGTCTTAGTGAGATTAACTTTTTTGTTTTAAATTTTATCGTTCTTAAACTCGGCGATTTTTATATTTTGATATGTTTTCAAAAAGATTCGCGAAATTTGGTCGAAATCAGATGATTATCTGTCGGAAAATGGGTTTTAGTTAAATATTTTTTAGATTTTTATGTAAGCGTTCTTAAACTCTGACATTTCAAAAACAGCATTTGCAAGGGTATAAAAACTTCGGCACAGACGAAGTTAGCTTGGCCTTCTCGTTTTTAACTGCTATTTGTACTGCTTCTAGTAAAGCTATTATCTTTGCAGTATACACAGAGGAATAGCTGGGCAAAGTCGCGAGCTTAAGAACTTCCTTCTCAATGGTTATTGCATATCCTGTTATTTCTTTGTTTAAAGATCCGTCGGTGTATATAAATGTATGGTTACTTAATTTGTGTTTTGTTTTGTTGAATTCTCTTAAGAAGATGTCTTTGTCTGTATTAGACTTAATAAAGTGCCGTATAAATTTCCTTTATAATTGAATAGACTACTTCAAAACAAACTGAACTGTCACTATTTTGCCAATTTTATGCAATGTCCTTGAGATATCGTTGAAAATCATTTTTTGATATGCATTTTTTTAAATTCCAATATTATCGGCACCTCAGTAGCTAGAGACATACGACCCAAAGCCCCCACACCGACAAAGTTTGCTTCTAAAAAACAACGAATTAGGCAAATTTAGATTTTATTTTAAGCTTTTTACTTACTCTGGAGGGATTCGAAATCGGGACCCTTCGGACTGAGCACGATTTGAAAGCCGCCACGATTCATATCTTATCTTGAATTGAGATGTGTCTTAAAATGTATGTGTAAAAGTAAAATTGGCTCAAACAGCACCTCCAGGAGGGCCAGGGCCAAGCTTCTCTCAATCTCTTGGCGTGTGTGCTTATAATTTTTCGCACAAGAGAAAGGGACCTACAGTTTAACGCCGAATCCGAACGGCAATAGTTAGAGAATTTGCTTTTTCATGGCTAGTTACTTCACAGCTGGCGCCAGTAGCTGGTGAAGGTGATCGGGTGTGTAAAAGCTTTTTTCTAAAGAAAGAAAAAACTTTTTCTATTAGATGGTCCGAGAGGGGATCGAACCCACAACCTCCCGCACCAGCCGCCACACATACGAATGATACGCCACGCCCGACCACTGTACTGTCCAAAATGTATGTGTACCTACCGAAAAAATGAAAATAATTCATATTGAAACAAGAAAGAAAGTCGGCCAAGCCCGACTATAACATACTCTGCACCCTTAATGTCGCAGCTCGCATTTGGTCACGAGTCAACCAGCCAGTTAACACACAACGCACAACGCAGTGCGCTCTCTAAGTCTCTCTCTCTCTCTCTCTCACTAAGATTGCTTCTGCTGAACGCGATGCTTAGGTTATGGGTGGGGTGGGTGGGGGGTGTTAACTGACCGTTTTTTGCTCATAACTTGAGTATCGTTCATCCGATCTTTTTATTATTCCTTCAGCAATTCGATAAATAATTTTGAGTACTAGATATCTCTAGAAAGTACGAACCATCTATCATCAAAACTGTAGGAGATATGACGTTTTTTCCAAATTGAGGGGGCGCGAGGGGGCGTGGCAAAAATTGAAAATAAACTTGATCTGCCTGCAGGTATAAGAAATATATGTCCCATACATGTCAAACCTCTATCTCTTACCATCTCTGAGATCTCTTCGTTCATACGGACGGACGGACAGACGGACAGACAGACAGACGGACAGACGGACATGGCTATATCGACTCGGCTGTTGATGCTGATCAAGAATATATATATACTTTATAGGGTCGGAAATGATTCCTTCTCCCTGTTACATACTTTTGCACAAACTTAATATACTCTATGTACCTTCGGTACAGAGTATAAAAACGTTACCATCGAAAAATATTTGAAATTGATTTCCGAGTTCAGCATTCCAAATTATTATAAACAAAAATTCTAATAGAAATTGCATATCGCTTAAATGAGACCACTTGTAATTCTCAAGTTCGAATTTCGTGTACATATGCCCAATATATAAGAGGCAACTTAAATAAGCGCAGCTGAAATCAAAAGTGTCTGCACTTTTGAATCAAAGACGCGCACAGTTTATTAATTGTTTATACCAAAGCTGCTGCAAGCCTGTAAAATTTTGGTGATAAAGTCTAAGTTTCGGTTCACGGACCGGTTCCTGTACTTATCGAATCCAAGGTTTTGGTTCGAGTCTGGGTTCATAGGTTGTTAAATAGTCAAAATTTATACACATATTTGATTAGGAGAACGCCTCCAGATTACCAAGCTATGTATATGAGTCGTCAAGTCGACTGGAACACATTCCTCATTCACAGGTGTTCTAAAAAGTCTTTCAAAAGTGCCTGGTCTTTGAATTTTGGTAATTTTATGAAATTTTTGATCACATTTATGTCTTTTTTGAGTCCTCTGTCTGATTAAAATAGTCAAAAATTATACCTTTGTCGAGCGAAAATGGTGCCCAAGCCGAGAATCTTCTTAAAGAGTCGTTTATAGCCCGTTTCTCTTATCAGTTTTGACTACATTTCGAGTCATATTCCCAATCAATTGCGAGTCTTTTTCTAGTCGTATTTCAGTCATTTCAGAGTCTTCTTTAAATCGGACACGAATTTAAGCTCTTCAAAAGAGCTTAAACAGGACTCGTCAAGGCGATTCTTGTTAAAATGATCTTCCAAATTTGCTTTGTTTTCCCCTTTTGCGAGTATACTTATGTTTTTCTTTCTTCTCGAAATCTCAATACGGATTGGATTTCTAAAAAGCATTTTTAATTATCAACTAAAGCGATTCTGAACTATAGTATAAAATAGTTTTTCGGTCATAATATTGAGAAAAGTAGAAAAGATCTTAAGAAATTGACTTAAATGGATGTTTGCACCGATCGTTTTTTTTTGTATACAGGTGCTCGGTTCGGTTTCATGTTCGGCGGCTCAAAAAATTTTTTCTGTGCATGGTTCATGGAAAACTCGACCGGTTTCCAGACTTGGTTTGTACGTTTAAATTGAAAAAAATAGAGAAAATATTATACGCAATGTTCGCAATGCTCCGAAAGTTATTTTTCGTCAACTGGCGCCTCTCAATCGCACAAGCAATAGCCTCACTTCGAAATAAGTCGCAATAGCAGACGGCGAAACAAGTGCAGCTTGGCCCGAAAGCAATTTGCTGCCAAAAAAATATATAAACACTTTCAAAATGAGACGGACTGGGTTTAGGATTTGAAGATCTTCAACCCCCAAAAGGTTCTGCTCATGATTCGATCGGAACCCGCTCCCAGGGGCCTTGATTGAACCCAGTCTTTTCGAACTCTACTTACAAATGACACCGTTTTTGTTTTACTTTTGGGTCTAAAAACTGTATGCTTTTAATACTTTCCCCCATCAAGTCATCCAATATCTTTGGTTATTTCTGATATCTGCAAGGGCATACAATGGTGCTACAAAGAAACCAATGCTATACAGAAATCTGCGTGTGTGTGTGTGTGTGTGTGTGTCTGGGGTTGAGGATGAAAAGAGTTTTACGTGCTGAAAGGCCAAAATCTACAGCTGCACATAAATATCGACTGGGCAAGGGATCGCACTTGACTCTTTAGGTGCAAATACAACGTATAGAGTTAGTATCGGAGGGCTGGTGGATTATGTCTTCCCCAAGACTTTGTTGCATACTAACAAATTGCCAGCGTGGCAACCGCAGCACTCCAGCTCTCTCTGTTTGAGTGTTTTTTATGTGTCTGTGGACGGGGAGTTGGGTTCGGGGTGGGTATTCAGTGGGTTCAGAATGCAGCATCGAAGATACTTACTAGGAAAGCAGGACCAAGGATCGAGCGAGTTAGTTAGACAGATGGAGAAAGATGGGCTACCACAACCACTTGCAGCATTTGGCTTAGAAACTAGCAAATAAAATATGAATCCTACATTAATTTAAATTATTTTGAAGCCTACAACCCTGTCGTGGCAGCCCCAACGCAAAAACTACCAGTCAGCTGTTATTGCCAAAAAATGAAATCTCCGACATTTGTGGTACATTGACACTTGGATTGGTTGTTTTCAAAAACAACTAATCCCAAAATCTCACAACGGAATAATACTGATAATCCAACGTCTGTTTCTTGAAATTGGTTGGTTTGGAATTTTGAACATTTTTGAATTAATTATGCATATGTTTTGCCATTGTTAAAAGCAACGATTAATATCGCATACAGGCTTCACGGTTCGTAATGACAGTTGAAGTTTGAATGTGCTATGTAGTACAGTGCTGCTTTGAATTTACAATCGGCGCGCCGATAGGAATGTTTAATGCATCCGTGATCGTTATCGGAACTTTTCTTGATAGTGTGACCGTTCTCTTCGTATAAAGTTACGCGGCGCGCTTCGTGTTTGTTTGAATTCTGCTGTGATTTTGAAAAAGAAGAATGTTGCAAATTTTTTCTCTCTCTTTGAGGGGAAAAAAGATAAGTGGTCTGGAATGGACGTAGTTAAAATTGCTTTAGTCTTAAAAGCTTGTGCTTGACTTAGTCGTAAATGTTTGGGGCTACATATCTGCACCGTTCTTCTAGAATGTTGTACGTCACAAGTTCTTGCTTTTAAGATGTGCCAAATTACCTAAGTGACTTAAATGCAGCACTAACATATACTTAATTAAATGAATTTGCCTTTAGAAAATTGCTTATAGACATACAGTGGTTCAGAATTGTTTTGCCTTGTCAATAAGATCAGCAACTCTCGACCAGCGGCGGTCAATTCGGGCGGCTTGGATGCGCCCTCAGGTGTACCATCGCCCCAACAGGCACAAGCTGAGCAACCCAGACCCTTTTAGGCCCAGCAAACCGTCCATCAGCTGGCGACAGCGGCCTACAGTCAGCATGCGATCCGTTTTGGTGGACCACCGACAATGTACAGCATTCGTAACCTCCGTTGTTTTTATGTAGTAACAATTGATACGAAGAATTTGTTCCGAAGAATGTGAGTTGTGCGAGTTTTTATGCATATAAATATATACTAACTAATAAAGTGTCCAAATGGAAAATCAAAGATAAAGACTTGGAAACTGTCGAAACATATCTGGAAAATAAACTATTGCTGCTTCTACTGTGCGACACCTAGTAAATGATATAGTAAGCTGAAGGCAATTCACCCAAATAATAAAGTTTACTCACCACATCTTGACAAAATGCAAGATTTCTGCTACCACTATTAAAGAGCACAGAAATAGCCATACACACTTCCAGTTTGCTAGATAAATAACACTCAAAAGGGCCGATTTTACATCTACTACATGGCACTATTTGTCGCTTAAGCTTAACATAAAACAGAGTAACTGTGTAACTTTTGAACTGCTCAAAATATGGAATTTTCAGTTTTCTTTTGTTTGATTAGGAATTGTACAGGATTTCATAAAGTAAAGTGTGACGCGCCATAAAATGTTAGTTAAGATTCAAAAAAGTTAACAAACATTTTGTTCAAATATTGCGCCTAACTTCAAATTTCGATAGCTATCGAAAAAGTATCGAGCAAACTGAGCGAACGCGTTAGGGCATTTTCGGCATTGCGTGAGCCAAAATCGAGCGGCCTCTATAAAAGAGGGCGCAGTCGTCCAAGCAGTTTAGTTCACGACTGGAACTCGAAGCGTGCAGGTTAGGTTATTTATTTTTCTTATTTTTCCTGGTTTTTCATGTGGTTATTAAAACCAAACTAATTTTTCTTAATTTATTATTTATTAAATATTTTTCTGACAATTGATATCTCCATCAACGGAACTTCGTTCTCGCTCGTCATAAATTCCCACCAGGGTGACTAAGCCGGTCAAACAAATTCGGCAGATTTCACTCGTGCTTAATAATATTATTCAGCTTCCCTTTCCTTTATTTTGGAACTTTTTATGCTTTTATATAACTCTGAAGGTCAATATGTTGAGCAATGTGAACATTTAAAGGATCGCTTCCTCAAGTTATTTCTTAATTTTTATTACAAAAGAACCCAAATGAAAAAGATTTAAGCATTTCGAGCATTGTGAACATTGAAATGGTCATTTCCCGGAATTATTTTGCAAATATTTGGAAATACTTTCCATAGTTAATTCAATCTCATCTCATTCTCTTCAGGCTCTTCATTTCTATGGCAGTTCTTGTTTCACTCTTTCTAAATCTTGCACCGTTTGCTGCGGTTCAATGCCCAGTTTGATTCTGTACCATTTGGTTATGTTTGAGTTCATCTCTTCTTGGCCCGACACGAATTGGCGTGTGAAACTGTAAAACATACGTGCCTTGTATTCACAATAATTTTGGTAGCCAGACTTTCAGTTCTGTCAAGTCTTTCCAGAGAGGTAAGCTTGCTTGCTGAATCCGTCAATTTTATTTGGATTCATTATTCATGTGCTGAAAATACCTCCATACACTCACAGCTGGGGGTATATAATGAACTCTTTCTGAACCAATTACACCATGATTTGCTGGCGTTCCTGCTTTAAGATTTTTTCAACCAGACTTTTTACATATGTCTTGTCTTTTCTGATTGGTAAACTTGCCAAATTCGGATGTTTGCCGGTATTTTCTTCTTTATAACTTCCATTATCCATCATTTCCTAATCATTTTGTTTCATTCTGACTTTC
Source organism: Lordiphosa magnipectinata (assembly GCA_037044535.1). Classification (NCBI taxonomy): domain Eukaryota; kingdom Metazoa; phylum Arthropoda; class Insecta; order Diptera; family Drosophilidae; genus Lordiphosa; species Lordiphosa magnipectinata. Next base: position 42,578 of record JBAMBO010002445.1, read on the forward strand.
CAAGCCAAGATACTTAGCATCATCTGAGCTTCTTTATTTCGGCCAATTTTGTTTGGCGTTTTCATGAATGTTGTTATGGAGGGCTGAAAAGCCTTGGTCAGCATACTGATATGTCTTTTATATTTATACCACCTAGCAGGCACTTGTCCAGTTTTGAATAGATCTCGCTCCACCGACACCGGACTTATGAGAAAACGCACAAAACGTTCCATTTCCTTATAACTGCTTCTGTTTTTGGCCCGATATTTGCATTACTACCGCTTGACGGTCTCGGCCTCTGCCATAAATGCCCTCCGTCTGTCTGTCATTTCTATGCTGTCTCCTCCGTCAGTTTTAAACCAAACTTTGCGCGAAGTCTTTTGGTACAAGGACGCAGCACATTTGTCGGAACCGGCGGGATTGGATGACTAAAGCGTATAGCTGCCATTGGAACTATCGGTCGAAAAAGTAGTTTTAGTAAGAAAAACTTTTTTGTCTTCAACGCTAACGTGCCCAAGCCTCGAATTTAAAAGTTTTCTATGCTGTTACACAATTCCATTAAGTTTGATGAAAATCGGTCAGCCATATAGTATAGCTGCCATACAAAATATAGTTGTGAAAAAAGTCTTAGTAGGAAAAACTTTTTCGTTTTCAATGCTATCGCTACCAAACCTGATACTGATCAGTATAATATGCTACCACAACATTCTGTTAAGTTTGATCCAAATCGGATGACTTTAGCATATAGCTGCCATAGGAACTATCGGTCAAAAAAGTAGTTTTAGTTAGAAAAACTTTTTTGTGTTCAACACAAACTCGCCCAGTCCTCGTATTTTTAAGTTTTCTAAGCCTTTGCATAATTTCACCAAGTTTGATGAAAATCGGTCAGCTATATAGTATAGCTGCCATACAAAATATAATTCTGAAAAAAAGTTTTAGTAGGAAAAACTTTTTAGTTTTCATTGCTATCGCTGCCAAACTTGTTACTGATCAATTTTATGTGCTACCACACAATTCTGCTAAGTTTGATCCAAATCGGATGACTTTAGCATATAGCTGCCATAGGAACTATCGGTCGAAAAAGTCGTTTTAGTTAGAAAAACTTTTTTGTGTTCAACACAAACTCGCCCAATCCTCGTTTTTTTAAGTTTTCTAAGCTTTTGCATAATTTCACCAAGTTTGATGAAAATCGGTCAGCTATATAGTATAGCTGCCATACAAAATATAGTTCTGAAAAAAAGTTTTAGTAGGAAAAACTTTTTAGTTTTCATTGCTATCGCTGCCAAACTTGTTACTGATCAATTTTATGTGCTACCACAATATTCTGTCAAGTTTGATCCAAATCGGATGACTAGCATATAGCTGCCATAGGAACCATAGGTCGAAAAAGTAGTTTTAGTTAGAAAAACTTTTTTGTGTTCAACGCAAACTCGCCCAAACCTCTTATTTTTAAGTTTTCTAAGCTTTTACACAATTCCACCAAGTTTGATGAAAATCGGTCGACTGTATAGTATAGCTGCCATACAAAATATAGTTCTGAAAAAAAGTTTTAGTAGGAAAAACTTTTTAGTTTTCAATGCTATCGCTACCAAACTTGTTACTGATCAGTATAATATGCTACCACAACATTCTGTCAAGTTTGATCCAAATCGGATGACTATAGCATATAGCTGCCATAGGAACTATCGGTCGAAAAAGTAGTTTTAGTTAGAAAAACTTTTTTGTTTTCAATGATAGCTTAAAGACAGCTTTCCAGTTATGAATATTATGGGTTTCCACACAATTGTGGCAAATTTAATCAAAATCTGATATATATATCGTATATTTGCCTTATATCAATATAAATCTATGGATAAACGAGTAAGTTATAGCAGCTTATCGGATTGATAAGTTGATACATGATAAATCTGGTTTTTGAGAATTCTAATCTAAATAGCTAGATAGCTATCTTTTACTGATTTGCTTGCTTTTTTTTCAAGGAAATTTCAAAATTTCGGTCCTTTGAGCTCGTGCCTAGTCGTGCCCGACACGCGACCAACTCTACTTTTGTTTAGCTAATTAACCACTCCCACTCCACTTACCCCTTTTTTTTATGTTTCTTATTTTAGTACAAAAACGTCGCTTGCGTGCCAAGAAATTGCTGCAACAAAGTCGTCCCAGCATTTGGAGCAATTTATCCACTTTGCAGACTCAACAACAGCTTATGGCCTCACGTAATCGTGGCTTCTCCATGACTTTAAGTGATGCGGATATTGCGCTATTGCCGCAGATTAACTGGAGTCAGTTGAAATTGCTGCGTTTCCTGGGCAGTGGTGCCTTCGGTGAGGTCTATGAGGGTGAATTGCAGGTGGAGGATGAGAAGCAACCGCAACGTGTGGCCATCAAGAGTCTGCGCAAGGGTGCCAGCGAATTTGCCGAACTGTTGCAGGAGGCCCAACACATGAGCAATTTCAAGCACGAGAATATTGTATGCCTTATAGGCATTTGCTTTGACAGCGATTCCATTTCGTTGATCATGGAGCATATGGAGGCGGGAGATTTGCTTAGTTATCTAAGAGCAGCCAGACCTAACTCACAGGTGACTAAAACATTTCCTCTAAGGCAAATTGTTTAAACTTTTGCTCTTTCTTTATCTCTTATTTAGCAAACACAGCCTGGCCTGCAGCTTTCCGAGCTTATTACCATGTGCATTGATGTGGCTCATGGTTGTAGCTATCTGGAGGATATGCATTTTGTACATCGTGATCTCGCCTGTCGCAATTGTTTGGTCTCCGAAGCCCAAACGGATGGCACGGCACAACGTCGTATGGTTAAGATAGGCGATTTTGGTCTGGCTCGTGATATCTACAAGAGCGACTATTATCGTAAAGAGGGTGAAGGTCTATTACCGGTACGCTGGATGTCACCCGAAAGTTTGGTAGATGGTGTTTTCACCACCCAATCGGATGTATGGGCATTTGGTGTACTCTGCTGGGAGATACTCACATTGGGACAGCAGCCATATGCAGCGCGAAATAATTTTGAGGTATTGGCACATGTCAAGGAGGGCGGAAGATTACAACTGCCCACTGGTTGTCCCGATAAGCTGTAAGTATTGAAATGGTAGACACACATTTTGCTATTCACACCGATACGAGCCGAACTTATACCAAAGTTTGTGTCAAGAGAGAAATGAGTACTCTGTTGTTGTTGCGCGCGCACACATGCGGCTGAAAGATGAACTGAAGGCAGAACTTAAGGCTGATCACGACAAATAACCATGCATCAGTTTTGCGGAATCAATCAAGCATGTTGACGTTCTAAAATATCATGAACAGCCGTCTGTTCATCTTTCAACCGCATGTATGCGTGCGCCCAAAACTAAAAAAAACTTTATTACGAAAACCTAAACTCTTAAAATTACTTACTAATGCAATTTGTACATCTCTTCTCTCTACGGCTCTAGCTATGCCCTACTATTGCAGTGCTGGCGCACAGATCCCTGGGAGCGGCCCAGTTTCAAACGTTGCCACAATACTCTACATGCCATTAGCACGGATTTGCGACGCACTCAAATGCCAACTGGAGAGTGTGGTACAAATTCCACACCCAGCATTTCCAACAGTTTGAGTTTCAATCAAAAATCCGAATTAAAGGTGCGCTTCGATGAGGAACTTGAGCAGCTGTCGCTACAAAATGTCACCACCATCCCGGCCAGCAATGAGTTGAAACTCTATGCAAATGAGGGCATCTCGCGTCTGTGAAGAGGCTCTTTTATATTTAATACCCATACCATTAAGCCTTGCAATTGAAATAGTTTATAAGTTGAATAAAAAACAAACACATTTCTATGGCAAACTAATCAATTTTCAACGCAAAATGTTATTGCAATTCGGAAACGGTTTGAAAACCAGTCAGTTATGAGTTGGGCATTAGATTGGATCAGTTGTCAATAGCTATTGCATGTTATTTTGTATAACATGTGAATAGGTTGTCAAATTATCAAGAAACTACTACATTTTTATGTCACATACGTTGAAAAGTCTACACCAGTGGTGTCCAAAATGTCAAAAACCTTTCCCATCGGATGGGAACTCATAGTTCTGCCGGCGTCGCAGCCGACACATGTATAGAGAGAGAGAGAGAGAGTACGTGTGTTCTATTAATACAGAGTTCCCCAGTGATAGCCCCTGGCGCACAAACATACTCGCCAATTCACACCTAATGCTTGCCGAAGTCATGCATCACTGTGTGTTAGAGAGAGACACAGTCAGATTTTCGCACTCTCTGCTTGGGGAACCCTGTATTAATAACACGCTCGGCGTCTTGCTCTCTTACGATGCGCGTGTTCGGCTTTTTGTTCTCTCACGAGGCATTTATTCGTTTGCTTGTTGCTTACGTTGAATTGTCAACATGTTTAGTTGTTTACTTCGTGTTTCGCTGCTACGCACACAAGCGTCAATTATCATTTTACCATTTTATCATTTGATCATTTTAACGTCGTTATTTGACATCGTTATCGTTATCGTTACCGCCCCATTTCACTTTATTCCGTATTCTTTCCTTACAAACCGAGTTTCAAGCCAATCGGATGAAAACTAATTTTTTTGCCTACAGTATTTTTCGAGCATTTTCACGCCTGGGGGCGGATTTTCCGACTTTGGAAAATAACATTTCAAATTATTTCGTATTCTATCCTTACAAACCGAGTTTCAACTCAATCGGATGAAAAATAGTTTTTTGCATGCAGAATTTTCCGGGAATTTTCCTCTTGGGCGGATTTTCCAAAATCGGGAAAACACGTGTCGATTTATTTCGCGTACTTTGCTTGCAAACCAAATTTCAAGTCAATCGGATGAAAATAAAAAATTTTCCCATACAAACTTTTCCGACGCTTTTTCGGCTTTTCCGGTCGGAATTTTCCAAAACCCCGTCTTAGTACGCACTAATGGACTAATGGAATCTCCTGTCCAAATTTCAGCCTTCTATCAATCAGTAAATCAGTCAGTCAGTCAGTCAGTCAGGGCATACTGTTTTATATATAGAGTAGACTAGCAGAAAACCCGTCGCGTTTCGCTGCATCAGTATAGCCTTTATCAGTATGGAACCAATATCCCACATCCCACCCACATCCAACCCACTTCCTACACACATCTAACCCTCTTCCCACCCACTTACCACCCAAATCCCACTCACATCCAACCCACTTCTTACCCACTTACCACCCACATTCCAATCACTAACCACCCACCCCCCACCCACTTCCCACCTAGTTCCCACCCACTTCCCACCCACATCCCACCCACTTTATATCCACTTCGCACCCACTTCTCACTAACCACCCAACCCCCACCCACTTCCCACCCAGTTCCCACACACTTCCCACCCACTTTCCATTCACTTCGCACCCACATCCCACCCACTTTATATCCACTTCCCACCCACATCCCACCCACGTCCCATCCACTTTGCACCCACTTCGCACCCATTAACCACCTAGTTCCCATGCACTTCCCAACCACATCATACCCACTTCCCACCCACATCCCACCCACTTCCCTCCCACTAACCACCAGTTCCCATTCACTCCCCACCCACTTACCACCCAGTTCCCATCCACTTCCCAACCAGCTACCACCCACATCCCACCCAATTACTACCCAGCTCCCATCCACTCCCCACCCACAGATACACGCACAGTAAAAGAGCTCTTGTGTGTGTGTGGGTGTAAGCAAATTAGGCTGGTTTTTTGTTTGTTTTTTTTTTTAACAAACATTTCGAAGGAACTACAAAGAGAGAGAGAGAGAGAGAGAGAGAAAGAAACACGCAACACACCTATGCATTCTGCACACAAACGAATTAACTGTTTTTTTGTGCCCGCGTGTGTGTGTATATGCCGAACAAAATGACACCATACATTGCCGATTTTTTGAAGGAACACAAATTTTTTTATTTTATTTCATTTAGTAATTTTGCATGTTTGATTATTATAAAGAGTACATACATATGTACATATGCTAAACTATATTAATAACACTACTATTAACTTAGATTAAACATTTGTTGTAGTTGTTTCAATGATATAATTTTTGTTCTTGATCTGCTGAAGTTTTTGTTTTTCAAGCTGGTTTTGTTTTTGCTTTAGCTGCTCTTGTTGTTGTTCTTCGGATTGTAGTTTTGGTTTGACACTCTCCTGCACTCTCTCTCTCTCTCTTGCTCTCACTCTCTGTTTACAAATTTTTCAGTTACACGAACACAAATATGTGTGTGTGTGTGTCTTAGCAAACTCGCTCTTTCTCTCTGACACTTGAACAACATGAAACCAAATATTGCCGATTTTTTTAAGGAACACAAATGTACATAAGTTAAACTATATTACTAACACTACTATTAACATAGATTAAACATTTGTTGTAGTTGTTTCATTAATATTATTTTTGTTGTTGTTCTGCTGCATTTCTTGAAGTTGCTGTCGTTGTTGCTAAAGTTCTTGTTGTTGTTTTTGAAGTTGTTTTTGTTGTTGCCTCAGCTGCTCTTGTTGTTGTTGTTCGAGTTGTAGCTTTGCTTTTTGTAATAGCGGAATATCATTGGGCACTGAATTTGTAATTGTAAATTCTTATTTTGCTGCTGGAGCCCCAGTGGAGCCCATATGAAAAAGTGGCTGAGGCTGCTCTCCTCCCGTCGGCAAATTCGATTTGCAACTGATCGCTCAACCCTGCGTGCTACGTCAGTGGCGACTTTGTTGTGCATCTCTCACCTCACAAGCCCCGTCTTCGTACAGTATAGTGTACAGTATAGTGATTCTATTAATAGACTGCTTAGCCTTAGCAAACTCGCTCTTTCTCTCTTGCTCTCTCAAATAAATTCAAATTCAACCACCACTAAACCAAGCTCGCTCTCTCTCTCTCTCACACTCGCTCTCATGGGAAAAACCCAAAATTAACAACAAATTGACAAATTTTCGGGAAAATTTGTATGCAGTTCTTCTTGAATTTTCATTAAGATCTTTGAAAATGAATTTGAGCTTGATCGGATGGTAAACAAAAAAGTTGCATACAAAAGTTTTTCGCAAATTTTCCACATTTCCCGACAGAATTTTCCAAAACCCCTTCTTAGTACGCACTTTCAAAACTAATGGAAACTCCTGTCCAAATTTCAGCCTGCAATCTCTTACCGTTTGCGCTCTGCGTTGATTGCCAATCAGTCAGTCAGGACACACTGTTTTATATGTAGAGTAGATATAATCTTCCTAATGTTATGAATGTGAAAGTTTGTATGTTTGCCTGTTTGTTACTCAATCACCCACAAATGGCTTAACGGATTCGGATGAAATTTGGCACTCAGATAGTTAATAGCCTGGACTTCAAAATAGGCTAGAAACCCGAAAATTTTCCAAAATTATTATAAGAGTATTTATTAAAGCGAAGTACTGAGTTCGTAAGTTATCTAAATTGCATTAAGTAAATAATTTTGTCATTATTAAGACTTGAAATCAAGTTAACTTACCTAGCCCGCCATACTAAAGTCAGACCAGAATGAATGAAACTCAAAACCAAATCAGATCTAAATCGCTTTCAGGTTACAGGAATATCACCATTATCATTTAACCATTTTATCAATTTATAATTTTTTTCATTAAGTTTATCACTTTACCATTTTACCAGTTTATCATTATACCATTTAGGAATCGTTCAGGTCTTGTGAACACCCCTAATAAGAAATCAATCCATGTTTATTTCCTTTTTCAGTTTCTCTGCCCCAAAATGTTTCCTCCACGCATTTCCATGTCATGGTGGGGGGGTCAAAGCAGCTTTATTTTAATTTCATTAAACTTATTTGCTTAATTTTATTGGATGTGAGAAAAGTTTTTTTTTTATCTTTTTGAAAAAGTTTTTGTATTTAGGTTGTGGGCTTTATTTCATTTTCATTTTTTTTTTTTTTTTTGTATTCTTTCGGCTCACAATCAAATTAAATGTGACTTTGTGGAAAAGTTTTTTTTTTTTTTTGTTTGTAGCTTTTTTGGTTTCGTGGAAAAGGTGGCGACATTAGCAATGGAGCTATAAATAGAGCACACGGTCGCGTTAAACTAATAACCCGGCGGAGCGGGTTCTGGCATCTCGCATTACAGCAACCTTGTGCGTGTCTGCATGAAGGATGTGCTTAAGTCTGGAATTGTAAATGGCAGCACATAAATCGATTACCTCATCCAACTGTGGGGCAATCGAAACATAAATAAACCATTTTTAATATGCGCATAAGCAGTTTTTCTTTTCTTTGATACCGTGTAAAAGGGGGAGGTTGGAGACTGGAGTTGATGTGTGTTGGGAGTGGGTGAAAGAGTTGAAAACTCTTTAACTCAGAGACTTTAACACCGACATGATCCGAATGCTTGAGGTTCTGGTCATTCCTTGGATTCAGATTACACGCCTGAAATGGCTTTTAAAATGTTCTATGAGAAGCTGAATGCCGCACTTGACATTTCTGTTCCAAATGTTTTTTGAATCAAATGCAAGTAGAAAACGTTAAAAATCAAAAATTCAAACTCTATACGAAATTTAAGAAATCGTAGTAGCTAAATCAAAGTTCTCTCTTTTCAACACGGAGTGCTACAATAATTACCTATCTCAATGTATAATTGATTTTCGTGAAAGCCCAAAACTTAATTCTAACAAGCTTTATGCTTTATGTAAGCCTTTGGCGAGTCTATTTTTAAAATATCTCTCAATAATTCGTTTCTACCCACTATATGGAAGAAATGTTTTGTTATACCCCTCCACAAAAAAGGGAGTAAGTCTAACATCGAAAATGATGTGCAATCCCTATGCTTTTTGAGAAACATATCACTACTCAGTTGCAACACTTTTGCAGCTTCATGATTTCTCCAACTCAACATGGCTTCATGAAGCGCCGTTCTACTTCAACCAATCTCCTTGAGTTTACCTCTATCATTCGGCGTGGCTTTCCAGTAAAGCAGCAAACTGACATTGTACTTTACTGTTTTTAGCAAAGCGTTTGATTCTTTAAATCATCTTCTTCTCTTGCATAAGCTTTCAGTAATAGGATTCCCTGAATTAATGCTCAAATGGATCTCTATGTACACTGTTATAGTTTTTTTAAAAAAAAAAAAAGACATGACCGGACTCAACGGTTTCCCCCTATTTCGGGTCCCAGGAATCGAACTGCATCATTACTTTTTTGAGTTATCACGAGGCCTTCATACGATTTTTTTTTTAAAGTTTTTTATCCACTTTGCCATTTTTAAGGGAATAAAACATTTTTTGACAGTCTCTAACTTGAACAGTGTTAGTATTTTTGTTTCTTGGAATGTTCCAGGCTAACAGTTTTGGGAACACTTCAATCCCCGATATTGGGGTTTTGGGAGTCTTTCGAGTCGATATGACGGAAAAATCGAATATAAACCACCTTTTTTGTTTGATTTTTCGCTCATGCTTCTCCAGTATTCATTTTTTCGTATCAAATGCTTTTACACAAATGTAGATCTTGTAAAGCCATGTAGCTTTCCCAAAGAAATCATGATGATGAAGTCTACCATTAAAAAAATATACCGGTAACAAAAATTAATATATTTATATTTTTCAAAACATTTTTATAGTAACTATATTTGTGTGTATATATGTAATGTGTGTATGTACTGCGTGTTATTAATTATATTATGTTTTATTTATTGTTCATAACATTCGATCATCAAATTCCAACATAAGTCAGCAAGCAACGAGTCATGCTTTTTACCTCTGTACCAATGTTCTAGGGGAGCAGCAAATTGATGAAATATTTCTCCATGCTCATCTGACTCTGTAGAAAGTTGCTGCCCAAAATGGTCCTGATGATGATGTAGAAAATGTAATTTCAAAGACATATGTATGTACACCTATGTCATGAAAAGATGCTAGCATATTGTCAACATAAGTCTGCCAATCTTTTGACCGATGCACTCCCAAACAGTTGTTAATGACTGCCTTTACGGAATCCCAGGCAATTCTTTCTCTTGTTTTTAGTAAGGAAACAAATTCAATGTTTTTCATCAGCTTTCTAATATCCGGACCGTTGAGAACACCTGAAATGAGCATTATATTAACTTAGTTTTATTAACGCACTGAAACGAAAAAAACTGAGCAAAATACCTTCATTTATCTTCGCCACGCTTAATCTTGGATATATCTTTGTTAAGCATTTAAATGCTTCGCCATCTCGACTAATTGATTTGATGAAGTTTTTAACAATGCCCAATTTGATATGAAGGGTGGTAACAAAATTTTGTCGATTGGAATAAGAGGAATATGAATTACGTTTGCAATATTTAGATTGAATTCTGACCAAAGCATCCAATCTCGCTTTTGATACAATTTAAGCTGTCGTACCATCGTATTCAATCGAGTTTGAGATATCTTTATGTGGTGACAAGGATTTTCAGTTTCAGATGGCTCAGATAAATGGTTTCAGAAATGGTGGATAGATGGTTTCAGATAAATCGAGACGAAATTTTCAGGACCGGTAACAAATGTTGGTGGAATATATCTCTCTGTTGGACTTGGACATCTTGGAAATGGAATATTGTCTGAGTGGGGTACCGGTAGCTGAGCAGATTGAACACTTTTGTAGACTGTGCTGATTTTTTTTAATGGTAGACTTCATCATCATGATTTCTTTGGGAAAGCTACTTGGCTTTACAAGATCTACATTTGTGTAAAAGCATTTGATACGAAAAAATGAATACTGGAGAAACATGAGCGAAAAATCAAACAAAAAAGGAGGTTTATATTCGATTTTTTCCGTCATATTGACTCGAAAGACCCCCAAAACCCCAATATCGGGGATTGAAGTGTTCCCAAAACTTTTAGCCAGGAACATTCCAAGAAACTTTACTGAAGAAAGTTTACCAAAAATACAAACACTGTTCAAGTTAGAGACTGTCAAAAAATGTTTTATTCCCTTAAAAATGGCAAAGTTGATAAAAAACTTAAAAAAAAAAATCGTATGAAGGCCTCGTGATAACTCAAAAAAGTAATGATGCAGTTCGATTCCTGGGACCCGAAATAGGGGGAAACCGTTGAGTCCGGTCATGTCTTTTTTTCGACTTGCACAGTGGTATCTGTTGAATCGGACTCAGCGAGACGTTTTTAATTCAACTCCATCAAAAGTAGTGAATGTCTTTTCTGGTTTCCTGGCCCATTGCATTTTAGTCTGTTTATAAATGACCTCTCTTAGGTAATTATCTCATCACACGTTTTGATGTATGCGGATGATGTAAAAATTTCTTTATTCTTCAATAGTACTGACTCACATAATCTGTTGCAGAATGATCTTGTCAGTCTTCAATTTTGGTGCCAGAACAATTTGCTGTACTTAAATCAGTCCAAAGTGCAAGTACATGACGTTTTACCGCAATAGATCACCTCACTTGTTTACTTACTCTATTGGACAATAACAATATTGAACTCATCCAAACTATGACTGACCTAGGTGTTTTGTTCGACCATAAACTTTGCTTTAATGACCATGTCGGCATTATAGTAAATTAATCTAAGGGCTTTTTGGCTTTAATTAAACGCTTGTCAAAGGAATTCGATGATCCATACATCACCAAACTTCTGTTTACCTCTTTTGCTCTTGCGTTTGGTCCTTTTAGTATGATAAGTATCAAGACCTTATAGAAAGTGTTCAAAAACAATATCTTTTTTTTTGCATTGCGGCTACGGCTAATAAAACTGCCAACGTTGAAGAATCAGAGAAGGGCGTTCCTGTTTACCTCTCTTGTTCGTCCGATACTTGAATATTGCTCTTGCGTTTGGTCCCCTCAGTATGATAAGTATCAAGACCTTATAGAAAGTGTTCTAAAACAGTTTCTTCTTTTTTGTATTGCGCGGCTTAAATTGGAAGACTCATCGCCTACTACCATCGTATACTGACAGTCTACAGCTAATAAATCTGCCAACGTTGAAGAATCGGAGAACAGCAATTGATATAGCATCAACAGCCGATTCGATATAGCCATGTCCGTCTGTCTGTCTGTCCGTCCGTCCGTATGAACGAAGAGATTTCAGAGATGGTAAGAGATAGAGGTTTGACATGTATGGGACATATATTTCTTATACTTGCAGGCAGATCAAGTTTATTTTTATTTTTTGCCACGCCCCCTCCCGCCCCCGCAATTTGGAAAAAACGTCATATCTACTACAGTTTTGAAGATAGATCGTTTGTACCTTCTAGAGATACCTTGAAAACAAAACTATTTATCGATTTGCTGAAGGAATGATAAAGATCAGATGAACGATACTCAAGTTATGAGCAAAAAACGGCCAGTAAACACCCCCCACCCCCCCACCCATCACCACAGCATTCTATTGAACGGCAATCTTAGCGAGAGAGAGAGAGAGAGAGTGAAACTTAGAGATGAGCGCGTATAACTCGTGAGCAAATGCGAGCTGCGACGTTAAGGGTACAGAGTATGTGTTATAGTCGGGCTTGACCGTCTTTCTTTTTTGTTTATAAGACGTTTATATGTTCGATCGAACAAAAGTCAGCGTTGACTGGCCACCGCCTTGAGCGAGAGGTTTCAGTCTTTCCATCTCTCTCTTTTTCATAGCTGTCAGCAGCGCCGTCACTGCCTATGCGTCTTTGTAGTGATTTTCGCTCACTCTTACCAATCGTCGTTGAGCCAAACGAACAATCAGCCGAACTGATTGGAATAAAGTCGAACATGACTTAGTTCGAATAAAACTCTGCTGCGAACATGTTGAGTATGCTAGTTTGATGAATAGAGCGCGAAGCCAGTTTATTCGGGTGTTGAATAATGTGTGAGCGAGCAAAATTGTTAACTATTATTCTACAAATAAACAATAAAAAGAACAACTCGCCCCTCTTATAGGGTATTTAGAGTGTCGTCTACACACAAACAAAAAAAAATATTGGTTTATAATTTTTGTGCATTTTTTTTTTTTTCTTGCTCCCTTTGCGTGCGTTTCTCTTTGTGCCGCGAAACGGGCAAAGGTTGCGGATGAGCTCCAGCTTCAAGGTGACTTACCATTGATGCTGCCGCTGCCTGGTGGGGTGGGTCGGCTTTAGAGAGCGGCAAGGATTTAATTTTATTACCCAGGTTGGTGCGTCTTCCTGGTTGACTTATTATGCTGATATGATTAAGTGGTTACCCTGACTTTGGTTTATGACAAGTGCAGCCATCTGGAGGATTGGAGAGTGGATTTAGCTGTCTATAAAATCGAAAATCGAAAATCGCTAAAAATGGTTTTTGGCTTTTGGCAGTTGATGATGCATGCCTCTGACATTCTCACGGCCACGTGAGACCGTTATTAAATTTCGCTTTGACTTGATTTAATTTGATTTTGGGGTTTTGTTGCTCTATGATATGGCACCGCTGTCCCCGAAGGCAGGACCTGAGTCAAAAGTTTTCTTTAGCTAGCTAGCTGGCTGGCTGCTGCACCTTGTTGCGGCAGCGAAGCACTTAAAATTTCCCCTCAGCTGACACAATTGATTGAAATTAGATGAGCTTTTCATAATACAAGACCTAGGACGACGCACTTGGGGGGTGTGTGTGTGTGTGTAAGCTTGTGCCTTGTGCGTTTTTCCATTAAGTTTAGACCTCCCCCGTCTGCCTGGCGAGCACTGAGATTGCCAAGCACAAAGTTGCTCTCATGTCTTGGGCCAGGTTAACGCTAATATCCTGCTTCAAGTTGCCACTGACTTTGTACCAAATTGGTTATTAAAAAGAGTCAACTAGTAGCAAGCGCGTTTGAGCCAGAAATAAATTTTGAGGTAACAAAAAATTAAAAGTTAAGCAACAAAAAAAACGGGGAAAAAGACAAAAGTTGAAGAGAGATGGAAATGTAAGCTGACACTGTGTGGTTATAAAAAAGTGTGCTCTCTTTAGTTGCATATCCAAAGGTACATGCATTTTTTTACATGCTTACCACAAATTCTTTAGTGCAGCGTTTGTCAAGAAGAGCGAGGCCAAAAAGTGAGAGGGTATTGGTATGCGCAAATAAAGCGCCGCATCGAATTCCAAGAAAATTTAACATAGAAGCACAATTTGCTGCGCCGACAACTTTTCACTCAGATATTTGTCAGCTGTTCGCTGTCTTTTTGACTTTCCGAGGTATTTTTGTGACTATGTCCATCTCCCTCTAACCACGGTGTTTTCCTATGTTGACAATAATTTTGAGTTAAGTATCTGGAGTAAACAACACTCAAAAAAGAGAGGTGTTTCAGATTGTGCTTCTATGCTAAATCTTCTTTGTCGAAGGCTAGCCTGCTACTGAAAATCTGTTTACTCTCTTGGCCTCAGCTTCGGCATGCGTTCGTATAAGTTTTCTATGCTTTTACATAATTTCACCAACTTTGATATATCATATCAAATCATAGCCTTTTTAAAAGAAAAATACGTATTTCAATTTATGGGAGGAAAACTAGATTGTCACTCTTAATTTGTATAGAAACTGTGAAGAGGCTACTTGATTCATTATAAATTGTTATATGCTTACATGTAGATGATAAATTCTATGTTGAATCAATTAGCCTTTTCACAGTTCCCATACAAATGTTCAGTAGGAATCTAGTTTTCCTCCCATAAAGTAATATATGCATTTTTTGCCAAATAAACGAATTTAAAATGGTTCAAATAGATAGCAAATTGGAGAAATCTATTCTAGAATGCTGCACAAATTTCTTAGTTGATCTTATAAAGTACCTGTAGCTGAAATAGTGATCTTAAAGAATTCTATATATCAATCTTCTAAATTGATTAATTTTGACTTGCCACTTTAATCAATTGTGCATTTATAGTTTTTCTTCTAAATAAATTTAGCAAAGTGCTTTTCGAGCTAATTGAGTAATTTACTCAACTTGATTGCATTCGGTTGCAGGTACTCACTCCCGCACACCCATAAACACATATTCCACGCACGTCTCGTACTGCTCGCTCATTATTTTGCACTAATTAACGTCTCTATTTTTGTGTTATTTTCATTTTTATTTTTTTTTTGTGCGACAAAAGGTGAGCTTTTATTTTTGCCAACTGCTGTCGCTGAAATAAACCTGCAGGTGCACCGGGTGACGGTTGACGGGTGGGATGGTGGGTGAGGGAGGTAACGTTAATTGCTGTTTATGAGCGGATTTTGGCGTAGTAATTAAGCAATTTTGCCAGTTTCTTCAGTGTTTCCCCCCCCCCCCCCAGTTAAGGAGTGCAAATAAGTAGATGGGGTAAAAAAAAAAACGTGTTGCTTATTTAACATACATACAAGAAAATTTGACATAATAAATTAGCATAATAGTTGGAGTTTCATCTAGTTGCGATCCGCTGAATTCCTTTCAATGTAATAGGGCGTACCATCGGGTTGTTTGCATTTATATTTAAGTTTACAGCATTCGGGAAAAGGTTTGCTGGGAAAGATGCGCTCACCACGATTGCAGCTCTCAATTGGTAGTTTGCCACAGCTGGAAAAAGGGGAAAATGGAAAAATTAGATATGAAAAATGAAAAGGCAAAATAAAATTAACCATCAGCAAGTTTCAGAACTTTCAAAGTGAAAACAAAAAAAGTTTTTCTCACTAAGACCCATTTTCGGACCTATCGTTTCTATGGCAGCTATAGGATATAGTCATCCGATTTTGACAAAATTTTACAAATCTATTTGAAAGCATATAAGAATGATAATCAACGACTTTAAGACCGATAAAATTGAAAACAAAAATGTTTTTCTCACTAAAATCCATTTTACGATATATCGGTCCTATGGCAGCTATAAGATTTAGTTATCCGATTTTGACAAAATTTAACAAATCTATTTGAAAGCATTTAATATCAATAATGGAAGAATTTGAGAACACTAAAATGGAAAACAAGAAAGTTTTTCTCACTAAGAACCATTTTCCGACCCATCGATCCTATGGCAGCCATAAGATATAGTCACCCGATCTAGATCAAATTTTTAAAATCCTTTTGACAGCATTTAAAACTAATAATGAAACAATTTGAGAACGCTAAAATGGAAAACGAAATAGTTTTTCTCACTTAGAACCATTTTCCGAAATATCGATCCTTTGGCAGCCATAAGATATAGTCACCCGATCTAGACCAAATTTTTCAAATCTATTTGACAGCATTAAATACTAATAATGGAAGAATTTGAGAACGTTAACATTGAAAACAAACAAGTTTTTCTCGTTAAGACCCATTTTCGGACCTATCGTTCCTATGGCATCCATAAGATATAGTCACCCGATTTTGACAAAAATTTTCAAATAGATTTCAAAGCATTTAATATACATAATGGAATAGTTTAAGAACGCTAACACTAAAAACAAAAAAATTTTTCTCACTAAGACCCATTTTCCGACCTATCGGTTCTATGACAGCTATAAGATATAGTCATCCGATTTTGACAAAATTTTACAAATCTATTTGAAAGCATTTAATATCAATAATGAAAGAGTTTGAGAACGCTAACATGAAAAACAAAAAAGTTTTTCTCACTAAGATCCATTTTCCGACCTATCGGTTCTATGGCAGCTATAAGATATAGTCATCCGATTTTGACAAAATTTTACAAATCTATTTGAAAGCATTTAACACTAATAATGGAAGAGTTTTGCAACGCTAACATTGAATACAAAATAGTTTCTCATACTAAGACCCATTTTCCGACCTATCGATCCTATGGCAGCCTAAGATATAGTCACCCGATCTAGACCAAATTTTAAAAATCTATTTAAAAGCATTAAAAACTAATAATGGAAGAATTTGAGAACGTTAACATTGACAAAAAAAAAATTTTTCTCACTAAGACCCATTTTCGAACCTATCGTTCCTTTGGCAGCCATAAGATATAGTCATCCGATTTTGACAAAATTTTACAAATCTATTTGAAAGCACTTAATATCAACAATAAAAGAATTTGAGAACACTAAAATGGAAAACAAAAAAGTTTTTCTCACTAAGAACCATTTTCCGACCCATCGATCCTATGGCAGCCATAAGATATAGTCACCCGATCTAGACCAAATTTTCAAAATCTATTTGACAGCATTAAAAACTAACAATGGAAGAATTCGAGAACACTAAAATGGAAAACCAAAAAGTTTTTCTCACTAAGACCCATTTTCGGACCTATCGTTCCTATGGCAGCCATAAGATATAGTCACCCGATTTTGACAAAATTTTTTAAATCTTTTTCAAAGCATTTAATACACATAATGGAATAGTTTAAGAACGCTAACATTGAGAACAAAAAAAGTTTTTCTCACTAAGACCCATTTTCGGACCTATCGTTTCTATGGCAGCTATAAGATATAGTCATCCGATTTCGACAAAATTTTTTAAATCTTTTTTAAAGCATTTAATACACATAATGGAAAAGTTTAAGAACGCTAACATTGAAAGCAAAAAAATTTTTCTCACTAAGACCCATTTTCCGACCAATCGGTTCTATGGCAGCTATAAGATATAGTCATCCGATTTCGACAAAATTTGACAAATCTATTTGAAAGCATTTAATATCAATAATGAAAGAATTTGAGAACACTAAAATGGAAAACAAAAAAGTTTTTCTCACTAAGACCAATTTTCGGACCCATCGATCCTATGGCAGCTATAAGATATAGTCATCCGATTTTGACAAAATTTTACAAATCTATTTAAAAGCATTTAATGCTAATAATGGAAAAGTTTTGCAACTCTAACATTGAAAACAAAATTGTTTCTTATACTAAGACCCATTTTCTGACATATCGGTCCTATGACACCTATAAGATATAGTCATCCGATTTTCACAAAATTTTACAAATCTATTTGAAATCATTTCATATCAATAATGGAAGAGTTTTGGGAACGCTAAAATGGAAAACAAAAAAGTTTTTCTCACAAAGACCCATTTTCCGGCCTCTTAGTTCTATGGCAGTCATAAGATATAGTCATCCGGCTCGGTCGGTTACGACATATTAGCAGCTTGCAGTAAAAAGAAGACTCTTTTGCTAAATTTCAGCTCGATAGCTTAGCAAAGAAATGGATGGACAAAGCTCAATCGACTCAGCTCGTCGCCCTGATCAAGAATATATATAGTTCGTATGGTCGGAAATGAATATTTCTTTGCATTGCCAACTTTTGGTCAAAATTATAACACTCTTTGCAAGGGTATACAAAAAATGTATGAAATAAGCACGATTTAGAAGAGTCAACTGGCCGCTCTATCTCGCTCTTTCCAAGTAAACGCTTATCAGTGCACTAAAACATTTGTTGGCATATATATTGACTAGGTTCTAGGAATGACAACAGAGCTATACGAAATTTGAAATTCCTTAGAAACAACTCTGAATCATTTGTATTCCATTTAAGCTAAAATTTCACTCACCCCTCAATCAATATGGAGCCATCCTCATAGCAAGTCAAACGCTGACAGGGTGTTATCCCATTGTTAATGCCCGGCTGTATAATATCGCCACGATATATGCATTTGCCTGGATTTGCTGCCAGATTTTAAATACCACATTCATTAATATGTCAAAATTCTTTTCTCACTTATTTCAACTTGCCTGCATCCGCTGGTATTAGACCCGAATATCCGCTCACCTGCTCCACCATCAGGGCGGTGGCCATTAGTAGAGCCAATAGATTTGCAATACGCTCCTGGTACATTGTGTGAACGCGTTCGTGTTCCAAACTGAACTGTTCGAGTTACACTTTCTGCTCTTCTGGCTTCTGGCGGCTATTGCTTAGAGATTCATCAATTGGGAATTTTTTTATGTTTTTTGTTTTTTTATTTTGTTTCGTTGATTATTATGTATTACTATTTAATTGAAGACGCCACTCAGAGAGTCGGCACTTTTTGTTTTGAGCTGCTATTTTGGGTCAGGCGGGTTTATCAGTAACAAAAACTTGGCGAGACTTGCGGTCGTTTTTCATTTACAACATTCAAAAATTGTTCTCGAATGATTTGCGCAACTGTTGCCAAATGGTGGAAGGGGGTAAGTATTGTTGTTCCAAGCCAAAAGTGTTGCGGTTGTATTGATGCTTGAAAAAAGTGACTTCGTACGCGTTCAAGTTATGAAGAAATTTTATAATAAATAGAGATCGATTTAATGGGAACTGACAGATTATATTTTATACCGTCCCGCAAATTTGTAACTTCTAAATTAGGAAAATTACTAAACTCCATTTTGTTGCTCTGGTTGTGCTTAATATTAGTTCCTTGTTTTTGGTTTTAGAGCGAAACTCTTTTACGGACGTTCGACTGGGGGACTAAAACTAGAACACTTTTGCCTTTGCGACAGATTCTTTTGGGCATGCCTTGTCTTTGCATTTTGTATTTGCAAAGTCAACCGCTTTTACCATTTGCCGTAGCAGCAGGTGGGTTGTGTTTATGGGGGTGTGAAGTGTGATGGTGCGAGGGTGCGAAGAGCGGTTAACAGTGACTTAACAGTTGCTTATTAGTGATTAAACAGAGACTTGACAGTGACTTGACAGTGACTAAACAGTGACTAAACAGTGACTTGACAGTGAATAAACAGCGACTTAACAGAGACTTGACAGTGACTAAACAGTGACTTAACAGAGACTTGACAGTGACTTGGCAGTGACTTGACAGTGCTTTGACAGTGACTAAACAGTGACTTAAAAGGGACTTGACAGTGACTTGAAAGTGACTAAACAGTGACTAAACAGTGACTAGACAGTGACTAAACAGTGACTAAACAGTGACTTAACAGTGACTTGACAGTGACTTGACAGTGATTTGACAGTGACTTGACAGTGACTTGACAGTGATTTGACAGTGACTTGAGAGTGACTTGACAGTGACTTGACAGTGACTTGACAGTAACTTGACAGTGACTAAACAGTGACTTGACAGTGACTAAACAGTGACTTGACAGTGTTTTGACAGTGACTTGACAGTGACTTGGCAGTGACTTGACAGTGCTTTGACAGTGACTAAACAGTGACTTAAAAGGGACTTGACAGTGACTTGAAAGTGACTAAACAGTGACTAAACAGTGACTTAACAGAGACTTTACAGTGACTTGACATTGACTTGACAGTGACTTGTCAGTGACTTGTCAGTGACTTGACAGTGACTTGACAGTGACTTGACAGTGACTTGACAGTGACTTGACAGTAACTTGACAGTGACTTGACAGTGACTAAACAGTGACTTGACAGTGACTAAACAGTGACTTGACAGTGTTTTGACAGTGACTTGACAGTGACTTGACAGTGATTTGACAGTGACTTGACAAGTGACTTAACAGCGACTTAACAGTGACTTAATACTGACTTAACACTGACTTAACATTGACTTAACAGTGACTTAACAGCGACTTAGCTGTGATTTAACAGCGACTTAACAGCGAGTATAAGCTTTCCTAAGCTCAACCTCTCTACATTTCTTTCTAATTGATTCGGGTTCAGTCATTGCACTCATACCGATATCAATTAAAGTTCTCATCGAGTCAAACCAAAGTCCTCATCGATGCTATGCAAAGTTTTCATTGAGGCAGCGCAAAGTCGTTATCGGGGCAAAGCAAAGACCTCATTGAGGCTAATGAAAGTCCTTATCGAGGCAACTCAAAGTCCTCATCGAGGCACATTAAAGCCCTCAATCTATCGAGGCACCCTAAGGCCCTTAGACACAGGCGCCACAAAGTGCTCAACTAGAGGCAAAACAACCCTACACTGGCCCCCATAGAATTTTCACCGCCTATACCGTTGCTGCCCCAACCTAACCTAATTTAACCTCACAACCTAACAAAAGCTGTTCAAAGAGTTTTTCAGTTCTTAATGCAAGCCTTTGCTAAAGCTTTTAAATCGACCGCTTTATTCTACATTCCTTACAGCTCTTTGAAGATAATCTTATATAGCATTGGGTAGGAAATCTCTCTCACTAATACAGTAAGACCATTTGGGGACACACACACTTAAAGTCTACTGGCAACTTAGCTTTGTCTCGTAGTGCCGGTTTTGAAGGAACTACCAGCGCTGGCATGTGAAGGCAGCTGCTGACTTGCAGTAGATAGGCAAAAACTGCTGATGATGGGACCAGGAGGTTCCTGAAACAGCTGTACAGTCTACCAGCCTCCTGTGTAATGTGTTAGCCTGCAGACAGAAAACCTCTCTCAAAACGGTATTGAACATTTTGTTTATTTTTGCGAAATAAAGTAACATTATAAAATCGCACAATTCACGACTTCAACCAGACAATATTTTATGGCTTTATCTATATTCTGCAAATGACTTGCTTGTATGTTAAATTAATGAATTGGGATTCGTTAGCTTAACCCTCACACACTTACACAGAAGTGCACAAGAGCAAGTAAATGTTGTGGCAACTTTTTGCAATTGAATTGAGACAAGAGTCCAAGTCTAACAGAACCTTCTGCCAACCCCCGCCCCCACCGCCCCCGCAAACTCAGGCGCACAATGTTTGCCCTGCTGGCTATTAAATTTTTAATCAAGTTAAAGTGTTGTCAAACACTTCATTCCACCATTCCACACTCTGTAGTATGCAGTCAAAACCAGCAGGCAGACTGAGCGAAGGGACATGTATCTACTCCTACTTTATGCTTGTCGTGTTAGTTATGCATTCATTCATTCATTCATTCATTCATTCAGCGACATTCATTTCGTTTCATTGCATTTTCTTACAACTTGCCATGGCATATGCCACATAACCATAACCGCATTGTACGAACCCCCAACCTCATCTTCAGCACACAGCCATGTGCTGGGCACTTGCTCGTGTAAGTTCTCTTTCTCTGTTCGCTTTTTCGTTTTTTTTTTTTTTTTTTTGTGCCTTGCCTTTTCGCTTTTGTGTGGTAAATGAAATGCAAATAAATTGTCAACTGCAGCTAAATAAATTTTTAATTTATAACAGTTTAACTAGCTTTTGAAGGTGGAAAATGGGCTGAGTGTTTTATTAAAGTGCTCAAATATGGTACAGAAAATGAAATCAAATCTTTCGGTATTTTCATAATTTAAAGAATTAGAAAATAGTATTGTAATATAACTATCCGCTTCGAAGGATTGTCTTTGAAAGGTATAACCTTGGAATGCAATAAAACGGGAATAGAGCTTGGTTTGTCCTACAAAAGTCATATATAATATATACTTGATAGGGTCGAAAATAATTCCTTCTCCCTGTTACATACTTTTGCACAAACTTATTATACTCAGTGTAGCGGATATTAGAAGAATCATATTTATCAGAGTTTTTTTTAATAGCAGCGTCGAAGGACCTGCTTAGTTTAATTTCCATTTCATTGCTTTCAAAGTTTGATAACCTTTTTCTACGTTTGCCTAGTGTATTATGCATTATGGAAAGATCTGCAAGGGCTGAACGGGCCACTGCAAGCCTCTATCCCTGCTTTCTAAGCCAAGAAGAAGTAAAAGTGTTCATAGATCTTATCTGTTATCTGTTACAAATCCAACGAATCGTTCCCCGATAGTCGGTTGAAAGTAACGAGAAATGTTTTATGTTTGCTTTTGCCCCCTTTTTGGGCATGTTGTTACCCTCACACACACACACACACTCACACACACACACACACTCTAATTCGCATTTGATTATTTAAATTAGCAAAATGAGTGACAGACCACAAAATATACGCGCTCAAATTGAATAGTTTGTATGGATGATGTCCGAAAAGATCCAAAAAATATGCACCACACCAGCATTTGGGAAACTGTTGTGCTGAATGAGGCGACGGTGCACAACGTGTTTATAGTACGATTGGAGGAGCTTGGCAGACCGAGACCGAGACTCGTACCGCACCAGCTAAAGCTCTGAGCAACATAACAAATTCACTTTTGTTTTTTTTTTTATAGAAAATGTTGTCAGTGCAGGGGCGACATTCGCAGCGGCAACGAAAGCGACAGCCATAACACACACACACCCACACACACACACACACCCAAAAAAAAAAAAGAAAGTAAGAAAAGTGCCAAAGTGCAAAGTGCACACACACTGACACACACACACACACAGAGAGAGAGACAACCCGCTGTTGCAAGAAAGTTGTGCAGCTGCCGCTGCTTTTGCTTCCCCATTTTCCCAGAAATGGCCAAATTAGTGACTTATATCTTCATCGTTGGCTCCCTGATACTTTGGTATCTCCTACTGGGCGTGGCAGCCACGAATGGACATGGCAGCCAGCTGGAGGGACGTGATTTTCATCATCATGGCGGTAGTCATCACATACGCCGTAAGTAGTCGAAGTCGCTCCAACCCACCTTCCGGTGTGTGTACTTACACTCATTCCGTTTATGTCGCAGGCAACATCAATCACTGCTGGCGTCGGTACGATGGCTACAATCTGCAGAACACCATGGTCAATAAGAAGGAGCAGCTGAAGAAACCGTATGGCATTTTGTGCAACTTCAAGTGCACTTGGTTCTTTACAATAAGGTGAGTGGTGCCCCCCCGCCACCCTCGACTTCCACTTTTTGCAAAATCTTGCTTTCCTTTTCCTTGCAGCTTTCCCACTTGCGAATTCATTTATGATTATAAGTTATCCTGCGTGCTGTTCACTTCACTGCCCGACTGTACCAATGTCAAGTGTACGCTCTTAAATTATTTTAACTAGAAATAAGCTTCAATTTATTTGATTTTTTTTTTTCATTCTTGTGTATTTATTGTATTTCTATAATGTTGTATTTTTTTTAAATAGCCTAAGTCTGATTACTACTAGATTTTATATGGAAAATATATAGATTCAGCTTGAATATTTAACAAATTTTTGTAAATATTTTGCTATACTAAAGGAAGGATTAAGCTTAGAAAACTAGGAAAGCATGGAAATCTAAAGCCTGCAGAGGTTAGACGGTGCAGTAGAAAGTGGTATGGAAAAAGGAAGGAACTAGCTTAGAAAAGTGATGATAAAAGTAGGCTCAAGTTAAGTGAAAAGCAAAGACTAAAACCGTATTCTTCAACCGCTAAAAATACTTTTGAAATTTGAAGTATATAACCTTTATTAACATAACCAGTTAGGTAAAAATATCGATATGTATTTGTTCACAAAAATTCTTTGCTTATTTCATTTTCACCTCAGTGTTGCTAATGGTCACTAAGGAAATAGAGCGAACGGGAAAGAGAAAAAGCAGCTAACCAAAATCTTTACCTTCCTCATCTTTTCTGATATTTGTTCATAAGTATTAACATTGTTATTGTTGTTTGAGCGAACACCTTTTTCAAGTTACCCACCCGACAATCTTTAGCGAGAACGGATCCGTTTTCGATATTTTCTCGAAGTTTTCTCTAACAAAACTATCGAGAATGTGTTCCGATTGCGGTCCGAAAAAGTATTAGCTGTCGCTCAGTTTGTGGCAGCAAAACGTAAGTTCTCGATACACGTTTTCGAATTCGTTCTCGACACTTTCTCGACAGCGAAAATGGATCGAAAACTGAATCGTTTCCAATACGTTTTCGCTATTGAGAAAGTGTCGAGAACGGATTCGAAAACGTGTTGTAAACGTTTATTTTCGCGATAATTGATAAGAATGTTTTGTTTCATTCCATTTTGTTTCCCAGTTATAAATTTGTACTTTTTGTTAGTTTTGTTTCTTTATTAATATGAATTCAGTTTTATTAAATTGTATCGAACATTATGCAACATTGCGCTGTGTCTCCTCCAGAAAGTAAACAGCTGTCTTCGCCAAAGCGGCAATATTCCGGACAATAGCCACACGCACAATGACCACACTTAGTTCATTGGCCAAAATCATGATATAGGGCAGTATATAGTCAGTATTGGCTTTGCTACGTGGTATATTCTTAACGATGGTTTGGTAAGCAGTAAGTGTTGCACCTTGACGGCAGATTTTTGGGCCAGATTCAGCTAAAGACAGATTTAGATAAAGATTTGGAAAGCCCTTAAAGTACTCACAATATAGGGCAAAATGCGATCCAATATTGTCTCGAAGGTAAAATACTTGGACAACTTTTGCAACAGTTGCAGGGCGTCCATTTTGGCATTCGACTGTGTCAATCCACGTATGCAGAAGGTGACTACAGCAATGATTAAAAGATACCATCACCTGGCCCAATCTTTTTTCTCAGCTGCCTACTCTTCCTTCATCGAATAGATAAACATATACACTGCTCGCCACTTGAATAGGACACCTCTAAAGTCGATTTTCTGTTGTTAATTGCTGCTAAACCAAGCCATCTAGGAAAATAATTTTTGTTTTCTTATAAAGTTTATTTAAATTTAGTTATTAGACGAAAATTACAAAATTATTCAAAAGTTGTAAGTATACAAAAAACATTGTTAACCAATAAGTAACAAATTTTGGAGTCTTCATTTTGCACCACTTGAATAGGACACTTTATCTAAAAACCATTTAAGAATATTTCAATCCTTTTCAAATAACAATATTACTTAAATAAGAAATTACTAACATGTTTTTAAACCAAAAACAGTTTTTAATAGTGTGTTGAGCCTCCTTTTTTCTCCAAAACCTCACACATTCGGTCTGGAAGGGATGCATACAATTTTCCTAAATAATTCAACGATATCGAGCCCCATGCTAATTTGATAGCTGCAATTAGTTCGGGAACGCTCGAATATTGCTGACCTGATCCATATACTTCACGTGTTAGCCATCCCCACATTCCCCACATTCTCAATGATATTCAAGTCCGGTGAATAGGGTGGCCAGTTTAATAACTCCACGTTTTGGCTCGCTATATACGATTTAACAATCCGGGCCGTATGTATAGGAGCATTATCATGTTGATAAATCCATTTTAGATTTGCAAAAAGAGTTTGGAAGTGTGGAAAGGCCTCTTTCAATATACCATTATAACACAACGCATTCATGGTGGTTGGAATAAATTTAAGCAGGTGCCATAATAGGAAATGGCCCCCCATACCATAATACCTCCAGCATCCAGCACTGCTGTGCAACTTATCAAGATGGTGTGGTTCTTTTCGAAGATCATGCAAATAGTAGCTGTAGCCATCGGGGCCCTCGAAATTAAACTTTTTTTCGTCCGAAAAGACAACACGTTGCCACTCCGAAGTCCAGGTGACATGTGCGCGTGCGAAATCAAGGCGTTGTCACTTCCGAGCCGGGTTAAGAGGTGGCTTCTTCTTGATTTTTAGTCTCTTCAGGTGTGTAGCATTATTAATAACACGACGCATGGTTGTCAAACTTGCTTTAACGTTGCATTTTTCCCTTATCTTGGCCAAAGAGTCGTGCGAATTGGAAGCTTCTCTTAATATAAGTCGCTTGTCCGCGATGGTAAGCACACTGTGGGTGCGCGGCCCTTCATGTTTTTACCATAATTAGCCTCATTATTTAAAAAATTTGTTATGGCGTGACGGCTCCTGTCGACTTTTTTTTGCTATTTTGGCAATAGAAAGGGCAGAATCCTTGTAAGCTTGGATTTTTCCTTTCTCCGACTCAGATAATGAAGTGCCACGCCACATTTTAATTTTTTTAAATTTTATATACACTTCAATTAAAGCAAAAAGTTTAAGTAAACCAAAATTTGTGTGCACGTGTCAACGATACCGACCAAATAAAATACATGTTCTATTCAAGTGGCACAAAAATTCCATTGAATTTTTGCGAATGCTCACATAAAGTGCAAACAACTTTATAACGGTTCTATTCCAAAACTTGGAATATACCAGAAAGAGCGAAGAATGCTTGCACAAAGATAATATGCAAAAAATACCGTTATTCTAACATTTCGTTTTTGAGTTACGAGCAGTTTTAAAGAGAGCATACAGGGTGTCCTATTCAAGTGGCGAGCAGTGTATATAAACTTTCCGAACCACTAAGATCATAGACCGAACCTTTTATTCCCATAACTTATCGTTAAGGATACCGATCTGTTTCTTTTAAAAAAAATTTATTTAATGACAATTTTTTATGACAATAGTT
Source organism: Lordiphosa magnipectinata (assembly GCA_037044535.1). Lineage (NCBI taxonomy): Eukaryota > Metazoa > Arthropoda > Insecta > Diptera > Drosophilidae > Lordiphosa > Lordiphosa magnipectinata. The sequence goes on from JBAMBO010002445.1 coordinate 69,443, forward strand.
TGACAGGAACAATGGAAAAACTAACTAGTAAAGATGCGTTTTGCTAAAAAATCTCAACTTGTCATGTTGAGTCATCTCGACGAAAAATAAAGCAAAATTCAAGTTGTAAAATGTTAGAACCAATCTCGCATATGAAGGAAAGGTTTCCGCGAATCTAACCATAGATTTTAGGATGGGCTAGTTTAAATATTGAAACTTCTGCAGAATTTCAGGAGTAGGCAGGCTCGATTGTAATACATCCTGCTTACCTGAGCTAGACTGAATCTAGCATCATTTTATTTGGTATCAACATAAATCTAGAGAGTGCCAAATATATATTTTTGGGTATTAATTTGATACGCCAAAGTATTTGAAACCAAAAAACGTTCAATGTCAACGAATGTTAGTTCGAAAATTGGAAAAGTTATGCTATTATGTGAAACGAAGCATGCTGAATGTCATATTTAGTGGTTTGATTTTAGTGCAAGCAATTCAGTACTTAGTTTAAAGTAAATGCTATGGAAGACACTTTCCCAAACCAAGTGCTGAAGATAAATAAATGGATTGCAATGTGGAGCACGAATTTCTATACTCACAAAGTAAGGCTGCTTTCATACTGTTTGATACATGAGACATGCTAATCTAGTAGGCTATCAGGATATTCCAAGAATATCTTCCTGCATACAAGCAAGAAGATCTTTGCTTGACATGAAGCACACTTAATTTAAAGCCAATCTCTCGTGCTTGATTTCAGAATTTTCGGCTTAGATCCAATAGTTTAACGTCCTACCGTTCTTTTGACATAAAAATTGCTTGATATTAAGCACGATCGTCTTGATTTTTTCTCTGAGTGGACTAAAAGTTTGACATATTTATGAAATATAAACTTAATAAGACACAGTATATAATTTATACAAAACGAGAAAGCAAAGCTAGCTTCGTCTAATGTTAAACCCATGAAATATCGGAGTTTAAGAAAAATCTAATTGAAAGCATTTAATATTAGCAATGGAAGAATATCGGAACGTTAACATTGAAAACGAAAGCATTGTTCTCACTAAGACCCATTTTCTAGCCTATCGGTCCTATGGCAGCCATAAGATATAGTCATCCGATTTTGATAAAAATTTTAAAATATATGTGAAAGCATTTAATACTATTAATGGAAGAGTTTGGAAACGCTAGCTTGGAAAACAAAAAAGTTTATCTCACTAAGACCCATTTTCCGACCTATCGGTTCTATGGCAGCTATAAGATATAGTCACCTGATTTTAACAAAATTTCAAAAATCTATTTGAAAGCATTTAATATCAATAATGGAAGAGTTTTGCAACGCTAACATTGAAAACAAAATAGTTTCTCATACTAAGACCCATTTTCTGACATATCGGTCCTATGGCAGCTATAAGATATAGTCATCCGATTTTGACAAAATTTTACAAATCTATTTAAAAGCATTTAATATCAATAATGAAAGTGTTTGGGAACGCTAACATGAAATACAAAAAAGTTTTTCTCACTAAGACCCATTTTCCGACTTATCGGTTCTATGGCAGCTATAAGATATAGTTATACGATTTGGACAAATTTTTTTTTAATCTATTTCAAAGCATTTAATACACATAATGGATGAATTTGAGAACGCTAATATTGAAAACAAAAAAGTTTTTCTCACTTAGAACCATTTTCCGACCTATCGTTCCTATGGCAGCCATAAGATATAGTCATCCGATTTTGACAAAATTTTACAAATCTATTTGAAAGCATTTGATACTAATAATGGAAAAGTTTTGCAACGCTAACATTGAAAACAAAATAGTTTCTCATACTAAACCCATTTTTTGACATATCGGTCCTATGGCAGCCATTAGATATAGTCATACGATTTTGACAAAATCTTACAAATCTATTTGAAAGCATTTAATATCAATAATGGAAGTGTTTGGGAACGCTAACATGAAATACAAAAAAGTTTTCCACACTAAGACCCATTTTCCGACCTATCGGTTCTATGGCAGACTTAAGATATAGTTATCCGATTTAGACCAAATTTTAAAAATCAGTTTGAAAGCATTTAATATTAAAAATGTTAGAATTAAGGAACGCTAAAATGGAAAACAAAAAAGATTTTATCACTAAGCATAATTTTCCACCCGATGGTTCCTATAGCAGCTTTAATATTATATATAGTCATGCGATTCGGTTGGTTTCGACATATTAGCAGAGCGCAGTAAAAAGAAGACTTTGTGCAAAGATTCAGAACAGAAAAGATTAAAATTTTTGAAAATATCAACTTGATACTCAATAGTTTCAAATTTATGACTAAATGGTGTCATTTTGATGATTATTTTTTTTTTTTTTGGGTGCACACATACTTCTTTCAACATATAAACCAAATGCTTTGAAGAAAAGTAAGAGGACTAAAAGAGTTATTTGTCGACATCACCTTCCTTCCTTCCCACACAATATTCACACATTTTGCTGTTTGTTTTGTTTAATACCCAATTAATTTGCTCATAACTATTTCAAAATAATCTAATTCCACGCGCTTTTTTTTCGCTACTCGAAATTGCCGTAATTTGCCAATCAACATTGAAACAGAAGCCACCCAGAGCAAAACTAGGCTGACAATCAGCACGCACAACGTCAAACGACCACGACCCAAATCCCGGTAACTAACGAGTACCGAGCGAGTACAGAACGGCAAACAAAACTGTTTGCCGTCGAGTCGAGTTGAGTTGAGTTTGTCGCTTGATCTTCTGCGGGGTGCGTTGGCCTTCAGCGATCAATGTCATTTCGTTTGATTCCATTAAAGTGCGACCCCATCACAAAAGAGAAAAAAAAAATAAAGAAGAACGCAATTGAGCAGCAGCAGCAGCAGCAGCAGCAGAACGGAACCCTTTTGTTGTCCATGTTGGTTGGGTGGAGGCTCAGGTGCGCAAGTTAACAGCTCCATTGACTACAGCCACATAATTTATCTTATTTTTAGCCCGTCCATCTCATCCCCCAGAGGGAATGGGGGATGGGGCCAGCAAACGCTTTTGGCATAACTTTGACTGGCTTATAAATGTCGAACGATTTATTTGCGGCCGTTAGCGGCGAGAAGTTTTCGCCCCCACCTACCCAAGGTTCACCTGTTTAGGTTCATGGATATACTTTCGTACATATCTCGCTTTAACAAAAAAAAAAATGACGTTGCTAACAAAGTGTTTCAAATTTGTTTACTACAAAAAGTGAATTGCTTTTCGAGTAGCTACCTAAGCACAGAAGGTGCACGAGTTTAACCAGGTAATGGGGCGTGGTTCGATGGTTTTTGGCCCAAAGATAGCTTTTGTGGCTTTGCCAAACTTAAAGTTTTGCTATTTTTTTGTTGTTTTGGATATCAAATGAAGTGCAAATGCCCCTGTTGACTTTGAAGTTTTTTAAGCAGCTTTAAGACAGAGAGAGATAGAGAGAGAGAGAGACAACCGGAAGTAGGGTATAAGTTGAGCCTAGCTGCGGTTTTTGTTGCCTGCATCTATGGTATTCTAGGAATATCAGCTGCAACTTACGTTTTTGTATGTTTGTCTGTTTTTAGACCTAAGGAATCATTCGCTTATACAAATCTTTTTTTTTTAACATTTAGAATAGTCGAATTGGTAAGTCATAGTCTGGACTTGGGCTATACATAAACAATAAACAAAGTCAGTATTCACCCATGTTTGGAAAACATTTTACTGCTAGAACCGAAAGGCAATACTTTTAAAGGCTTCTCTCCCCTTTTAAGGCACAATTTCTCAAAACCTTAGGTAAGTTAAGCTACTAAAAAAATTTGTTACGCGAGATGACCTGAATGTAAGTACTTATCGACCAGTTTGAAACAGTTTATCGTCGTAGAATGTAGAAAATTTGTTAATTAATTAACATTTTGTTTTAGTACTTAACAATATAAACAAATCAATTGAGGGTACAATTTAAGTTGGAGAGATCTTCATACAAAATGTTGTTGAATACAGGTCTGCAAACCCAAAACATTTTTGAAGTGATTTGGTTCCCCGACTCAAACCAAAAGTTTCCGATGGTTAATGTTTGAAAAAATAAGGTTCAAGTTATTGTTTCGGCCCACGATTTACCCAAAAATTCAATAAATATTCACAAACATACTAAGAACTGGGACTTTAATAGAGGAAAGCTAACTTCGGCTCTACGAAGTTGATATACCCTTGTAGCTTGTATACTTTTTATTAATTAAAGTTTTAAATGATTTTCGTCGAGCATTTTTAGCTCAGTTATTTCCCAAACTCAGCCACTACTTTGACCATTTGCTTGCCAGTTTGTTATATGGCAGCTATACGATATATTCATCAGATTTTGACCGAACTTTTTAAAATTGTGTGAAAACTGATAATACATATTCATAACTGAAAAGCATAAAGACTCTACCATTGAAAAAAAAAGTTTTTTCGCTGGAACTGCTGTTTCGACCTATACTTCCTATGGCAGCTATATGCTATAGTCATCCGATTTGGATCAAACTTGGCATAATTATGTGGTAGCATATAATATTGACCAATAACAAGTTTTGGAGCGATAGCATTGAAAACAAACAAGTTTTTCCTACTAAGACTTTTTCCAGAATCATATTTTATATGACAGCTATACTATATAGTTGACCGATTCTCATTAAACTTGGTGGATTTGTGTAAAAGCATAGAAAACTTATAAATACGAGGGTTGAGCACGTTCGCGTTGAAGACAAAAACGTTTTTCTAACTAAAACTACTTTTCGACCGATAGTTCCTTTGGCAGCTATATGATATAGGCATCCGATCCGGCCGGTTCCCACAAATGTGCATCGTTTTTGTACCAAAAGACTTCGTGAAAAGTTTGGTAATGATAGCTTTAAGACTGACGGAGGAGATAGCATGGAAACTGACGGACTGACGGACATGGCTATATGAACTCAGCTCGTCATGCTGATCAAGAATATATAAACTTTATGTGAACGGTGATGCTTCCTTCTATGCGTTACAAACATCTGGACAATTTTAAAATACCCTCTACAGGGGTATCAAAAAACAAGTTAGAAAGTCGGTCAAGCCCGACTATAAGATATCCAGTTAATGCCGTCACTCGCATTTGGTCGCTCGTTATACGTGTTATAAGGGTTATATGCTGTTTTACGCATTCTATGCGTTATACGCGTTACATGCTGTTATACCCTCATCTCTTTGTTTCTTTCTCTCTCTCTCTTTCTCCCAAAGATTGTGTTTGTTTGTGTTTTATGAGATATGACGTTTGTTCCAAATTGCGGGGGCGGGAGGGGGCATGGCAAAAATTGAAAATAAACTTACTCTGCCTGCAAGTATAATGAGTTTTTGTCCGATACATGTCAAACTTCTATCTTTTACAATCTCTGAGATCTCTTCGTTCATACGGACGGACATGGCTATATCGACTCTGCTGTTGATGCTGATCAAGAATATATATACCTTATAGGGTCGGAGATGATTCCTTCTGGCTGTTACATACTTTTGCACAAACTTAATATACTCTTTGTACCTTTGGTACAGAGTATATTAAACGTCATATAAAGATCCGATTAGTATTCTTCTTTTACTCTAAGCTACAGACAGCGATGGTCCGCTAATTATGAAGAATTATCATGCTAAAAAGTGGCAGCGGACATCCTTGCTTTCCTTGCCCAGATACTTGCGAAAAGGTTTGCCAAATCTCTGCACATTATTTTGTCGATAAAATTTAAACTAATTATGTTTTGCTATAGTTGCTACAATAGCTATATGTGATTTGTAAGAAGCGGTAGTGAAGGCACCTTGGGTTCGACAGTATTTGGTTGATCCTTGTTTGCAGTAAAGATCTAAGAGGTGGCAGATGCAAAACGTAAGTAAATCGTAAATAATTAAATGAATTTTAGGTCTATCGTGACCTTTATTTGTAATTTTTCAATAATTTGCTCCAATTGGCAAATGGTGCTCTATGGACACGATTAGGTTTGGGCCATGGCATCTCGTTTTTAGGTACTTATAAAGCAAAGGCATAGATTAGGAGATGTCATCTACGATTTGCGGCTACAAAGAAGTTCAAAGTCGAATTATTGAAAAGTTGTGCAGCTCATCCCTTCGACATACAAAATCGCCGTCGTCCACAATTGAATCAAAGTTGATCATTATCAGCCATATCTTAAGAGGAGCTATAGGTTCTACAACAGAGAACTAACACGTATTTGTCTACACATATGCATGGCATTCGCACACCTTCATTGCGCCGACACGTCTGGCAAAAACGACGAATGTTTATTGCACAAATGTTTTAAATGCCACAAACTGAGTGGACGTAAAAACGGTTGATTCAATTTTTGGTTCCAGAACCGACACTTCCAGATCGTTAAACTCTCTCAACCCTGGACCTAAGCCGGATCCCCCTCAGCTTGAAAAAAGTTCGGTTCAAAGAACAACACAAGTCAGTTTATTTTAGAACTTATGTTACTATCACAATCAAGGCTGCAAACCTCTGCAGAAGGTTCGGTCCGGTGGTTCCAACCCATTCTAAAGTCCTAGGTTCGGTTCGCGGACCGGTTCCTGGGACCCCTGAACCCAAGGTTTTGTTTCGAGGCTTGTTTCGCTTGAACAAAACCGAATAGTTTGACTTTCGACTTATTAATTCTACGTTGATAATGAAATTTATATACCTCTCTGTTCATATACTTAATCATAAAGTTCAATACTTAAGTTATTTTGAATATCAAATCCATTAGCTGACATTAACAATTTTTAGGATCTGCTTAGTTTAAGCATTATATCTTCCAGGAGCAGAAAGAACAAACTCTAAGCCCTCTACGCAGTTGTGATGTAACGAGAAGTAAAGTAAAAATCTAATATAAAAAATTTTACGTCTTCTCTCCTTTCAAAATTTTCATATGAAAATTTTACATTACTTCTCGTTACTTCACAACTGCGTAGAGGACTTAAGTGTTGGAAATGCTCCTACAACTGATACCTGAGTTGCTGGAACAGCTAGTACAAAAAAAGGCAAAATTTGTTTGTCTTCGTTTTTATGACCTTTCAAAAATTTAAGAACATTTGTCGATTTATGTAATGTATGTGCTCTTTGACAATTTCCAAAAAAAATCTATAACATCATTCATCTTTCTATCGCTTTCATCAGCTACTCTTCTTCGCAATCAGACGTTAAGTCAGTTGCTTTGCCACTGTTTTTTTAAAGCCAAATGTGAAATCTCGGGTCTGAGAATACTGATGCCAATACTGGTACTGAACTAATTATAGAAGAATGTTTTTCGGTGCACTTAGATAGTAATAAACAATGAAAAACCAAGAGTACTATAAAACCCTTGGTAGTAATTGTGATCTATACTGTCCGTTCAAATCCAAGTTGATTCATCATATGGTCAAACGGTTTCTTTCCGTATAATCTATCATTATCATCATACTTTATCTTGTCACTTTACATCAAAAATTATTCACGCTTAAGGCCTGTTTCCACAACGCATATAAAAAACGAGAAGGCCAAGCTAACTTCGTCTGTGCCGAAGTTTTTATACCCTTGCAAAAGCTGTTTTTGACATGACAGAGTTTAAGAACGCTTGGATAAAAATCAAAAACTGTTGTAACTAAAATCGATTTTCCGTCAGATGAACATCTGACTTCGACCAAACTTCGGGAATCTTTTTGAAAACATATCAAATTAACAATCGCCAAGTTTAAGAACGATAAAATTGAAAACAAAAAAGTTTTTCTCATTAAGACTCATTTTCCGACCAATAAGTCCTATGGCAGCCTGCAGATATAGTCATCTGATTTTGACCAAATTTATCAAATTAGTTTGAAAGCGTTTAATATTAATAATCACCGACCTTAAGAACGATTTACTTGAAAACAAATATTTTTTTTCACTAAGACCCATTTTCCGACCGGTCGGTCCTATGGCAGCTATAAGATATGGTCATCCGATTTTGATCAAAGTTTGCGAATCTGTTTGAAAGCATATAATATTAATAATGACCGTGTTTGGGAACGCTAACATTAAGAACAAAAAAGTTTTTCTCACTAAGACCCATTTTTTTTACCGATGGTTCCTATGGCAGCTATAAGATATAGTCATCCGATCCGGTCGGTTCCGACATATTATCAGCGTGCAGTAAAAAGAAGACTCTGTGCAAAATTTCAGCTCGATAGCTTTAAAACTGAGAGACTAGTTTGCGTAGAAACGGACAGACAGACAGACAGTTATAGTTTATGGGTTCGGAAATGAATATTTCTATGCGTTGCAAACTTCTGGGCAAAATTATAATACCCTTTGCAAGGGTATAATAAAAGAAAAATGTTCATATGCTTTATAGACTTTAAGGCTGCTTTTGATACGGTCAATAGACGAAGCCTCTTCTACAAACTGAGCAACCTAGGTATATCCTCCAAAATTCTCAACGCCTTACAGAATCTATATGCCGACAACATTGCAACCATGTGGGATGGATCAAAATTATCGGACTGGTTTGAAACGAATACTGGAGTTAAGCAAGGCTGTCTTATAAGTCCACTACTTTTCTCGCTATATACCGATGATATTGCAGAAATCCTACCAGGCGGTGTTACCTTTGGCGGCCAAACTATCAGAACGTTGATGTACGCTGACGATATGTGCATCCTGTATGCTGTATGAATTTCTCAGATCATATAAAAGGGAAACTTGGAGAAGCAAAAATGGCTTTAAACACTACATGGAGGACATTGCTGAGTAGAGACAACGTGAAGACAAGTTGCAAATAAAAGGTGTTCCAGGCAACTGTAAGATGCATCATGTGTTATGCTGCTGAAATTTGGGGATTTCTTAGATTCGACGATGTTGAACGCTTGTTGACGTTTTTCATCAAAAAAGTTTTCAAGTTACCGCAGAATACGCCAAATTACGCGATTTATATAGAAACTAGCCTTCCAACTCTGTATACGTATACACTGCAACTGCATTTCAACTATGTAGCCAAGGTCATGAACATGCCGGAGAAAAGACTGCCTAAGCAAATAATGAGTCAACTGTTTCTTGGGAAAACTTCGTTTTTTGACGACTGGTCCCCTATTTCAAACAACTGCGGGCTAAACATTAATTGGGAAAATATACAAGGATGGCGTCATACACAAGCTGAAGTCATAAGAATGCTTTGCGAAGAAGAGCGTCAAATCTTTATAAACCGAGCTAGACAGAGAACTAAAAGGACCACTTATAAAAAGCTGACTCACAGCCTGGGTCAATCAAACTATTTTCAAGATAGCCTAGGACCAAACTGCATTAGCACTTATTTTTAAGGCGAGGTGCGAAATGATTGCATTAAACTTTAGGCCACACAGAAGGGACTTGGATGAAACTAGCAGCCTTTGTAATATGCGTGAGACGGAAACTGTGGAACACTTTATCGGCATTTGTCCCATTCTTAGAGAGGTGCAATATCTCCACTTCCGTCGCATCACTTTAAACGGGTTTGAACTCCATTATCATTATCAAATTATATCCAAACTGATCATATTTTGACATTGAAAATGAAATAAATGTTAAGTCAAGTTGTTAAATGGAAAATTTTAGAATTTTTCTTAGAATTTATGAATAATAATTCGGTTATTGATTCAAGTTTTTTATAGATTCATAAGCTGGACGTTAACTTCTCAACAAAAATATGTCTAATTTTGTACCAAAAATTGTGTCAACGATCTAAGAATCAATGAACCAAGCTTCAACCCTTAGGTTTGTTAAGTAAATGAAGAGGTACGAGAACCGAACCTTAAGCTAACGTCACACAGGCAAATAATGAAAAAAAAAATGTTGAAAATTTTGCAGATATTGCAGGACTTTAATAAACTTTTACAAACATAAATTAATTTGATCAAATATGGCCGAGAAATTCGCCAATTTAGCCAAAATTTCATCGAATTTTCCAAAAAATTTTCAAATTTTTTGCCTGTGTGAACTTAGCTTTAGTCTTTTTCCCCCAAACTGAAGCATACCAAGAATGGCTTATCAATAACACTCAAGCCAAATATTTCATTTGAATTCAATTTCAGCATGGCACAGACCTAAGCAATGGTCACTGGAACCAGTTGGTTACTCTAGTAACAGTCCACTAGGCAACACTTACTCAAGATTCCTCTTCTAATCCCTGGCAAGATTCATTTTCCAACAGTTGCAATTTGCAACTTATCAATTGTGCACAAAAGTGGGCTTAAAAATAGCACAACAAACTACCTTCGCCCCAATCCCACAACCATCCCCTTAGCAGTCAGACAGCTGACTGACTGACTGACTGACTGATTGAGCCACACAAAAGGTGTCAACAATTTCATCAGAGAAGCTGAAACGATACAAAATCAAGCCAAAGGCGCAATTTTTAGAGTGTTTATGTGTCTCACTAAACAGATACAGACGAGAGGGGGAGGTGGAGGAGGTGGGCTTACTCACACAAGCGTATGCGATAATTTATCAATTGGCATCAATTTAGTTGCTCGCACAATACACTTGTGGCATTTCTTTTGGGCTGCTTTTCATTTTTTTGATTTGCTGCCTTGGAGCGGCGCGGCTATTCACATTTTCGGCAGATTCGTGGTGGCATCATCGTCGCGTGGGCGGCAGTTACAAAAATATACATTGATATATATACAGAATACAGTTAACAGTTCCGATGGTGGTGGCGGTTCAGTGCGAGGACGTTGATTTTGATTGTTATGCAATGGCAATGGCCAAATCGATAAACGAAACGAGAAGCGCACGCAAAACCACAACAACAATTACATTTGTTTTGCTATTAATTTTATGCTGTTTATGTGATTACAATTATGCCAGTACGTAAGCGGGGTACACTTGCATACAAAAACATGACAAAACATTAGAGTGGATCTTTTCATCCACTGAAAATATATCCCCTTACTAAGTAGGTCCACCCTAATGTACCTAAAACACAAACACTTTCACAGCAAAAGGCACTTCTTTTCGCTTTCGTTTTTGTTTTGTTTTTATTTTTTGTTTCTGTGTGAATTTTTGTTGTGCTAGAAAACTGCACTAATTGTTTTTGTGCGCCACAAATGTAAATTGTTCGGTCTCACAGTGCGTATGAGTGATTTTTGTTATAATGTAAATACATACATGCAGATAGTGAATTTTCTGTTTTTTGTTGGTTTGCTTTCCAACAATAGTTTTGATTGAATTTGTGAAAGCAATTAGGCAACATAATTATTACGCCTGGATAATTGATTAATGAGCGAATTTTTTTTGTATACTTTTTATTTTGAAATGTTTGAAACCTTAGACTGTATCCAAATTATTGAGGTATCAGTTAACCAAGTGTAAAAAAAAATAAACAAAACGTACGTTGCTTAATTGCAAACTGTCCTTGGTTGGAGTTTTTCGAAGGATCAGAGCACTTTCTGTCGTTGTGTGACTGAATTAGGGTTTACGGATATTTCGAAAGTATATCGATATTGATATTGAAAAAGTATCATTTCGATATTGATATTTTGTAGTAAAAAATTATCCATATTATCAATATTTTCCAAAATTAGATACATCTTTTCAATCAGCTGTCTATTGAGGTAAGGTGTCATTTGACTACATTCTGACTGAGTTCAAAATCAGACAATCGGAGCTTTATAAGTTTAACAAAAGGACACTTAGTAATGAATTTATATTGAAGTGATTGGGTTTCAACATATTTTTATGTATAAATTTGGTGCGTTGAGGAAATTTAGAGCACGCCTAATATCATATTAGTCCGCATTTACAAGCCGAAGTGTTTCCTTCATGGAGTTCCTCATAAAGTTTTTGTTTGTAGAACAGAGTTGTGAGTAGTTGGCATAGTTTTCCTTTGCCTCATTCCAATAGATTCGATACAGGGTTGATTTTAGGTCGTTTTTCATATCAATAGCTCTTGTTGTCAAATATGTTGAAGCATGATCAACTAGTACAGGTATGGCACTCAGCGATTATCGTGTACTGAAAACTTTTGCTGAAATCGAAAAAAAAGGGGGAGAGGGAGAGTAAGCGTTAGAAAAAGAGCGAACGGCAGACACCTCTCTATTGAGTGATGTTAAATCCATTGTGACAAAGAGATACTTTACTCAAAATTATTGTCGACACAGAAAAACACGGTGGTTAGAGGGAGACGGACATAGTCACAAAAATAACTCAGAGAGGCAAAAAATAGCTCAGAGAGACAAAATTACAGCGAACAGCTGACAAATATCTATTTTTATATACTTATAGAGGGTGTATTCAAAATGTCCAGATGTTTCTAACATTGCTGAGAACGAAGCATCTCCGACCACATAAAGTATATATAAGGTTGTCAAAAAAGTTTTGCGGTATTTTTTTATTGAATTTTCAATTGTTCATAAAATTGGTTATAATAATGCGATTTAAGTCAAATATGCGCCGTTTTGTTCGATGACATGTTCCCAACGAGATGCCAACTTCATTATGCCCCTCTTATAGAAGCTCGCTTCCCTATTGGCAAAAAACTCGGAGAGCCAATTTTCACAGGACTCTCTTGTGGCAAACTTCCGACTACCAAGCTCGTTCGCCATGGACAGAAATAGGTGGTAATCACTTGGTGCGAGATCCGGACTATACGGTGGATGCAAAAGAACCTCCCATCCGAGCTCCCGGAGCTTCTGGCGCGTCACCAAAGATGTGTGTGGCCTGGCGTTGTCCTGATGGAAGACAATTCGGCCTCTGTTGATCAAAGATGGCCTCTTCTGCATGAGTGCTGCATTCAAGCGGTCCAGTTGTTGGCAGTACAGGTCCGAATTGAGCGTTTGGCCATAGGGGAGCAGCTCATAGTGGATGATTCCCTGCCAATCCCACCAAACACACAGAAGAACCTTCCTGGCCGTCAATCCAGGCTTGGCCACCGTCTGGGCAGCTTCACCGCTTTTCGACCACGACCGTTTGCGCTTCACGTTGTTGTAAGTGACCCACTTTTCATCGCCAGTCACCATCCGCTTCAAAAACGGGTCGATTTTGTTGCGATTCAGAAGCGATTCGCATGCATCCATACGGGCAAAAATGTTTCTTTGCGTCAAGTCGTGTGGCACCCATACATCGAGCTTCTTTTTGAATCCAAGCTTCTTCAAATGGTTTATAACGGTATGATGACTCATGCCCAGCTCTTGGCCGATGCTACGGCTGCTACTATGCCGGTCTCTTTCGATCAATTCAGCGATTTTATCGCAATTTTCGACGACAGGCCTTCCGGACCGTGGCGCATCTTCGATCACCTCTGCACCAGAACGAAAACGTTGAAACCATCGTTGTGCGGTGGAAATGAAAACTGTATCGGGTCCATAAACTGCACAAATTTTATTGGCAGCATGAGATGCATTTTTGCCTTTATCGTAGTAGTACTGTAAAATATGCCGTATTTTCTCTTTATTTTGCTCCATGTTTGCGACGCTATAACTCACGAACGACTAAAAACAAACAACAATAAATCAAACACGTGTTAGCGCGTGAAAAGAGCTTTCCAAAAAGCTCTAGCGTGAACCGATGCGACGAATACAACTAGAACTACGCGCTTGCAAAGACAAGCTTGCGGAAATACCGCAAGACTTTTTTGACAACCTTATATAATATATTCTTGATCAGCATGATGAGCTGAGTTGATATAGCCATGTCCGTCTGTCCGTCCGTCTGTTTTTGTGCAATCTCCACCGTCAGTTTTAAAGCTATCTTAACCAAACATTGTACGAAGCCTTTTAGTACAAATACGCTGCACATTTGTCGGAATCGGCCGGATCGGAAGACTATATCTTATAGCTGCCATAGAAACCATCGGTCGAAAAATGGGTCTTAGTAATAAAATTTTTTTGTTTTCAATGATATCGTCCTTAAATTCGGTCCTTATTCATATTCTATGCTTTCAACCAGATTTGGTCAATATCGGACGACTATATCTTATAGCTGTCATATGAACCATCTGGCGGAAAATGGGTCTTAGTGAGAAAAACTTTGTTGTTTTCAATGTTAGCGTTCTCAAATTCCTCTATTATTAATATTATATGCTTTCAAACAGATTTGAACATTTTGGTCATTATCGGATGACTATATCTTATAGCTGCCATAGGACCGATCGGTCGGAAAATGTGTCTTAGTGAGAAAAACTTTTTTGTTTTCAATGTTAGCGTCCTTAAATTGAGTCCTTATTCATATTTTATGCTTTCAACCAGACTCGCAAGATTTGGTCAAGATCGGATGACTATATCTTATAGCTGCCATAGGAACCATCGGTCGAAAAATGTGTCTTAGTAAGAAAAACTTTTTTGTTTTCAATGTTAGCGTCCTTAAATTCAGTCATTTTTCTTATTATATGCTTTCAAACAGATTTGCAAATTTTGGTCAAAATCGGATGACTATATCTTATAGCTGTCATAGGAACCATCGGTCGAAAAATGGGTCTTAGTGAGAAAAACTTTTTTGTTTTCAATGTTAGCGTCGTCAAGCTCGGACATTATTAATATTACATGCTTTCAAACAGATTTGCAAGCTTTGGTCAAAATCGGATGACTATATCTTATAGCTGCCATAGGACCGATAAGTCGGAAAATGGGTCTCAGTGAAAAAAACTTTTTGGTTTTTAAGTAAATCGTTCTTAATATTAAACGCTTTCAAAATAATTTGAAAAAGTGGATCGGGTGACTATATCTTATGGTTGCCATAGGACCGATCGGTCGAAAATGAGTCTTAGTAAAATTTTTGTTTTGTTTTTTATGTTAGCGTCCTTAAACTCGTAGATGACTAATTTTATATGCTTTCAAATAGATTCGCAAAATTGGGTCGAAATCGGATGACTATATCTTATGGCTGCCATGGGGCCGATCGGTCGGAAATTGAGTCTTAGTGAGAAAAACTTTTCTGTTTTAAATTATATCATTCTTAAACTCCGCGATTGTTAATTTGATATGTTTTCAAAAAGATTCGTGAAATTTGGTCGAAATCAGATGTTTACCAGTAGGAAAATGGGTTTTAGTTAAAAAATTGTAAGATTTTTATGTAAGCGCTTTTAAGCTGTGACATTTCAAAAACAGCATTTGCAAGGGTATAAAAACTTCGGCACAGACGAAGTTAGCTTTGCCTTCTCGTTTAGTCTCGACTCGATCAACTTTTTAGTGTTGCACAGTGTTATATGCATACATAGCTGCTCACGCGAAAATGCTAGGCATTACGACAGTGGACACCTGTAGGAAATGTAAGGAACCTGGAGTCGTAGAAACTGTGGAACACCTCATCTGCAGCTGCCCATCGATCGCTAAGACAAGATTAAAACATTTACACTCCCCAAGTTTCACCTCTCGGGAAGAGGCGGCTAAACAACTATTGGCATTTACCAAAACGTTTACGATCCTCTTGGACTTCTAATGGTACCCAAAAAGCCGTAAGGATCGGTAGGTATATGTGTGGCCCCCTACATGGGGCAGCCGGAACTACCTACCTACCTACCTTCACTTGAGCATAGACGTACTATGTTGGTTATAATGTTTCTAAACAAGCTTATAAAGGGTAATATCACGCCCTACTTGGGCGCTTTAACTTTAATGTTCTTTTAAGACAAACACGAAACTATATTCCGTTGAGGCTTCCTGTTGCTTCTACTTTAGATGCCTCTAATTGTCCATTTCGCATTCGGTGTAGGGACTACAATAATATCTTTTCTCTTCTCAGTGATAAGCTTGCCAATGAAGTTTTTAGGTCTTTTATTCTTCATAATCTTGCACTTGCATAGTTTCTAGTATTTCTTGGAAATTCCTTCCGATCATTTCGCTGCGAGCAGGGGCGTAGCTCCTGGTCATACCGACAAAATAAATTAGAAAGGCGTTTCTTCTATTTAATCTTGATGATTTCCTTTTTGATGATGAAACATATTTAAAAACTTAGCATACTTTGAAGGGCAAAAACCGTGTTAATCGTAATAAAAGGAAGCAGATGAAGGAGTTTTGATGTGAATGAAATTCTATTTCAAAATTGTATATTCAACGCATTGTGGGGTTTTTAAAGGTTTACATATCGCACTAAATAGGCAACAGGAAAGTCCCAAGTTAATTTGTTTAATTCGATTCTTACAGGTTGGGGCTCTCAATGCTGGAGAAAACACAATTCCGGTTCAATTCAAACGCCAGACGGTGAATTTAAGCGCCCATTTGGCATACTCTGCACATATCGCTGTTTCCTCTGGTTTCCGCCAATGTAAGTTATACCACACACACACACACTTCAACTCTCGCTCTCATGATTTTGGAGTGTGAATTGCATTTTAAAATCAAATGCATAACAATTAAAATGGCTGGCAGCGATTGCTAACGCTATTTCTTTTTTGGCTTTTGGCGTACAAAATACATAAATATTTATGCTGCATGTGTGTTATTTTTTCTCTCTTTTGCTTTCAGTTATCCGTACTGCGAATTCATTTTCGATTTGCGTTTATCGAGGCACTTCAATTCATATCCGGACTGCTACGAGATAAGGTGTAATGAGACGTTTACGTTCTTTGGCAACGAACCGCCGAATGTTTGAAGAGCTGCCAGCAATGCATTGTCTACTGCCTAATTACGAAATACTTGTATTGTGTGTGTGCTTTAAGGGTTTTTGTTTTTTGTTTGTTATTTTTTTTTTGCTAGAATTCTAATTTATAAATGCTGCAAATAAATATTATGCTTAAAACTATGCTAAAAGAGGCAAAAGGTATGAAAAAGGGATGAAAGGTTCAAGATAAAGGCCAAAAAACATACCACAAGGTAAGGTAAAAGGAATTTGTGAGTTTTTTTTTCTTGTGAGAGAGAATGATAGAGTTGGAATACAGTGAGAGAAAAATCAAGAATTATCAGTGTTAGGTTATGGAATCAAATGGGTTACTTTTAAGTCGCTAAATTCTTAGCTCGAGATCGCTTTAAGAACTTTAAGCCAGTCTTAGACTAAATAAAGTCCTTTATGAGCCAAGAATCAAACATTCTTAACTCAAAAACTAATCCTTTATTTTCTTTTTTCGCATTTTGGACAAAACTTTATTCTGTTGTGGAATAGGACGAATATATTGTGAATATATTCAGAAGCTGAAAGAATTTTGATTTGATATTTGTTCACTTTTTATACATTTTTGGTTCAGACCCGTGCATTGTATTACACAAACTTGCATCGCAGGGTGGTGTTAAATGCTGAAAAATCTGACCCTTTCATTTGAGTTAGCCTATTTTTGGTTGCCCCGCACTTGTGCTCAAACGCCAGCGGATAGGTGCACTGTTAAAATATCTTTGAACAGTTGTGCTCTTAGATCAAGCAATTGTGAACGGATAGTTTTCTCAGATTTCCGGGTAAGTTATACACACGGGTTTCTATATACACATTACAACATTGTATGGGTGAAAAAAGTCAGCCAAACGTATGGCAAAAACGAAATCTACAGAACATTTCACCAAAAAACAATGAACTGCAGTTGCGCCTGGATTCTGGATTGGGATTAAATTTCGAATGGAGCGGAAAATCAGTTGTCTTTATTGTATCATGTGAGTTAGGATGTCCCTTTTGTTAAGTTTTTTATTGAAGATGTTAATGTAGTTTTTTTTTGTTAGAGATGTACACTGCCCGACAACCGATTATCACACCCTATGGTCCGAGTCTTAGGAGCTCTATATCAGGAAAACGAATAAAGCTTTTAAAATGCATTTTTTTGCCATTAAAATAATATACAATTATAAACGAGAATAAATGATAGATAGTTTATTAACTTTATTAATAACATTTTAAATGAATTTAAACAAACTTAACATAAAAAATTAACTTTTGTTTTTGCGACAGTCGCACAGTGGGTTATTTTACCCCTAAACTGTAGATTAATTCAATTTTATTTTTTTTGATTTGAAATAATTCAGTGATGTCAAGTCAAAATAGATTAATATCTACATCAAAATCTGTTTAACTTACAATTTTAGGTTTAACATGGGCTGCACAATGGTCTTTTAATGATTCGTTTTAATTCGTAGTTGATGCGTAAGATACAAATTGCTGTTTTTAGTGCATTTTGTGGGCGGTATATCTTAAAAAATCTTCAAGGAACGTTTTTTTTTGGCATCTATAACTTTGGATATGAACAAAAAATTAATTTATTTTTTGTGTGTGAAACATTTTTATTCTAATAGTCTATAAAAAGTATGTTTATTTGGCTTTGTGTGAACATATAATTGAGAATCCAATGGCCGCCACCGATAAAATTTAAAAAAAAAAAAACTATAAGCATCCACCTTCATTTTGACCCATAAGGGGGTTTGCGCGTCTTTGCTCCAAGCGAGATATTTGAGTTCAAAGTTCCAAGATCGAAAGCGAAAAAATTTGTTTTTTTAAGTTGTCAATAACAAAAAAAAATTATAAATAAAAAGATAAACAAATTGTTTTAGACACAAAGACAAAAATCCAAGAAGCATTTAAGAAGGAAGCTGGCTTAATTGTGGATCAGCCTAAGCCCGGATTTGGTAACTCCAATGATGGAAATACCGCAAGGCGATTTTTTCAAAATGCTGAACTTTCTGCAAAAAAAACAGGAGTTGATGTCAAGTTGATTAAAAAATTCCACATCATAATGATTGCTGTTGCTTCCGGTCATGAGGTAGACACAGAAAAGTTCCGAAAATTTTCGTACAACACAGCTAGATATTATATGGAATTGTATTCGTGGCATTACATGCCTCCCACGGTGCATAAATTTTTAATACATGGTCCACAGATCATTGAACATGCTCTGTTACCGATTGGCCAATTATCAGAAGAATCACAAGAAGCTCACAACAAGGACTTCAAAAAGTAAAGGGAGCATTTCGCTAGAAAAATGAGTAGGATCAGTACGAATCAAGATATTTTGAATATGCTTTTAGTCAGCTCTGATCCTGTTATTTCTAGTAAACGAAAGATGCAAAAAAAAAATTAAATCGCTTTCCCAAAAAAGCGTTGGAGTTATTGAAGCCATCAACAGTTTGTCAGTCAGCTGTCAGCGGTACTGAAACTAGCGACTGTGATGACGAAAATGATACGAGCTCTAACAGTGACAGCAGCGATGAATACTCTGATAACTAATTGCAACTTTTATCAAATAAAAAAAATTAAAAAGTGTAACTAAAGTATGTTATATTAGTTATAGTTAGTGAAAACATGAAATGAAGTTAAGTTTTAAGTTTAATAAAATTTAATTACTGCAGGAAAAAAAAAATTAAATTCTTGTGCTATATTTGAAATGTAACTTTGGTAACGTATATCAAAGCACCCTGAATTCGGAGCACCCTGTTCGAGCGCTCAGTTTAAACCAAATGGTATTCACTGTTATATGAATTTAAGATTTTAAAAATATCTTCAGTATTTTAGAAGTTATGATTTTTTAATAGAAACGAGAGCGTAAGTTAAAGTCGGCTCTAACCGACTTCGATATACCCGTTACTCATGGAAACAAATGTTTAATAGCCTTACTGTATGCCTGAGGTGGGTCAGCCGAAAAGTATGCAACATTTTTTAACTCGTCTCTCTCTCTCTCTCTCTCTCTCTCTCTCTCTCACTAAGATTGCTGCTGAACGCAATGCTTAGGTTATGAGTGGGGTGGGTGGTGGGTGTTAACTGATCGTTTTTTGCTCATAACTTGAGTATCGTTCATCCGATCTTTATCATTCCTTTAGCAAATCGATAAATAATTTTAAGTACTAGATATCTCTAGAAAGTACGAACCATCTATCATAAAAACTGTAGGAGATATGACGTTTTTTCCAAATTGCGGGGGCGTGAGGGGGCGTGGCAAAAATTGAAAATAAACTTGATCTGCGTGCAGACAATAGGAGTCTACATTTCAAATTTGGTTGCTCTAGCTATTCTAGTCTCTGAGATCTAGGTGTTCATACAGACGGACGGACAGACGGACAGACGGACATGGCTATATCGACTCGGCTGTTGATGCTGATCAAGAATATATATACTTTATATGGTCGGAAATGATTCCTTCTGCCTGTTACATACATTTGCACGACTTTAGTAGACCCTTTTACTCTACGAGTAACGGGTATAAAAAGTCAGTGATCCTAACAATAAAAATTTACAGAAAAAAATTTAAAAAAATAAAATAACACTAAGCGTAATGCAAAAGTAATTATTTTTAGCTTATATGTACACTGCTTGCCACTTGAATAGGACACCCTGTATGCTCTCTTTAAAACTGCTCGTAACTCGAAAACGAAATGGTAGAATAACGGTATTTTTGGCATATTATCTTTGTGCAAACATTCTTCGCTCTTTCTGGTATATTCCAAGTTTTGGAATAGAACCGTTATAAAGTTGTTTGCACTTTATGTGAGCATTATGTGAGCCAATTGCATAGAGCATGCATTTTATGTGGTCGGTATCGTTGACACGTGCACACAAATTTTGGTTTACTTCAACTTTTTGCTTTAATTGAAGTGTATATAAAATTAAAAAAAATTAAAATGGGGCGTGGCACTTCATTATCTGAGTCGGAGAAAGGAAAAATCCAAGCTTACAAGGATTCTGGCCTTTCTATTGCCAAAATAGCAAAAAAAAAAAGTCGACAGGACCGTCACGCCATAACAAATTTTTCAAATAATGAGGCTAATTATGGTAAAAACATAAAGGGCGGCACCCACAGTGTGCTTACCATCGCGGACAAGCGACTTATATTAAGAGAAGCTTCCAATTCGCACGACTCTTTGGCCAAGATAAGGGAAAAATGCAACGTTAAAGCAAGTTTGACAACCATGCGTCGTGTTATTAATAATGCTACACACCTGAAGAGACTAAAAATCAAGAAGAAGCCACCTCTTAACCCGGCTCGGAAGTTACAACGCCTTGATTTCGCGCGCGCACATGTCACCTGGACTTCGGAGTGGCAACGTGTTGTCTTTTCGGACGAAAAAAAGTTTAATTTGGAGAGGGCCCCGATGGCTACAGCTACTATTTTCATGATCTTCGAAAAGAACCACACCATCTTGATAAGTTGCACAGCAGTGCTGGATGCTGGAGGTATTATGGTATGGGGGGCCCTTTCCTATTATGGCACCTGTGAGCCTTAAATTTATTCCAACCAGCATGAATGCGTTGTGTTATGATGGTAAATTGAAAGAGGCCTTTCCACACTTCCAAACTCTTTTTGCAAATCTAAAATGGATTTATCAACATGATAATGCCCATATACATACGGCCCGGATTGTTAAATCGTATATAGCGAGCCAAAACGTGGAGTTATTAAACTGGCCACCCTATTCACCGGACTTGAATATCATTGAGAATGTGTGGGGATGGCTAACACGTGAAGTATATGGATCAGGGCAGCAATATTCGAGCGTTCCCGAACTAATTGCAGCTATCAAATTAGCATGGGGCTCGATATCGTTGAATTATTTGGGAAAATTGTATGCATCCCTTCCAAGACCGAATGTGTGAGGTTTTGGAGAAAAAAGGAGGCTCAACACACTATTAAAAACTGTTTTTGGTTTAAAAACATGTTAGTAATTTCTTATTTAAGTAATATTGTTATTTGAAAAGGATTGAAATATTCTTAAATGGTTTTTAGATAAAGTGTCCTATTCAAGTGGTGCAAAATGAAGACTCCAAAATTTGTTACTTATTGGTTAACAATGTTTTTTGTATACTTACAACTTTTGAATAATTTTGTAATTTTCGTCTAATTACTAAATTTAAATAAATTTAGTTAAAATTAACTATAGAAAATCGACTTTAGAGGTGTCCCATTCAAGTGGCGAGCAGTGTTCATAAATATGTGTGTATGTTTGTAAATATTCAAATTTTTGTCCACGTATGTATGTATACATATTGTGTAGGTACTTACCTTCAAATGCTTGTGTAATTTTCTAGTAGATTTTTCATCAAAATTTACAGTTTTATTTACTCAGAGTTGATATTTCCCATTCGGGTTGAAAAATGTTCCATTCAAGATCAGCGGTAAATCTTTATTCCCTTCATTATTTAGTGCCTGATCAGTCATTGTTGAGAATAATTAAGTTTAAGTTTTAATTGTCTCGTAAAATTTTTGCACAAACAATGGGTTGTCGTATTTCTTGAAAATATGTGGTCGAGAATCATCAAAATCCCAAAAGGATAGAAATGATCCAATACAACAATTGATATCGATAATTGGGCGCGAAGAAAAATCATGCACGAAAGTACCTTGTATCCTACCTATTGAAAAGGTAAATGAACATTAAGACCTAGGTAAGGTAAAAGGTACTCGAACTTGAAAATATCGAGGTAAGGTAAAAGATACACAAAATTTGTATCAAGGTATGTATCTAGGTACTTCCAAACACTGCTTATGGCTGTCATAGGAGCGATCGTTCGAAAACGGGTCTTAGTGAGAAAATCTTTTGTTTTATTTTTAATGGTTCATAAACTCGGAATTAAGCAAGATATGCGAAGTTGACGACCCACCGGACCTGTTAATTGCCACAAATGCGTTTATTCGGCCACAGATTAAACATAGAATATATCATCTACATATAACAACTTATGCTGAATCAACTAGCCAAGTTAGTAACACATAGGATTTAATACAGTTTAAAAGTGTAAATCTAGTTTTCCTCCCATAAATTGAAACATGTATTTTCAATAATTATTGATGGCTAAACCAGTTCATTTTTTTTTGCGATTAGTGCAAAAGCGTCACAAAAAATGCACCAAATTTATTTCAATTTATGTGTCAAACTGGAATGCTGCCAAAAAACACTTTTGATATTCTTAGAAACCTAAAAATATATATTACATATTTTTTTTTAATTTTTCACAATTTTTCCCGTATTTCTTTAAAGCCATTTAAGGTCATAAATTCAAATGCAACTTCAAACGAAATTTCTAAGCTTTGGCAAACACAAAGGAACCCTAAATTCTAGACAAAGCCAATTCCACCTGCCCACCTAACCAACAGTCCCCCCCTTCCCCAGGATACATTCCCAATTCTCTAAAGACCTGCTGTGTTATATGTATATGTATATATATATTTAGAGCAGAGCCAACAATTAAGTTTGTAAAAGTTAAAAGTTTTCCAGCGACAACATTGTCTGGGACGACCTTTTGTTACCACGCGGCTGTTTTTTGTCCCAGAGTCTCACCGCCACTCGGGCTCTCGAGTATCTCCCCGTTAGTTGTGGCCTAGCCCAGTGGGATGGTGGTGGTGGTGATGGTGGTGGCCGGGGCGTGTTGTTGCGAAAGGCGTAAACTGTATTTTTATGACACTAAACAAACAATTAAGTGGAGTAGGCGGTCCGCACTGGATCCGTATCGCCAAGACAAAGGCAAAGACCCTGTGTCCTGTTTTGGGGCAATCACATACAGCTGAAGCTGGTTACTTTATTTTTTGGGGGGGCTCAAGTCAATTAGAATGCTAATTTGTATGCAAATATTTGGGGGAATTGGTCCACATCTTCTGTGTGGTGCTGTCTTTTGTTTATTCGTTTGTTTGTTTATTTGTTTGTTGTTGATTATGAACACGAGCACTTGACGGAAATAAACTAAAGAAAACGGAAATTGCCAGCAGGTTGGCCCCAAATTAATGAACACTTTCAACCATAACAGGTAACAGGGCGGATGGGGACAATATGGTGTTAGGTTGGTTAACAGAGTTAAAGTGTTAAATTCCCTGAAATTGAAAGTTTGCTTTTTTTTGGTCAGACAACAAACTAATTTTGGTTAAGATGGCTAAATCAAACTAGCACGGTCGCCACTTTTGCATCAGGTGATTCCTTTCATGCGACTTTATACAGTTCGGGAAGATTCCATTTAGTGAGCTGGCCACAGAAGCTTATAAGCGGTAACGTACTTCGTGGTTGAATGGCCCTAGTCAACCTAACTAGGCTACAGCGGAGCCTCGAGAAGTGGCTACTTCGTTGTTAGCAATTTACTAAGGGTCGCTGGACCTATAGACTAATCCTGAAGTTAAGCTTTCAACCTCTGTGGCGGCTCTGGCCACACTAATCAACGCTACGACGCTTTAGGGTTAATGCTTCGTTTGAGGATCGATAATCAAGTTCGTTCGAGCAGTTGAGGCTGCCTCGCGTCGAGGACTTTCGTGGTGCCTCTTGTTGAGGACTTTGGTAGAGTCTCTTGTTGAGCACTTTCGTGGTGCCTCTTGTTGAGGACTTTCGTTAAGCCTCTCGATGGGGACTTTCGTAGTGCCTCTTGTTGAGGACTTTCGTGGTGCCTCTTGTTGAGGACTTTCGTGGTGCCTCTTGTTGAGAACTTTCGTGGTACCTCTTGTTGAGGACTTTGGTGGTACCTCTCGTTGAAGACTTATGTGGGGCCTCTTGTTGAGAACTTTGGTGGTGTCTCTTGTTGAGGACTTTCGTGGTGCCTTTTGTTGAGAACTTTTGTGGTGCCTCTCGTTGAGGGCTTTCGTGGCGCGTCTTGTTGAGGACTTTCGTGGTGCCTCTTGTTGATTACTTTCGTTAAGCCTCTCGATGGGGACTTTCATAGTGCCTCTCGTTGAGTACTTTAGTGGTGCCTCTTGTTGAGGACTTTGGTGGTACCTCTCGTTGAGGACTTTCGTGGTGCCTCTTGTTGAGGACTTTGGTGGTGTCTCTCGATGAGGACTTTCGTTAAGCCTCTCGATGGGGACTTTCGTGGTGCCTCTTGTTGAAGACTTTCGTGGTGCTTTTTGCTGAGAACTTTTATGGCGTCTCTTGCTGAGATCTTTCGTAATGCCTCTTGTTGAGGACTTTCGTGGTGCCTCTTGTTGAGGACTTTGGTGGTGCCTCTTGTTGAAGACTTTTGCGGTGCCTCTCGTTGGTCCCATACATGCTGATGTTGAAGGAAAACTGCAAGGCAATTTGTGACCTCGCAACTACCATTATGACTAAGCTGCGAAGCATTGGATATGCAATGTAGAACCATGGAGTGAACGGATCACAAAAATCTGCGTAGCAGTTGTCTAATTTTCGGTATCATTTACTTTCAAAGTGTTTATAAATATGTATATTGTCGTTTTAACCTAACCATAAGCTTATCTGTGCCTTATTCTTCTTCTTGCCTTTTGTAGATAGTGTCCAAGTACCTGAGCTAAATATAACAAAAGTTTAAAAATATTAAAAAACTTATATGCGCGTCGCAGACATAAATCAAAACTGAATAATGTCTTATGCCATAAGTTCGAACTTCGAACAGTTGAACAGGGGATGGGGGTATGGGGATGGGGATGTGGTATGCACTTGAAACTTCTTTGGTAAATAAATATTCAGAATGCAATTACGCATGGAATTTGCTGGCACTTATCGTGGGGCTTTACCCACTTGTTGTTGCTGCTGCTGCAAACTTATTTAACTTTTTACGATGTCATTTGCGAAAGTTTGTAATCATTTTCGTTAGTGCATACTTCAAAAATGCAGCAAAAGAAAAGGCAAATTATTTATACGGCGTGCAAAAATGTATAAATAAAATGGCGCTGCCAAAAGTGCGGCAAACGAAGCAAACCAACTCCAGCAATCGCAAGTCGAAGAAGTTATTCGGGGTTTTCAGCAAGGAAAAGTTTTCAAATGAAACTTTTACTTTCCATACAGCAGTTGCTGCTACTGGCAGCACTCGTGCCTGCCAGCTTCTCAAGTTAGACACATTTGCAGAGTTGGCTTTCCCCGCGACGCCAACGCGCGATTTATGCCCACTTTCCTTCTGTTTTTTTTTCTCTTTTTTTTTGTTGCAGATTCCCAACCGGAGTCGCTATACTGTAAGCGTTTCGAGGCAGTCGGTGAGTAGTTTAAAAAATGACGAAAAGTTTCCCAACTAAATCCGCATGTGCAACTAGTGGAGAGCGATGAACCCTTCTGCGAGAAGCATGCTAGTCTATTGCCTGCCTATATGCTTTGTGAGTTTAGTTGCACGGAGAAGCAACGTTTGAGGTAAAAATTGGGAAATACCGTTGCTGGTTTTTAGTATTTTTTTTTTAACTGAACTTTGTTTTAGGGTGGAAAATTGTCGCGTGCGTATAAAGGGGAAGCATAGCCATCCGTTATGCAATGATATCTACTGTACGGCGGTAACTTCGAGTACAACCGTAAGTTTGAGTTCAACAAAAACGACATCTGGTGCTACAACTTATTTCACCAGCGTTTCAACTAGAGAACCATACACAACAACTGTAACCCCTAGTAGACCAAATGCTATTTCAACCACAGTTAGTAAAGAGGAAACTGATTTATACAGCCATTCAACGAGCGTTACAAAAAGTGATTCAACTACACATTCAATTAAAGATTTAACAACTGAAGTTGCAACTGATTTAACTACAGATTCAACTGATTTCGCGGAAGATTCAACTGCAAATTCAACTACGAATTTAATTACTGATTATTCAACCAGCGAGTCAGCCAGCGATTCAACCAACTTTAAGGAGACCGATTCAACGACCGATTCAAGCAGCTTTGAGGAGACCGATTCAACGACCGATTCAGCGACCGATTCAACCAACTTTGGGGAGACCGATTCAACCAACTTTGGGGAGACTGATTCAACGACCGATTCAACGACTGATTCAACCAACTTTAAGGAGACCGATTCAACGACCGATTCAACCAACTTTAGGGAGACCGATTCAACGACCGATTCAACCAACTTTAGGGAGACCGATTCAACGACTGATTCAACGACCGATTCAACCAACTTTAGGGAGACCGATTCAACGACTGATTCAACGACCGATTCAACCAACTTAAGGGAGACCGATTCAACGACTGATTCAACGACCGATTCAACCAACTTAAGGGAGACCGATTCAACGACTGATTCAACGACCGATTCAACCTACTTTAGGGAGACCGATTCAACGACTGATTCAACGACCGATTTAACTACCGATTCAACGACTGATTCAACGACCGATTCAACCAACTTTAGGGAGACCGATTCAACGACTGATTCAACGACCGATTCAACCAACTTAAGGGAGACCGATTCAACGACCGATTCAACTACCGATTCAACGACTGATTCAGCGACCGATTCAACCAACTTTAGGGAGACCGATTCAACGACTGATTCAACGACCGATTCAAACAACTTTAGGGAGACCGATTCAACGACTGATTCAACGACCGATTCAACCAACTTAAGGGAGACCGATTCAACGACTGATTCAACGACCGATTCAACCAACTTAAGGGAGACCGATTCAACGACTGATTCAACGACCGATTCAACCTACTTTAGGGAGACCGATTCAACGACTGATTCAACGACCGATTCAACTACCGATTCAACGACTGATTCAACGACCGATTCAACCAACTTTAGGGAGACCGATTCAACGACTGATTCAACGACCGATTCAACCAACTTAAGGGAGACCGATTCAACGACTGATTCAACGACCGATTCAACCAACTTTAGGGAGACCGATTCAACGACTGATTCAACGACCGATTCAACCAACTTAAGGGAGACCGATTCAACGACCGATTCAACTACCGATTCAACGACTGATTCAACGATCGATTCAACCAACTTTAGGGAGACCGATTCAACGACTGATTCAACGACCGATTCAACCAACTTAAGGGAGACCGATTCAACGACCGATTCAACTACCGATTCAACGACTGATTCAGCGACCGATTCAACCAACTTTAGGGAGACCGATTCAACGACTGATTCAACGACCGATTCAACCAACTTGAGGGAGACCGATTCAACGACTGATTCAACGACCGATTCAACCAACTTAAGGGAGACCGATTCAACGACTGATTCAACGACCGATTCCCTACTTTAGGGAGACCGATTCAACGACTGATTCAACCAACTTTGTTGAGACCGATTCAACGACTGATTCAACGACCGATTCAACCAACTTTAGGGAGACCGATTCAACGACTGATTCAACGACCGATTCAACCAACTTAAGGGAGACCGATTCAACGACCGATTCAACTACCGATTCAACGACTGATTCAACGATCGATTCAACCAACTTTAGGGAGACCGATTCAACGACTGATTCAACGACCGATTCAACCAACTTAAGGGAGACCGATTCAACGACCGATTCAACTACCGATTCAACGACTGATTCAGCGACCGATTCAACCAACTTTAGGGAGACCGATTCAACGACTGATTCAACGACCGATTCAAACAACTTTAGGGAGACCGATTCAACGACTGATTCAACGACCGATTCAACCAACTTTAGGGAGACCGATTCAACGACCGATTCAACGACCGATTCAACCAACTTTAAGGAGACCGATTCAACGACCGATTCAACCAACTTTGTTGAGACCGATTCAACGACCGATTCAACTACATTCAACGACTGATTCAACGACCGATTCAACCAACTTTAGGGAGACCGATTCAACGACCGATTCAACGACCGATTCAACCAACTTTGTTGAGACCGATTCAACGACCGATTCAACGACCGATTCAACGACCGATTCAACCAACTTTGTTGAGACCGATTCAACGACCGATTCAACTACCGATTCAACGACTGATTCAACGACCGATTCAACCAACTTTAGGGAGACCGATTCAACGACTGATTCAACGACCGATTTAACCAACTTTAGGGAGACCGATTCAACGACCGATTTATCGACCGATTCAACGATCGATTCAACTGCGCATTCAACTGCGCATTCAACTGACGATTCAACTATCACTTCCACTAAAGTTTCCACTACAGAACAAGCGTCCGATTCAACTACTGATTCAACCAACTATTCAACTACCGATTCTACGACCGATGCAAGTAGTTCGACTGACGATTCAACTAAAAGTTCAACCAAAGATTCAACCACCCATGTGTCGACTGATTCAACGACTGATTCAATTGCACATTCAACTGACAATTCAACTGACGATTCAACTATCACTTCCACTAAAGTTTCAACTACAGAACAAGTGACCGATTCTACTACAGATTCAATCAACTATTCAACTGTAGACTCAACGACTGATACAAGTAATTCAACTAGCAATTTAGCTAACGGCTCAACCAAAGATTCAACGACCGATCAAGCAACCGATACAACGACCGACTTGACAACCGATTCAATTGCGCAATCAACTAGCGATTCAACTAGCAATTTTACCACAGCTTCAATTACAGAACTAGATTCAACTACAGATTCAACCAACTTGCTAACGACGGATTCAACGATCAATCCAACCCCCGACTCGAACTTCAATTCAACTGTCGATTCTACTATTGTTGCTACCAAAGATTCAACTTTGGATGGAAATACCGATTCAACTCCAGCTACCATCGCCAGTATACAGACCGATTCAACTACCGCTGTGCCTATTGATTTAAGTAGTTCAACCACCGACTCAACTTTAGATTCAACTACCAAACTGAGCTTCAATGCAACTAGCTTATGTACTAGTGATTCAACTAGCGGCTCATATGAAGATTCAGCCACGGATGAAGCGACTGATTCAACTACAATCTCAACCAGCAATATAAATACCGATTCCACTAGCGATCCGTTTAGAGATTCAACCATTGATTTAACAATCAGTTCAACTATTGATTCAACTACTAATTTAACAACCGATGCAGATTCAAAAATCAGTTCAACCAGCGAATCAACTACAATTGTAGTGACCGGCTCAACTTTAGATTCAACGACCAATCTGATCTTCGATTCAACCAGCTTTCCTTCAAATGATTCAGCTACCAGCTCAACTAGCGATCCGTTTAAAGATTCATCTACAGATTCAATGGACAATTCAACTAGCGATTCAACAGTTGATCCAACATTCGATTCAGTTACAGGTTCAACCAACAATGTGAATACCGATTCAACGTTTGAAGATTCAACAATCAATTCAGCTATGGATGTAACTACCGAGTCGACCATCGATTCAACTACAGATTCAATTAGCAATTCCACCAGCGTTTCTTCTAAAGATTCAACAACAGCTTCAGCGACCAATTCAACAATTGATTTACCCTCCTCTTCAACTAGCGATCCTTTAAAAGATTCAACTATCGACTCCACCAATTCATACTCTGAATCAACTATACATTCAACTAGCGATTTCCCCAAAGACTTGACTACCGTTTCAATTACGGATTCAACTACAGGTTCCACCATTTCCACTACAGAATCAAATACCGAATCAACTAGAGAGTCAACTACCAATCCAGTCTACGATACAACCAGTGATTCAACTGCCTATTCAACTACCGAAAAAGCAAGCGATTCAACTACCAATCAACATGCTGAATCGACTATCGACTTATGGACTGATTCAACTAGCGATTCAACTACCAAATCAACTAGTAATCCAGTTACTGCAACTACTATGGACTCGATGAGTGATTCAACCATTTCAAATACTTATCCAACCTACCCTTGGCCCAGTTCAACTAAACGTTCAACCACCACAGAACCCTTTTCCTCCACACAAATTTGTAGACTCGTTTGCACCTGGGATTAATTGTAAAATAACTGTATAATGTATATATCTAATGCCTAAGTAGGTTTGTGCACAACATGTCCTTAGACTTAAGGCGGTGCTGGGGTTAGACTTTTAAGTAAGTCAAACATAAAGCAATTTACCAACATGTAGAAATTCGTTTTTAGTTTCTATTTTCTTTTTTTTTTTTTTTGCTGTCACAACTCTGCAAAAAGCTTTTAAGCTGCTCGAGCGTGTAGTGTGGCGTGGGGGGGGGGGGGCAGGAGTGTGGGAGGATTGGTCTAAAAAACCACGCTAATGAGTTGACAAGCCGCGCCCACAAAAAAAAAAAAAGAAATATAAGAAAAAAATCAAAATAAAACAGAAACAGCAGAAGCTGCTCTTTGATAGAGTTTGCCACTACAATTTTTTTTTTTATTTTTTTTTTTTTGGTGCCCTATTTATGGACTCGAGGTCAGGTCAGGAGGTGGGTGCAAGTAATTCAATACGCTCTTTGGAGTATGTCAAAGCACGCAAGAGTCTTAAGAGCTTACTGGCTTAGGGTTTTTATGTGGAATAACTAAAGTAATTAACTAACTATTCAAATGAAACATTATGCAATTATTAACATTATAAGAAGAACAATCGACAAAGGCAGCAGAAGGTCTCATTAGAGGCATAGTTTAAAGAACGCGCCGGTAGGAATGGCACTGATAAGTCTATTTTACTCAAAAGTAGAGTCTGTATGCTCTTTAGTCAGTCTTTCACTCACAATATTGAGCATCAATTGGTGTTTATTCGCCACACTTGCAACTTTTTTTTAGTATGATTTGATCAAAAATGCTTTTAAGTCTTCCTTTAAAGGTGCCGCAATAAATTTTGCTGCATGCCCGTCGTTCATATTTAGTTTGAATTCGTGACATTCTGATTTATCAGTGCTTACTAGGGCGGGTCAATTTTTTTATGCGATAAGCGTATAGCAGATTCGGAATCTGCGATGAATTCTAAGAAAATTTCACGAAGAAACCCCATGTCTAAAATGAATTCCTAGCCCCCGCTGCGAAGCATGAAAATACACTGATGAAGTGGAAACCAAAAGTCTTTAACTTTTTGACAATAAAAGATATAGGTTTGCGATTTGAAATATATATTCAATATAATTTGGAAGTTTAAGGTATTCAAAAATTGATATTGAGAGCATCAATTCCCATAGGAAAGTTATCCCTCTCTCAAATTTAAATATCTGCGCCATTGAATACCATCGACTAGAATTTAATATAGATTGAAGATTACATGAGTTCCAAATGTTTTGTTAGAAACGTGGTTCACTTAGTATTACATACATAATCTTACATAGCTATGGCAACATCTGCGATGTCAATTGACTCCAATTCGGAAATTGAGAGCATTATATTCATGTCTATATCAAGTTATAATTCTGTGCATATCGCAAATATAGTTGGCATACCAAGTGAACTAACAGAATTAAATTTGCCAAGTTATCGGGATGTACTTAAAAATTATTTCTACTTAAGTGACAGGAAAAAAGAACAAACAAAAAAGCAACACTCCTATTCGAGTTCTACGCCGATAGTAGCAAACAAAGTAATTGAAATTTGGAAAAAAACAAAAATTAATTTCTTAAAAAAATATCATAGAGATATTAAAAACAGAACAAATTCAATAACTAAATTTGAAAAAACTTTAAAGGAACTTTTCTATATTGCTAAGTGCGGTTGCAAAAAATTATTGCCGTGCTCCTGTGGATTAATACCGGATCAGCCAAAAACTTTCATGATTGATCAACAAAGCTGTAGAAAAAATACGATTCCCGAGTGTGTGCAAAATATCGTCGATCAACAACCAAGCCAATTGCCATACAGCTTTGATTCAACATATAGATCGATTCGGAAATCGAGTTTGCAATGCCAGCTGCAAGAACTGATCTGATCTTGAAGAAAAGAGGAACTTATTGCAAACGATTCGGCATTTCAGACAGAGTGGCCTCCTGTTTGGCTACAGTTTTTTTTTAAAGACATTGGGTTTACCGATGAAAATGGCGAAGAAATTATTATGGATAAGTCCAAAGTGGGTCGAGAAAAAATAAAATTCAGAGAATATATTCGTCGCATGAAGAAAAATGATTTAGCTTTACAAGCTTTTTCATTCGATGGAAGAAAAAATGATGCTTTGACCCGAAGAGAAATTAATGGAAAATACCACCCGAGGGTTCAACAGGAGTCGCATATTGTGATTCTTAAGGAACCGCAAAGCAAGTTATTGGGTCACATAAAAGTTGACGCTGAAAACTCCAGCACTAAGCAAAAAAAAGCTTTGCGAATTCTTCGAGGAAAAAAAATTAAGTCTATCAGGCTTAATAGGAATTTGCTGTGATGGAGAACCTACCAATACTGGAATTGAAAATGGAATAATTCGAAAGTATGAAGTTTCCTTAAGTAAACCATTACATTGGTTTGTTTGTTTGCTCCATTTCAACGAACTTCCACTACGTCATTTGTACAATGACTTAGAAAATTCTAAGACAAGTGGACCATCCACTGCTTGTGGCACTTTGGCGAAGTTACTTGAGACATGTGAACAATTTCCGGTAAGCACCAAATTTTAATACAACTTCATCAAATTTAAAGCAAATATTTTCTTGCAGACTATACCTCATTTTGAACCCATTTCATTTGGGAATATACCTCCAACTATTGAAAGTAAAGATGAAAAAAATCATTCCACTGACGTTTTTTATCTATATAGAATAGCCAAAGCTGTATCGGAAGGTTTGTGTTCAGAGGATGTCGCCAACATGAAGCCGGGAAAAATTGTGCATTCGCGCTGGTTGACAAAAGCAAGCAGAATTTTACGCCTTTATGTCGCTAGTAGTTTACCATCAAACAATTTAAGAATTTTGACTAATTTCATTATGAAAGCTTACATAATAATGTATTTTAATGTTAAATTTTATAACTCTGTGGTAGACGGCAGTAAACTTTTATTTAATTTTATTCGGTCAGCACAGTTCTTGCCGAAAAATATTCAAGAAATTGTGAACAAAGCAAGACAAAACAATTCATTTTTTCCCATACATAAATGCTATTAACAAAATTATTTACTATCGCGAAAAATTACAAGATACGTCTGAGCTCCGGTCTTATAAAAAGAATATAATTAATTTCGACTGCACAGATTATATGAATTTAGTTGACATAGATAACGACGACATCTTATTCGAACCTCCGTTAACTTTTAACATTCCACATGAACACTTATTGGAGTATTTAAATTCTGAGGAAATACCACTGGCAGATCCAGAAATTCCATTCCACATTCAGGGAACCGAACGATGTGTGCAATTGTTGACACATGTCGCACGACGCGTAATGCCGCACAATGTAGATGACGTTATGTCAGTAACTTTAGAAAGTCGTTTAAAATATCCACAAATCGAGTCGAAGCAAGACCTTAAAAATTGACTTTATTTATATTTAATATTAGGTTGAATAAATGTATGAAATTAGTGAAAATTAAACAATTACATAAGCGTTTTGTATTGTGACTTAACATTGTTTTCATTAATTTGGTAAATTTTTAGATATAAAGAAAAATGACATCTAATGTATTTTACGCCCCCTTTCGAGCCACGCCCACTTTTTTTTGAATACCTTAAATTTCCAAATTATATTGAATATATATTTCAAATTGCAGAACCTATATCTTTTATTGTCAAAAAGTTATAGACTTTTGGTTTCCACTTCATCAGTGTATGTCGTGTTTTCGTTATTTTTATTAAAAAAAATTTAATTAAAAAAAATTTGTTGGTTAATTTAAAAACAATAATATTTATAAATTATATTATAAAAAAATGAATCAGAATAAAATATAATATCTTTACAAAATGTATTATTTTTTTGA
Source organism: Lordiphosa magnipectinata (assembly GCA_037044535.1). Classification (NCBI taxonomy): domain Eukaryota; kingdom Metazoa; phylum Arthropoda; class Insecta; order Diptera; family Drosophilidae; genus Lordiphosa; species Lordiphosa magnipectinata. The sequence continues at coordinate 103,775 of JBAMBO010002445.1, forward strand.
AAAAAAAACCGTACAAACCTCAATATACTGCAACCTTAAGTTTTCATGCTTCGCAGCGGGGGTTAGGAATTCATTTTAGACATGGGGTTTCTTCGTGAAATTTTCTTAGAATTCATCGCAGATTCCGAATCTGCTATACGCTTACCACGTTTTTTTAGCTCCATACAAATTGACCCGCCCTACTGCTTACATTGTATGTAAATTTCGTAAATATTATATTTGTAGTCATTGCTTCACACCTTCAGTCAAAACATCTCAAACGAAATGAAATACGCGTTTTTTTTTGGTTCTGATTTGTGTGTTTTCTGTCTGTTTCGATTCTGCTTTGCGCCCAATTCTTGGCGCGTGGCTAGTGTTGCCAATTTAGCTATTTTTCCCAACCAAATATTTACTGTTAAAAGAGCTAAAACGTAACTGAGATTAATTTAAATCACCGGAATTTCGGGTTCGAACCGGTTAGGTTCAAAACCGGCTTGCAGCACTGATTAGAAATGTACACCAAGATCATCAGCCACACAATACTGAACTCAAAAAGATAAGGTTTGGTACGGCATAAAGTCGACTGGACTTGTACGGTCGGCTCAAGCAGCTCACGAACTTCCGACTCCATAAAACGAGTCAAGTGTCCTCTCTGGGTAGCCACGGACTCCGGTTCGTGTTGAGCTAATTGTGAGTAGGCGAATCAAGAAGCCGAATTGGCCTGTGTGCGTCTTCGGTAAGTAGGCTGAGAAATCGCTGATGCTTGATTACTATAGGGCCTGGACTATAAGATGGCACCCCCATCACCAGGATAGGGGAGTAGTGCCAGCGACCCCACTGTATGAGCAAACCCTAGCTATCGAAACATCAACCCAGCCTCGGATACAAACCGATGATGACGACCTTTAAATATGGAACAAGTACAACTCTAGGATTCTGGAACGTCAGAACGCTACTTGATGACAGAAGCCAATTGGACAACAACAACAACAGCAACGCCAGATATTTGCAACTTGAAGCCGAATTCTGCAGATATAGTATGGACATTCTTGGAGAAAGCTAAACTCGATGGACAGGAAAATCAAAGATGATCTACTCCGGCCTCACGGCTGAGTAGGATTGATGATGTCCCACTCTGCTCACTAGGGTTGTGAAAATATGTAAAAAATATCGTATCGATGATTATCATTTTTTAAAAATTTCATCAGGTTTTTGCAATATTTATCACCAAAATATATCGATATATCTGATATTTTTGATATTTTTATATTTCAGTATACAAATCTTAAACCCCCCAAAATAACATTAACTTTAAATGCATTATAATTTTTTTGAGTTTTTTATTGATTAAAAATAAAATAATAAACTTTTTTCCATTAAAGAACAGAGATCTAAAGGTTGAATAGTTTAAGTAAGGATTACAGAAAAAACTTAAAAGACTTCATTTCATTTTTTAAACAATGAAAAAGTTAAATTTTCTAGAAAAATGACATATATTGGTAACATGATTTTACCTCCAAAATTCTTTTTTTAAGGATTTCAAAAAAACTCTTTGTTTCATATGAATATCCGTCATGCGGCTTCGCGTGTCGCAGACAACGTGTTTATGTCGGAGGCCAGCCGCTCTGAAGGAACCGAACTACCTGGTGTTATAATGTAACTCATGGCCAATTTTGATAACTTCGGTAAAGTTTTTTCCTGGGATTTTCAAAACTCTAAGGGATCTGTCTCCCTGCCAGCGAGTGGTAAATTTAAAAATAGTTTTATTTCTGTATTTTCCTTGGCATCTGTAATTGGCTTTATGGCAATTGATCTATTGTGGGCCTCTAGGAAGCTTTCGTATGTTTCTACTTCCTTCCCCTCATCGAGTTGGCTTCCGTTTGGACCATTGTCCATTGAGTTCTACAGAAAAAAAGAGAAAATGTATTATAGCAAAAATCTTTATATAAATGTCAACAATAAATAATTGACTATCACAGCCCAAATGGCCAAAGTCGAGCTTCTCTCAATCTCTTCAAACAATAGATTTAGTTTAATTTAATGTTGTGGTAAAACAAAGATACTTATTATTATAGTCAAGTATATTATGTTTAGATTAATTAATATTATATTAAAACTGGTACTTTAAAGTTAATTCAAAGTGGTGTTAATAATGTTTTTAACATAATTTTACAAACTCGTTTTTCAGTGCTGTCTGCCAATACCTCGGTGATAATGTCTTGAATAGCTTCTTGAGCATTGAGCGGCGCAAAATATAATTTTATAATTCGCGGGTCTAGCATTGTCGACTTCACCAGTGTTTTGTTGTTTTGAAAAGCTTGAAAATGGTCTTCAGAAACAGCCGATTCTACAGTAAATGTACGTATTTTATTTATCAGTAAGGATATTAATGGAATTACCATGCTAGCTGTGACGTAGTTTTCACCGCTTATTATACTCTGTACCGAAGGTACATAGAGTATATTAAGTTTGTGCAAAAGTATGTAACAGGGAGAATGAATCGTTTCCGACCCTATAAAGTATATATATTCTTGATCAGCATCAACAGCCGAGTCGATATAGCCATATCCGTCTGTCCGTCCGTATGAACGAAGAGATCTCAGAGATGGTAAGAGATAGAGGTTTGACATGTATGGGACATATATTTCTTATACTTGCAGGCAGATCAAGTTTCTTTTCAATTTTTGCCACGCCCCCTCCCGCCCCCGCAATTTGGAAAAAAATTCATATCTCCTACAGATAGATCGTTCGTTCCTTCTAGAGATACCTTGTAAACAAAATTATTTATCGATTTGCTGAAGGAATGATAAAGATCGGATGAACGATACTCAAGGTTTGGGCAAAAAACGGCCAGTTAACACCACCCACCCCCCCACCAACAACCGCAGCAACATACCCTAACCGTTCAACACAGGCAATCTTAGTGCGAGAGAGAAAGAGAGAGAAACTTAGAGAGCGCACCGCGTTGGAGCGGGGTGCTAACTGGCCGTTTAACTCCTGAGCAAATGCGAATGTAAGGGTACAGAGTATGTTATAGTCGGGCTTGACCGACTTTCTTTCTTGTTTTTTTTTTAGATATTCGTGGAAATGAATGCAAGAGCCTCAAATTAAGTGTGATCCGAAAATCAATACAACAATTGATATCATTACTTGGGCGCGAAAAAAAATCACTTACGAAAAGTACCTAGTACCCTACCTATTGCCAAGGTAAATGAAAATTAAGACCTAGGTAAGGTAAGAGGTACACAAAACTTGCATCTAGGTATGTACCTAGGTATTTGTACCTAGGTACTTCCAAACACTGCTTGATACTCAGTACTTGCCACTTGAATCTTTGTGTTTCAGTTTTAGTACTACTTACTTTGTACTCTACACTTAATACTTTCATTCGGTATTCAATAATCAGTACTTGATCTCAGTACTCGATACTTATTACTTTTACTCGATATTCAATACTCAGTACTCGATATTTATTGCGCTATACTCACTACGCCATGCTTAATACTCACCCACCTAGCATTTGAAAGATCATTTTAACAATTATCACATTGATGAATCTTTTTCGAACCCTTTAAGATTTAAGAAAGACTCGACAATGACACTTGCATTTGCTCAAAATGTGATTCATTAAAAAAAACTCAATAATGATTCGCATATGACTCGAAAATGAGTCGAAACTGATGAGAAAAACGGGCTATAAACGACTCTTCATGAAGAGTATGTTCTTCCAACAAAAGTATCATTTATGATCCGAAAACGAGCGCAAATTTGTCTTTTTTAATCGTACTGAGGACTCAAAAAGAACTGAAATGTGATTAGAAATTTCATTAAATGCTGGCTGGGCAGTAGCTAATACTTAACACTCAACACTTGGTACTCAGTACTCGAAACCTGATACTAATTATTTGAGTTTCAGTTCACGATACTTGGTACTCAACGCACTACAGTACTCTGCACTGATAATCTGTTGTCGATACTAAGTACTTAAGTTTCAGTACTGAGTGCCGAGTACTCGATACTCAGTATTCGAACTCTGTACTCGATACTCAGTACTTGATACTTAGTACTCGACACTTGATTCTCAGTACTTGATACTTGGTCCTCTTTTCTTGAGTTTCAGTGCTCTATAGTCGGTACTTGTTATACTGTAGTCGATACTCAGTACTCGATTCTTAGTACTCGTTAGTACTGCATACTCAATACTTGAGTTTGAGTTACTCGATTCCTGATACTCTGTACTTGATACTTAGTACTCGACCCATAATACTAAGTATAATAATTAGTACCCGATACTTGATACTCAGTACTTGAGTTTCAGTACTCGATACTCAGTACTCAACTGTTGATTCTCAGTACTCGATACTTCGTACTCAGTACGTGAGTTTCAGTACTCGATACTCGGTATCTAATATACTGTAGTCGATACTTAGTACTCGATACTTAGTGCTCGACCCATAATACTCAGTATAATAATCAGTACCCGATACTTGATACTCAGTACTTGAGTTTCAGTACTCGATACTCAGTACTCAACTGTTGATTCTCAGTACTCGATACTTGGTACTCTTCTAATACACTATAGTCGATACTCAGCACTCGATACTTAGTGCTCTGTAGTACTGCATGCTCAGTACTTGAGTTTTGGTACTTCTTGCTCAGTACTCGATTCCTGATACTCAGTACTTCATACTCAGTGCTCGATACTTGCCCATAATACTCAGTATAACAATCAGTACTCGATACTTTATACTCAGTACTTGAGCTGCAGTACTCAGTGCTTAGTACGCTACACTTGACTCTCAGTACTCGATACTTGGTACTCAGTACTTGAGTTTCAGTACTCGATACTCGGTACCTAATACACTGTAGCACAAGATACTTGATACTCGATAGTACTGCATACTCAGTGCACTGAATACTCGATACTTGATACTTCTTCTTCTCTTCTAGTTCCAATCCCGAGTGGGACATAGGGCATCAACTACTCCTCTCGAGCGAACTCTGTCGTTTTGAGTTCTCGCCAACTTTTCCCGATGCTTTCCGTCTGTCTACCGACAGTCCTCCTCCAAGTTTCTTTGCCTTTCTTGCGATGTTGTTCTCATTATTCCGCAATGTGTGTCCTATCCAGCTCCATTTCATTCTGCTTATTATCGTGTCGTCTGAGTAGCTCGGAATTCCGTATTCTGTCTGTCCAGAATATGCATAATATGCGGCGCAGGCAACGGTTAACAAATATTTGGAGTTTTCACACTATGAATGTTGTAATTTTCCAAGTGGAAGAACTGTTTAGGAGCACTGGCATTACGTTGGACTTGAAAAATCCTGATTTTGAGCCAGTGTGGATATGACGAGCATCGCCAAACAGCTGACAGCATCCCAAAGACACCTTGAGCCTTTTTCAGGCGCGCTTCCGCATCCAGTTTCGTCCCTTCATTAACAGCGACTACGCTACCCAGGTAGATGAATTTTTGAACTTCTCCAATTGGCTGTTCGTCCAAAACCAGAGCCTGGGATTGTCCGAAACGGAAGCTGAGCGCTTTCGTCTCTGTTGTGTTGATTTTGAGGCCTGCCGCTTTAGCTAAGGTGTTTGCCAGGTCGCTTAGCCTATTTGCCAGTAGGCAATATATCGTCTGCATAGTCCAGATGCCGCAGTGTTGTAGTCATTGACCACTTTATGCCGCTGTTGTTGGGAGCAGGTTGCATTGTAGCAAACACGTCTGCAACCACCATTATAAACAGAATGGGCGACAGAGCACATCCCTGCGCGAACGCCACTCAGGACTGGAAAAGGCTGCACAATGGCCATGTGCAGGTCTGATCTGTACTCGGTGCATTGCTCGATCAAGATGCGCACAGTGTTTAGGTGATCCGTTCACGACGAGCCCTTTCTGAATCCGGCTTGCTCATCGCCTATGGTGTCGCTAATGGTGTCTCTCAGGCGATCCAGAACTGTTTTGGCTATGAGCTTCAAGATGGTTGGCAGCACACAGACTCCACGCCAGTTGTCGCATTCGCGCAGTTTGCCCTTTTTGGGAACTTTCACCAGGATGCCCTCAAACAATTCCGAGGGGAGCTCCACAGTTTCCCACACCCGTTTTATCACCCGGTACAGTAAAATCACCGCGGTTGTCGGCTGGCATTTTAAGAACTCCGCCGGTATGCCGTCAACCACGACAGCTTTATTGTCGGGCAGCGATTAAATTGCCGTTAGGATTTCGAGTTTTGTGTGTACTGAAGTCCTTACCCTGTGGTGGCTTGAAATCTGTGGCAGCTCGGTAAAAAGTCGAGATACGGCCGTAGATACCTCACAGTTAAGGCCTGCTGCAAAGTGGGATCTCCACCTTGAATACCGAGTAAAAGTAATAAGTATCGAGTACTGTGATCGAGTACTGATTATTGAATACCGAATGAAAGTATTAAGTGTCGAGTGGTACTAAAACTGAAATACTGAGTATCAAGTGTCAAGTACTGAGTATCAAGTTATATAAGGAGCTTCGCTCGTACAGCGTGTCCCACTCTTGTTTTCAGACTTTTCAACTTTTCGTACACTTCACACATGAGTAAGCGTTACGAAAAGTCACGCATTTTCTATTACATGAGCTCACAACGTTTTGCTGCCACTAAATTCCATAAGTGTGCGTCATCTAACCTTCAGTTTATTCACTTTAAGTACACCCCCCCCAGTACAGTATACAGTACAGTAACTGGGGTACTGGAAGCCTCACACACACACAGATTGCCAGTGACTTTTTTTTTGTTGATTTATGGGGTTAAATTCCTTCAATCCTCTCAAGGTTAACATTAATTTTTTTCTTGTTTTATGTGGTTGATGTGCCAAATTTCTACTCTCAACTTGCACTTGACATCGTTTTTGGTTTGTTTGCGCTAGGGCGATGATTATGACAAACTGTTTTACACCAAATTGTATGAACTCGTTAGTTTTTGAAGGGTCCCTCCCGCCCCACCCTCTTGCTGCTTGGGGTGGTGGTGTGGCATTAATCGTTGTGGCATGGGGGTGCGCAAGTAAAACGCAAAATTTGCATTGCAATTTTATTCTTGATTTAATCAAGTGCCGCCAATTTAGTCGCACAAACAAACAGGCACACACACACACACACACACACACACAACCAGTTGTAGTACGTTGCGTATACGTAATGTCAGCAGCAGCAGTAGCATCAGCAGCAGACAATGTGGTGTGAGTTTAGCGCGTAGTTTGCACACGCCAGCCGAAATACAGAGATGTACCAGCTGCTCTTGCTTTGCCTGGCCCTGGTGGGTTGCCAAGGCTTTGGCCAGTTTCACATGAAGCACTATCAACTGCAACGCAACTACAATAACCAAGAGGATTCCAGCGAGAATGACAATAGTGTGTTGCGTAAGTAAAGAAATTAAGCGCGTTTTTTGTACTCCCTTTTTGTAACTTGCACTAATTGCAGGCACCTATCGTCGCTGCATGTGGGAGCAGTCCAAGTTTCTGCCACGCCGCCTGGTCCTGCTGAGTCTATGCTCGAATCTGTTCTGCGAGAACAATCACATTATGCCCCGTTCCAGGTCTATTTTCGTAGTGGAAAAATTGTCTAGACCGAATGAGTAGTGGCCCATAAAATTCTTTTAGTTGCATGTACCACCCTCCCACCCCTCCCCCCGCATGACCCAACCCATACCCCAACACACCTTACCAAAAAAAAAGAAAATAACCTGAACTAATGCTTTGGCATTTTTCTTCAGCTGCCTGGACATATTGCCGGAGCAATGCGAACAGGGTGATGAGGAGGAGCTGATGTATAAACCCTTTCCCGACTGCTGTCCGGTCTATTGCAATTTGAAGCGTCGCATGCAACGTTTGCGCACCATGCACTTCCGTCATCGCATGCTGCGCAACATGCAGGATGAGGGCGGCTCTGCCGGGGACAGTCCCGGACAAACGCTACTCAGCGAGTTTGGCTATCAGAACTACTAAGTGGCCAAATGGCCAATACACTGATCAAAAAAACAACAACAAGAAGAAGGTGCAAAAGTAGAAATTAATTTGGTTATATTCAAAATAAATGAAATGCTTTGAAAATACAAGCACCGCGACTTTGCGGCTCATTAAACATTGATTGTTGTAGTTCTTTGATAGAATTTGGTGTCAGTATGCGGTTTCAAACACATTTTTAGTAGGAAAGAGAATATATACATGATCAACATCAACAGCCGAGTCCATATAGACATGTCCCTTTGTCCGCAGATCTCAGACTTGTATGGGACATATACTTCTTATACTTGCAGGCAGCTCAAGTTTATTTTCAATTTTTGCCACGCCCCCTTACGCCTCCGCAATTTGGAAAAAACGTCATATCTCCTACAGTTTTGATGATAGATGGTTCGTACCTTCTAGAGATATTTAGATATTAAGATAATTTATCAATTTGCCAAAAAAATGATAAAGATCGAATGAACGATATACAAGTTATGAGCAAAAATCGGCCAGTTAACACCCCGCACCCGCCCCACCAGACACCACAGCTTTTCATTGAACAATCATAGTGAGAGAGAGAGAGAGAGAGAGAGAGAGAGAACCTTACATTTGAGCGTATAATAAAACGAGAAGGCCAAGCTAACTTCGTCTGTGCCTAAGTTTTTAGACCCTTGCAAATGCAAATGTCACAGTTTGAGAACACTTACATACAAATCAAAAATTTTTCTAGCTAAAACCCCTTTTCCGACAAATAAACATCTGAATTTGACCCAATTTCGGGAATATTTTTGAAAACATATTAAATTAACAAACGTCGAGCTTAAGAAAGATAAAATTGAAAACAAAAAAGTTTTCAATTTCCGACCGATCGGTCCTAAGGCAGCCTGCAGATATAGTCATCCAATTTCGACCAAATTTTCGAATCTATTTGAAGACATATAAAATTAGTCATCAGCGAGTTTAAGGACGCTAACATAAAAAAACAAAAAAAATTTCTTACTAAGACTCATTTTCGACCGATTGGTTCTATTGCAACCATAAGATATAGTCACCCGATGTCGATGAACTTTTTCAAATTAGTTTGAAAGCGTTTAATATTAATAATCACCGACCTTAAGAACGATTTACTTAAAAACAAAAAAGGTTTTTTTACTAAGACCCATTTTCCAACCGATCGGTCCTATGGCAGCTATAAGATATAGTCATCCAAGCTTGACCAAAATTTGCAAATTTGTTTGAAAGCATATAATATGACCGAATTTAAGGACGCTAACATTGAAAACAAAAAGTTTTTCTCACTAAGACCCATTCCGGTCGTTTCCGACATATTAGCAGCGTGCAGTAAAAAGAAGACTCTTTGCAAAATTTCAGTTCGATAGCTTTAAAACTGAGAGACTAGCTTGCGTAGAATCAGACAGACAGACGGACGGACAAAGCTCAATCGACTCAGCTCGTCGCCCTGATCAAGAATATATTATATATAGTTTATGGGGTTGGAAATGAATATTTCTCTGCGTTGCACTTCTGGGCAAAATTATAATACCCTTTGCAAAGGTTTTATACCTTACCTTATACCTTATTGCACGATAAACGTGTGCCTCTTTGAATGTATTATAATATTATATTACTGTCGGGGGCAAATGAACTGGTACAGAGTATGATGAGATATACCATTTTAAGTACTTATATCAAAATTCTCAAAAGTTCCAATAAATTGTTGCTGACCCACCGCTTATATGTTTTCGTTTATCCGAACATTATCAATTGGTCAATGTAAAAAACAATAATTGGGTTTGCCGCCCTGCTTAAAATAGTATTTAACTTCTTCAACTGAAATCTGTTGAGCAATTTAGCCCTCACCAGGTTTATTCATTGAACCACAGTATTGACAGAAACCTTTCGATGGGTCTTAGTATTAAAATAAGCCCTGATTTGGAACTATTTCTAATGATTATGCTCTAATTCAACACTGCTTACTTCTGTTGTACTGAGGGAAAGTTGCTTAGAATGCTGGGGTTGAAGGGTTGGTGGTGATTCTATATGATATTCGTGGCCCTTTGTAGGGGCCACACATAGACCTTACGGTCCTTAGTGAGGCCGGGTTGTTCTTCTGGGTACCAATAGAAATCCAAGAAGATCTTTGACGTTTTGGCAAATGCCAATAGTTGTTTGGGAGACTTCCTTGCCGCCTCTTCAAGAGAGGTGAGAATCTTGTCAGCAAAAAATTCTAGACAGAGACCTAGAGGACCAAATGAGGCGAAAGTAGTTAGGTAAAGTTACTGACGGGTTCAACGTGGCTAAACTAGCGACTCACTTCTCCTCGTAGCAACTCTACGACGCAGTGTATAGCGTGTTGATAAATTAGGATTAAAAACAGACTATTGTTCTAGCACCCCTTCTTTAAAGTGTGGTGAACACCGGTGAACTGAACAAATTTCGCAGACATTGACAGATTCCTTGACTTTTTCAATAATTTTAAGCAATATATCATATTTCATTATAAGTTAAAACGTTTCTCTTTCAATCAAGCAGGGATATTATTCCGCCATTAGTTTTGGTTTGGGCATGTTACAGATGTGTCCTCGACTGCAAGAGTATATGTATTAGGGCGGGTCAATTTGTATGGAGCTAAAAAAAACGTGGTAAGCGTATAGCAGATTCGGAATCTGCGATGAATTCTAAGAGAATTTCACGAAGAAACCCCATGTCTAAAATGAATTCCTAGCCCCCGCTGCGAAGCATGAAAATTTAAGGTTGCAGTATATTTTGGTATATTGAGGTTTGTACGGTTTTTGATTCATTCTGATCATTACTGGTGAATCGGAAATCGAGTTTGCAATGCCAGCTGCAAGAACTGATCTGATCTTGAAGAAAAGAGGAACTTATTGCAAACGATATGATACACGTAATTTCGCAATGATGTGTGATCGATTCGGCATTTCAAACAGAGTGGCCTCCTGTTTGGCTACAGCTCTTTTTAAAGACATTGGGTTTACCGATGAAAATGTCGAAGAAATTATTATGGATAAATCCAAAGTGGGTCGAGAAAAAATAAAATTCAGAGAATATATTCGTCGCATGAAGAAAAATGATTTAGCTTTACAAGCTTTTTCATTCGATGGAAGAAAAAATGATGCTTTGACCCGAAGAGAAATTGATGGAAAATACCACCCGAGGGTTCAAAAGGAGTCGCATATTGTGATTCTTAAGGAACCGCAAAGCAAGTTATTGGGTCACATAAAAGTTGACGCTGAAGACTCCAATACTAAGCAAAAAAAGCTGTGATGGAGAACCTACCAATACTGGAATTGAAAATGGAATAATTCGAAAGTTTGAAGTTTCCTTAAGTAAACCATTACATTGGTTTGTTTGTTTGCTACATTTCAACGAACTTCCACTACGCCATTTGTACAATGCCTTAGAAAATTCTAAGACAAGTGGACCATCCACTGCTTGTGGCACTTTGGCGAAGTTACTTGAGACATGTGAACAACTTCCGGTAAGCACCAAATTTTAATTCAACTTCATCCAATTTAAAGCAAACATTTTCTTGCAGACTATACCTCATTTTGAACCCATTTCATTTGGGAATATGCCTCCAACAATTGAAAGTAAAGATGAAAAAAATCTTTCCACTGACGTTTTTTATCTATATAGAATAGCCAAAGCTGTATCGGAAGGTTCGTGTTCAGAGGATGTCGCCAACATGAAAAATTGTTCATTCGCACTGGTTGACAAAAGCAAGCAGAATTTTACGCCTTTTTGTCGCTAGTAGTTTACCATCAAACAATTAAGAAATTTTGACTAATTTCATTTTGAAAGTTTACATACCAATGTATTTTAATGTCAAATTTTATAACTCTGTGGCATACGGCACAGTTCTTGCCGAAAAATCTTCAAGAAATTGTGAACAAAGCAATACAAAACAATTCATTTTTTGCCCATACAGCAGAATGAAAGAAGATGAAAGAAAATCTGTTCGAGAAAATGCTATTAACAAAATTATTTACTATCGCGAAAAATTACAAGATACATCTAAGCTCCGGTCTTATAAAAAGAATATAATTAATATTGAGTGCACAGATTATGTGAATTTAGTTGACTTAGATAACGACGACATCTTATTTGAACCTCCGTTAACTTTTAACATTCCACATGAACATTTATTGGAGTATTTAAATTCTGAGGAAATACCACTGGCAGATCCAGAAATTCCATTCCACATTCAGGGAACCGAACGATGTGTGCAATTGTTGACACATGTCGCACGACGCGTAATGCCGCTCAATGTAGATGACGTTATGTCAGTAACTTTAGAAAGTCATTTAAAATATCCACAAATTTAATATTTAATATTAAGTTGAATAAATATATGAAATTAGTGAAAATTAAACAATTACATAAGCGTTTTGTATTGTGACTTAACATTGTTTTCTTTAATTTGGTAAATTTTTAGATATAAAGAAAAACGGCATCTAATGTATTTTACGCCCCCTTTCGTGCCACGCCCACTTTATTTTTGAATACCTTAAATTTCCAAATTATATTGAATATATATTTCAAATTGCAAACCTATATCTTTTATTGTCAAAAAGTTATAGACTTTTGGTTTCCACTTCATCGGTGTATGGCGTGTTTTCGTTACTTTTATTTAAAAAAAATTTAATTAAAAAAAATTTGTTGGTTAATTTAAAAACAAAAATATTTATAAATTATATTATAAAAAAATGAATCAGAATAAAATATAATATCTTTACTAAATGTATTATTTTTTAAAAAAAAAACCGTACAAACCTCAATATACCAAAATATACTGCAACCTTAAATTTTCATGCTTCGCAGCGGGGGCTATGAATTCATTTTAGACATGGGGTTTCTTCGTGAAATTTTCTTAGAATTCATCGCAGATTCCGAATCTGCTATACGCTTATTGCATAAAAAAATTGACCCGCCCTAATATGTATGCATTCGACACCGTCCATAAAGTCATCCAACAATTCGTCCATTGCTAAACCAAGGTGGTCTGGTGGACATACATCTGCAAAAGTCGACAACAACCAAACGTGCAGATTATTAATATTAAAATACGCACCTTCAATCATTTCAGCTTTACTATTCAATTCACTTGCTTATTCCTATATCGACTCGGCTGTTACATAATTTTGCACAAGCTTAATATACTCTTTGTACCTTTGGTACAGAGTATAAAAATCGTATAATTGTTTGGTATAGTTTTTTTTAAAGCTAAGGAGTTTTGGAGATTTCGATAATAGTATAGTTTCCCCACAAAAGCCCGTCTAATAAGAGTCAAAATAGGCATTTGTTGCTACTTTAAGCGTAAATAGCTAAAAATCTCGACGTGATGGACCAATTTCTGAAAACAGATTCGTGTTCTGATCAACCAGAGCTTTGCTTTCTTTATTGCGATTTGCCGCAATGTTTCGAGTGAGGTCGTTAGAGATTAGTCGACTTTTGACAACGAATGGGCTTGATTTCTTGAGAACTTACATAGATGAGTAACGGCCCTTCAAGCGAATGGCAAGGCAAAATTTTCAGTGTAGACCTTTGTTTTCACATGTGTGTGCTGTACACATATGTAAAATTGTAGGTCCACATCGCACAAATTTCTTCTCAACATTCAACTTCTCTGGTGGCCAAATGTAAAGCTTTAGATCAGGGGTGCCCAAGCCTATTCCGCAAGCCACGCATTTGTTTTTGATTTTCGCAAAGGAATAGCCCGCTCGCATACGATTCACGCGGCCATAAGATTATAACAAGCAAAAACAATTTCATATGCGTGCTCTCCTCTCTTTCTTTCCGAGCGAAGGTTTGCAACAACAATTTCATATGAGTCTCTCTTCTCTCACGCCTAACAATAATGTTGCTTTTGCGTTGTCAGCGATCGCTTTAAGCGCGTTTTCTTGAGACAGCATCGACCACACACACACACACACAAACAAAAATCGGTTTTCTCTCTCTATTTCTTGTGGTTGTTCTTGCTTGAGTTGTATTTTGTGCATTTTTATTGGCTTCCACGCGCGCGTAAGCTCATTCTGGGCACCCCTGCTTTGGATAGATAGACAATAGTGTGGGTCAATTTGTTTTTCGACCAAGCGGTTGTCATAATCATTATGTACGACAAATTCTACGAAGATTTGCCCTAGAAAACATGGGTCTAAAATCAAAATCGAGCTATTTTTTTTTTAAATATGTTAAAATCTAATTGAAGCTTCTAAGAAACTTTACAAAAGTGATCATATATGGGCTTGTTTGAAAGTTAATTTCATGAGCTTTCGAAGGCGCCACTAATTGCTTTTCAAAATTAACATATAGATGGCGCCACTACTGTGACCAAATCAAAACAGATCTTTGACTGACTTTCGGTTATAACTTGAGTATAGTTCATGCGATTTTTATCATTTCTTTGGCAAATTGATAAATTATCTTAATAACTAAATATCTCTAGAAGGTACGAACCATCTAGCTACAAAACTGTAGGAGATATGACGTTTTTTCCAAATTGCGGAGGCGTAAGGGGGCGTGGCAAAAATTTAAAATAAACTTGATCTGCCTGCTAGTATATGAAATATATGCCCCATACATGTCAAACCTCTATCTCTTACCATCTCTGAGATCTGTGCGTTCATACGGACGGACGGACAGACGGACAGACGGACAGACGGACAGACAGACAGACAGACAGACGGACAGACGGAAATGGCTATATCGGCTCGGCTGTTGATGCTGATCAAGAATATATATACTTTATTGGGTCGGATATGATACCTTCTCCCTGTTACATACTTTTGCACAAACTTAATATACTCTATGTACCTTCGGTATAGAGTATAACAATAGCCTTAAATCTCTAAAGAAAACTTCACTCATTTTTTCTCGCTTAAAATTGAATAATTTGGACTTCTTTCAAAATTATGCCAACATCGTGACATCAATTGAAAATAATTGCAACCAAAGATTTCAAGACATAAGCTGCATTAAAAATTTGATAGATCTGCACGACTACCCTCTTATATGCGAAGTCCAGGAACATAACGCAGAAATCCAAAGCGATCTAAAAGAATTACGAGATGATATTGATATTCCTTTAAAAACTGGCGAGCATTTCTGGCGAGAACTCGATAATAAATATTATTGTCTTAAAAATGAAATTGGTAGACTATACTCAATGTTTGGTGCAACATACAATTGTGAGGTTGCGTTTTCCATTTTGAAAATAATATTAAGTAAAAATCGCAACAAATTAACCGATCAGCACCTATCAGATCTCGGATTAAAGAATACAAAGGAGACATCGATTTGGGTGAGTTATGCAAAAATTAATTCTCAATGAGCTAAAAATCCTAACCTTTAGTTTCTTCTTTTCAGTACGCCAATATCGACGATACAATACAAATATGCTGCGCATCGATTTAATTTTATCGCACGCATTTTATATGTTCAGTGTAAAGCAGTAAAACGTCACGTTGCCTTCGTGTTTCGCTGCTTCGCACACAAGCGCAACGCTTTCATTGTGTGAGTTTGGACACCACTGCTTTATAGTCACTGTTTAGCCACTGTTTACTCAATGTTTAGTCACAGTTATGTTACTGCTTAGTCACTGTTTAGTCACTTTTAAATCACTGTTTAGTCACTGTTTACTCACTGTTTAGTCACAGCTTAGTCACTGTTTAGTTACTATCAAGTCACTGTTTAGTCTCTGCCTAACCACTGTTTAGTCACTGTTTAGTCATTGTTAAGTCGCTGTTTAAGCACTTTTAAGTCACTGTTTACCCACTATTAAACGACTGTCCCCGCCCCCCAAGTCGACAGTAAAAACAAAAGTATTGGTTCCCCACAAAACGCGTCTGAAAAGGGTCAAATAGGCACTTTTTGCAACTTTAAGCTCAAATTACTAAAAAATCTCGACGTGATGGACTATTTCTGAAAACAGATTCGCGTTCAGCACACGAAAATCATCTAGAATCACCACCGACCATACTTATACTGGAAAAAAAGTCTAGTTTTGTGGCCCTGTGTTATTGTAGAATGTAAAATTTTTGTTAAGCGCAATGTCCGCGCTTCGGTTATGATTTGTGACAGTTTTAGGAAGAAAGTTTTTCCGTGAACGTCGGATTTGTTTTGTGAACGCTAATTCATAAACGAAATCATACAAATGGGAGTCCGCTTGTGCTGTGTTTTGCAAGGTCGTATGTTTTTTTTAGTGCAGAATCTTTGCTGGAAGTAAGTTTGTGGCTTTGTTTGACTAAGCGGACATTGAGAACACACAATTTCACTTTTTTGAGTGTAATTGCTACGAATATGGGCATAAAAAAAGGACTCTCTCTCTCTCTCTCTCTCTCTCTATCTCACTGCGTCTAGACAGTCCACTTGAGTTTAGGTACTTGGAATTGAAAGAATACTGTTGTCAAGTGGCCAATGGAAGTCGTGTCCAAGTAGCCAACTTGTATCCATCCACTAGTCAGTGCTTTGCCCATCGTTAGGGTCAACCAAATTTGCAAGCGTTTGTTTTTTTTTCAAGGTTTTCGCCTGATTTTTGTTGCTTATCGTTTTAACACTTTTGTGTGCAACTGCGGCTGCTGCTGTGTTCATTTTTATCTGCAAACAAGCAATAAATTTTATTTTAATAAGCAACACTTTTGATAGCCATAGCGTTGTCGTTGTGCTTCTTCTTGCTGTTGTCCTTGCTAACATCCTTATGGCATTATCCTTTACAGCTAACGGGCTGGCTGGCTGGCTGGCTGGCTGGCTGGCTGGTTGCATGTGGCGTTGAAGTAAACACAAAAGATACTCGGTATCAACGGCTCACCACTGGCTGCCATAATGTTGTGGTCAAAGCAGTGGCGTGGCCTCCGTTCGGAGAGGAGCTGCTTAACTGCATAAATGCATTTTTGTGGCATAAAACATAAAGTTGGGGCACAATTGTGCAAATTAGTTGCCTACTTTTAGGCGTTCGTGTTTAATAAGTATCTGAAATCGCAGTCACGTCTATGTCCTTGGCTTTGTGCCTGCTTCATCTTCATCTTCCTTTCGCCTTGCCTCGTTTACTCCGTGTGGCTACATCCTGGCAAGGCATTTCCCTTCTTTTTTTTTTTTTGCTCCTGTTCCTCCGGCATCGTCTTATTTTTTATGTGTCTTTAGTGCAGTGTTCCTCCACTTGTATGAGTGTGTGTGTCGTGCTTCTTGTTATTCTTTTTCTTACTTTGTTGCACTTTGAAGATTATTGCACAATGCAATTTATATTTATCGTACACGTTTAGTTTTTGTTTCATTTATGTCTCGTCGCAAGCCTTTGTCGACACCTGAAACCTGGAGGATGGAAACATCGCATTTTGCGATTTTCGTTGCCATTGTTTATGTTTGATTATAACACGAAGAAATTCAATGCATTTTTAATCACATTTCATATTTCTATATAGTCCACGTATTACCATAATCATGCATTCACATGTTCTCCATTTTATGGCTTTGCCTGTCTTTCAGCTTTCTAATTTGAAATTCTGTTAGTTTAATACGCTGTGCTGGGTGGGTGGCATGAAAGGATTTCTGTTTTAGTCTCAGGATAAAGCTGATGCAACACACAGACTTTGTGACATTTTGCTAATAGATTAGGAAAATTGTTTAGGGTATACATGAAAGGACCCAAGGCTGTCAATCATTTTTGGTTGAGCTACACTCAGAGAAACAATAGTGAAGTTCATACTTGGATCAAGAATGTTTGATGTCAAAAGTACGGTAAGAGTGAATTTTTACTTACTTTACCTTAGCTCACTCGACTTTCAAGCACATGCAAAACCTGGCGTCCAAATTATAGTTAAGAATGTAAACAGTTGGCACTTGGCCAACAACAGTGAGCTAAAAGGACCATTGTCGAGTGGACAGGACATTCGCTTAGAAAACATCAAGGCCGTGGGATCAAGTCCCCGTGGGAGCATAGTCTTTTTACTTTTGATGAGCAAGTTTAGCTGGTTTGAGGTTCGAAAAAGTTGCGTTTGTTGACAACTGTAAACAACCTTTGCATTGTACAGCAAAAAGAACTGGTTGACCGTACAGAACTGTTTCATGAACCTCCCGTTTCAATCATCAGTAGGCTTTTCGCATTAGAATGCATGATTAATTGTTCTTTTATTCGATCGGATGACTTTAGCATATAGCTGCCATAGAAACCATCGCTAAAAACTTGGTTTAGTGAGAAAAACCTTCTTATTTTCAAAGCAAACGTTTCCAAATTTCGTACTTATATGTTTTCTATACTCTTACCTGATTTCACCAAGTTTGGTGAAAATCGGACAATTATATAGTATAGCTGCCATACAAAAGTTATGTCCGTAAATAAGTCTTGGTGGGAAAAACTTTTTTGTTTTCAATGCTATCGGCCCCAAACTTGTAACCGATTAATATTATATGCTTTCACACATTTCTGCCAAGTTTGATCCAAGTCGGCTGACTATAGCATATAGCTGCCATAGCACAGTGGTCGCTCCCATACGACAAAAATAAAAAAACCGAAATCAAAATATTACACTTTGATGCATGTCGATCATATCAATAATAAATTATCTTTTTGAAACAAACGTTTTTTTTAGTCGGACCAATCGCTCTCTGTGAAAAAATCCCTTAAAGTTAGACCTCGTGCTAGGCATTTCAGAGCCTTGTGATTTGTCTCAAAGTGACAATAAAGTTAAAAGAAATCAAATTAACAAATTAAAGGTCCAATAGCTTCTTAATGATATGGATATCATTCGAACAGGTACTAACTATGATTTGAATTATTTAACACATTGTTTAATGTGGTATATCGTATAAAACAAAAGAAAATCATAAATGACCTTTTGTGAGTGTTTTTCGTTTACTGTTTGTACTTTCCCTTAAGCTTTTAGTTGTGATGTCGATCGATTCCGATGTTTATGTTTATTATTATTAATTGTTAATAATAATAGATTAATATAAAAAAAGAATCAGCTGCCCGGAGCTGCCCAGCGTCATAATGTTCTGATCCGAGTGCAGCAGGTAGTTGTGTTTTGTTGTTTGTGCTTTCCATGTTATGTGCTCTGGTATGTGTTTGTTATTGTTATATGTGTAGTAAATGTCAAATTCGTTTGCGTTTTATTTATTATTACTAATGTTAATTTTGGTTTATTTGAATTGGCTTTGAAAACAGGCAATTATTTTCAATGCACCATTTCGTACAACTTAATTTTTCAAAAGTGGTTGGCTCTAAATGGCACTAATGCTGAAAGAGGTCGTCATATCGTTGATTCGATTAAGCTGGATCTGGAAAAAGAAGGATACATTGCAGATCCAGAAGAGTTAAAGAATTGTGTCTTTGCCGTCTGCCAAAAATGGTCCGTCCGTTGGCAAAAGTGCAATCGTACCAAATTGAATATTCTGGAGAAGCATTCGGATTGTCTTGATATGAAGCTCTCCTTCACACTGACTGAAAAAGCTAAAAAGTCAAATGAATCTAATGGTCGTGGGCGTCCCAAATCCGATTGAACCGAGTGTTGAAGAACAAGAACAAAGCAACGACGAATAGCCAAAATTGCTGAAATAGATGAGTCCTGTGCAAACGCTTTACGGAATGCCTCCCAAAAGGCAAATCAAACTTTAACTGAAGCAAATGTTAATGAAGTTGTTGCACTAATGATGGATGCAAATTTAACAAAAAACCAATATTTACTGATTCGACGTTTTGTTAACACAAACATTTCATTTAATTTATTACCCAGTTACGATAATGTTCTGCAAGCTAAAACACACAGTTATCCAAGTAACATTAGTGTAAACGAATCACTCGCTGAAGTTGATCTACAAAGTTTACTTGATCATACAGCATCACGTATTGTGAATCTTCAAATGTATGTTATTAATCAAATTAAGGATGATTCTGTCAACACACTTACCTTAATTGGAAAATGGGGCTTCGACGGCAGCACTGGACACTCTGAATATAAGCAAAAGTTTGTCAATAATAATTTGGAAGACAATTCTTTATTTGTCACTTCTTATGTGCCTTTACAACTTATAACTAAGTCGCAGAGTCCGATAATTGTTTGGAAAAACCCAAGGCCATCATCGATCCGCTTTTGTAGACCAATAAGGTTTCAATTTAGATGGAGGAGAGAGGAGATGTATATAAAACAAAAAATACTCGACTTACGGCTCACAGAAATTTTTAATCCAAATAAAATCAGCATAGAGCACAGACCTCAACTCACAATGGTGGACGGTAAAGTTTGCAATGCATTGAGTGGAACGTCTTCAACGAAGTGTTATATATGCGAAGCGAAGCCGACAGAAATGAATAATATAGATAACTGTCTGGAAAAAAAAGTTCACGAATGTCGGTACGAATTTGGCTTATCCCCTCTACATGCATACATACGGTTTTTTGAGTATTTTCTTCATATATCCTATCGCTTGGAGATAAAGTTGTGGTAAATCAGATCTTCAATACATAAAAAAGATCTATTGATACGGAAACGAAAGCTACAAATTGAGTTTCGAAAGAAAATGGGACTTATAGTAGACAGACCAAAGTTTGGCGGTAGTGGTACATCAAACGACGGAAACACAGCTCGTAAATTTTTTAAATATCCTGGACTGGCTGCAAAAATGACAGGTCTTGACAAAAACTTAATTAACAGATGCGCCACCGTTTTGCAGGCTTTAAATTCTGGCTACAAAATAAATGTAGACAAATTTAGAGATTATGCGCTGGAGACAGCAAGGGGACTTGTGGAAACTTATCCATGGTATTACATGCCAGCTTCGGTGCATAAAATATTAATACACGGTCCTGAGGTTATTAACAGAGCATTAATATCGATTGGAGAGCTCTCTGAGGATGCTGCAGAGGCTAAAAATAAAGATATTAAAAAATACAAATTTCAACAACAGACCTTCTAAATAGATTACTACTAAGTTCAGATCCTCTCATAAGTGGATTAAGAATATTACCTTGCAAAAAAAAAAACTTTATTAAAAGAGTCTGTTTTTGAATTATTTGAGGATTAATTAATTACTTTGTTTTTAAAATGCATTAAAATATTTTCTTTATAATTTTTGTTAATAAATTTTGTGTTCAGAAGTATTTTAAGAAAAGATATTTTATTCAAACTATAGGTATAAAAATATATGTAAATGGGTGGTATGGGCGTATGACCACCCCTCATTTTTTTCAAAATAGTTTTATACTATTGTTAAAGGCTTACAGTTAAATTATAAACCTGGAGTTACAAGTCCGACCACTGCGCATAGGAACTTTCGGTAAAAAACACTTGTTTTAGTGAGAAAAACGTTTTTCAATTCAATTCAATTTATTGCATCGGTTTGTAATGATAAGTGTATGCTTCTAATATATATTACATATTTCTTAAGTCTATGGACTTAATGTTCTGTTCTACTTTGTTGTGAATATGGACTGTATTATTGTTTTAAATTTAATTAATTTATATCACATTGTAGGGAAAAATGGAAAAAAAAAACCCATGAGACAAAAACTTAATACTACTTGTAACTATCTATATTTACAAAATTATTTGGTTTATGTGGTTATAGGTTGAATATCTACATCTATCATTGAATTTATCTGTCAGTCGGCTTAGTCTGTCTGCTATCATTTCTATATTGGCTTTATGGTGCACATCGGAGGTAGGATGATTTTATTAGCTTGTTTTGATCAGTTTGTAATCTTTTAATATGACATTTGGCAACATCAGACCAAGAACATTACTGCCTGAAATTTCGATCTGAACAAGCATAACTTATTTTCAATGGATAACCTTGAGTTTCTATTGATGAAGGGATATAGAGTTCTGATAAGAGTGTTGATTTTATCAATGCACTAAGGGTTTTTTTTTCGTTTTTTTTAGCATAAACTCAAAAAAAAATGTTGTTCTGTTTATTAAAATAACCTTTATTGTTATTTTTATAATACCTTAATTAAATAAAAAATCAAAAGATATCATTTTTTACGATCACACGGATTGAGCGGTACGCTGTGAAAGTCAGCAGCTGATTACGCACGTGGATAGCATTGTGTACAGTTCACCGTAACACATTGCTTCAGTTTGATTGTTTACGTTGGCCACATAAAAAAAAATTCAACTTTAAATCATCGAAAATCGTAGTTCAGGTATGTAAAACTAGAGTTTAATAACATATTCGTCAATTTGATGTGTTTTTGTCATTGTGTAACGTGTTTTATTCATGTGTATTTTTATACCCTTGCAAAGGGTATTATAATTTTACCCAGAAGTTTGCAACGCATAGAAATATTCATTTCCGACCCCATAAACTATATATATTCTTGATCAGGGGGACGAGCTGAGTTCATTGAGCTTTGTCCGTCCGTCTGTCTGTCTGTCTGTCCGTCTGTTTCTACGCAAACTAGTCTCTCAGTTTTAAAGCTATCGAGCTGAAATTTTGCACAGAGTCTTCTTTTTACTGCACGCTGCTAATATGTCGGAACTGACCGGATCAGATCACTATATCTTATAGCTGCCATAGGAACCATCGGTCGAAAAATGGGTTTTAGTGAGAAAAACTTTTTTGTTTTCAATGTTAGCGTCCTTAAATTCGGTCATTAATAATATTATATGCTTTCAAACAGATTTGCAAATTTTGGTCAAAATCGGATGACTATATCTTATAGCTGCCATAGGACCGATCGGTCGGAAAATGGGTCTTAGTGAAAAAAAGCTTTTTTGTTTTTAAGTAAATCGTTCTTAAGGTCGGTGATTATTAATATTAAACGCTTTCAAACTAATTTGAAAAAGTTGATCGACATCGGGTGACTATATCTTATGGTTGCCATAGGACCGATCGGTCGAACATGAGTCTTGGTAAAAAATTTTTTTGTTTAGTTTTGTTAACGTCCTTAAACTCGCTGATGACTTATTTTATATGCTTTCAAATAGATTCGCAAAATTGGGCCGAAATCGGATGACTATATCTTAAGGCTGCCAGAGGGCCGATCGGTCGGAAATGGAGTCCAAGTGAGAAAAACTTTTTTCAGACGTTTATCTGTCGGAAAATAGGTTTTAGTTACAAAATTTTTTGATTTTTATGTAAGCGTTCTTAAACTGTGACATTTGCATTTGCAAGGGTATAAAAACTTCGGCACAGACGAAGTTAGCTTGGCCTTCTCGTTTATATTAATCTTAGCAAGTTTAGCTGTGTTTCGTGGAGTAGAACTCTCAAGGCACTCCGGGGTGCTCAGGCCTATGAATGTGGAGTTATTAACTGAAGTGTCCAGAATAAAATGCAACTAAATTTGTATGCTTTAATTTGCTTATTCTCGAAAAAATCTCCTTTTTCCAAAACGAAATGCGTTTGAACGTGCACAGCTGCTAGACATTTTTGTCAGCCACAAACGCTCAGAGGCCGCAGTCAAACACCATTAAAAATTTCAAAAAATTGGCGAAAACCACCTAAGTAACACCACCGAAACACAAGTAAATAAAAAGGTACTCGCTTTTGTCAAATATTTTGAAAGGAAATGGATAAATTGAAGGCGACAAATACTAAGATTTAAAACTAAGCATTCTGAATGGCTTGATAAAAATATAGTAATTCACATCGAAGTAAATTGTGGATCTACATATGAATAGAGGAGGTCGTCCAAAAAGTAGATTATGAGAATGCTAGCTCCTGACAAAAACGAAAGTTGGCTACAGAGCTTTCAGAGTTTAATAATAACTTGTTGCCTTGGCTTGTACATGCTGCTAGAGTTCGTCTAGTTTAAAAACAAAAACCATTGTAACTAAAGCGTAGTTTTAACAAAGATGTTTAAAATTTGTTAACATTAACAAATTTGCTATAAATTGCTCAAATTGAGAAGCTCGCCCTTGAACTTTTGGTCTGCTGTTTAGGACTACATTTTTAAATAAATTTGGCCCAAATTGGTAATTTTAAATGTTCTTAACCAATGGTTTCGGTCAGTACAATTGCACATAACAGATCAAATCTATGGAAAAACATATTTATTTTGAATTTTCCAAATAATTTTAGATACCATGTTCGGGAAAGAGGATGTAGGCGTGGTCAAATCATAAAATTAACAAAAACAGAAATTCTACTTTAATTTGAAGAAATTTTGAGCAAAAATGTAACTTCCTATCTATCAATTTGAAGTTGATGCCAAAAAAAAAAACCAAAAAAAAACCCATAGTGCAATGGTATACTCAACATGGTCCTTGTAGTTTACTTTTGGATCTAAGATGACTCCTAGGTAGCGAACCATTTTGTCCCAGGGAATATCAGTACCATCCAGATCTAGGTGGCTATTTGGAAGATATCTGGGCAATCTTTTTCTGGAGAAGTATGTGGCTTGTGTTTTATCTGTGTTAACCAGAATTTGCCATCTTGTGAAAAAGGATTGAAGGGAGTCAAATGCTTCTTGTAGTATAGCCGTTTAGATTCGGAAAGTCGGAGGTATAAATGTTATACAGTAGGGGCACCTGGGGGCATCCAGCAGGGATACCTATCGCGGTAGAATGAGCCCGTCCAATGTAAATCGAAAACGAACGCTTGCTGAGAAAACCTTGTAATATTTTAATAAGTTCGGTAGGAAAGTTCAGAGCTGACATCTTGAAGACGAGACCGTTGCGCCATACGGAGTCAAAAGCAGATTTTATATCCATCAGGAAATGATTCAAACAAGTTTGATGAAAATCAGACAACTATATAGTAAATATTGAAAATTAGTCTTAGCGAGAAAAAAGTTTTTGTTTTCAATGCGAAAGTCTGCAAACCTCGTATTTATAAGTTTTCTATACTTATACATGATTCCAACAAGTTTGTAGTACAAAAGATATGTCTGAAAATTAGTCTTAGTGAGAAAAAAGTTTTTGTTTTCAATGCAAACGTCTCCAAACCTCGTATTTATAAGTTTTCTATACTTTTACTTGATTTCAACAAGTTTGATGAAAATCGGACTACTATATAGTATAGCTGCCATACAAAAGATATGTCTGAAAATAAGTCTTAGTGAAAAAAACTTTTATGTTTTCAATGCTATCGCTCCCATACTTGTTACTGATAAATTTTATATGCTTTCACACAATTCTGTCAAGTTTGATCTAAATCGGATAACTATATCATATAGCTGCCATAGGAACGATCGGTCGCTAAAGTAGTTCTAGTGAGAAAAACTTTTTTGCTTTCAATGGTAGCGCATTTATACACTTTATTTACGATTATTATCGGTTTTAAAGACATTAAACAACTCAAAACTATTTGATCTGTTTAGGAACTCAACCAACAATATTGAATAGCAGTCTTTGAAGAGCTTTCCGATGAAGCACAGGAGTCCCTTTACAACTGTTTAAAAAAATGTAGATGCTCGAAAATAGTTAAGAACGTAAGCAGTTGGCATTTTGCCGCTCAGCGGTGTCACAGGTTTACCTGCCCTACAGTTTTGATTGAGAACCATGGAAAGGTTAAAGTCTAATTGTCAGTTGTTCAGTCTATCAAAACCTGTTTCATACAAAACAACTTAAGACAAATTCTATAGCAAAGTCTACTGATAAAACAGCTTGTTCGAACTTGAACATGTTACTCAACTTAAATATTAATAGCCGCAGTGACAAGGATCGTAAATGTAAGAGAAATGAAGAAAGCTGGAACAGATTTTCAGAACAGCTGAAAGTCAGTAAGCCACATCTGGAACCAGCAGGTACTTCAGTTAGAGAGTCACCTACAACTCCCATCTAGCCGACTTTCTTTCCTTTCCAAACCCAAGAAGAAGCATTTGAAGCGAGCAAGCAATCCTTTTAAACTGGAGTCGCTTGCTAATATGGAGTGGTGTGGTAAGGCGGGAGATACGCAAATCGGACTCCCAATTATAAGATCCTATCGACAACGATATTCTGACTGACAGCAAAATGGAAGCGCCTAATATGACGCTGGAGGTTACAAGACAGAAAACCTGTGTATGAAGCGAGCTGAAGAGGAATGAACCACAATTTGACCACGGGCGGCTCTGTCTTATTCGATCGGTTTCCAGCCAACTGATTGAATAAGTGAAAACTTTTCCCCTGTCAATAATAAAATTTAATGTTTAAGCGATCAAAATGTTGCAAGTTAACTTTGATCCATTGTTTATTTGTGCAAGCCAAGCAAGACCAAAAAGCTGCATTTAGCTTCATTTTTATGATGACAATGAAGACATAGTAATTAAACTGAGAGTTTTGCTGTCCGCCCATTAAAGGCAGACGCCATGGCAACTCAAAAGAGTTGAGCGCGACCTTCAGTGACACCAACAACCAAAAATGTCCATTAATTAACATTGTGATAGAAAGTTCAAAACCGGCGACAACTGCAGCTCATCTAAGAGCATTTCGTGTTACTTTTCGACATTTCCGTTCCGTTTGTCGAGACGCAATTAGACAGCGAGGACTTTTGTCGCTGATGCTGCTGCAAATTTCGAGTTTTATTTGGTGCCAAAAAAAAGAAGCAAAATAGGTTTTATTTCCAAGAAAGTAAAGCAAGAGAAGCACTTGGTGATGCTGCTTGAAAAGACGATTCATTGTTTGGGTTAAGCTTGGAAAGGCGGCTAGAAATACACTAACAAAATTTTGAGTGTTGAAAAGTTGAATAAAAAAATTTTGAAAAAATAATGAAATTGTGTATTAAATATGATATGTCTTGCAATATGTATTGAACGGAGAACAGACAACATCTACAGCATACACTTTAACACATTTGGGCGCATTCTCACACAGAGACAGACACATGGAACAGCACACTGCATGCGATAAATAGCTCTAGCCAGGAGTTGCTCATTCGCAGCCGGCAACAGCAGCCAAGTTGTGGTTTTGGCAAGGGAATTTCTTGTACAAGTTGTGAAACATCAACGCCAAACACACACACACATACGTTTAAACTCTGCCAGCGACGCCAACACACACACACACACATAAATACAAACGGCAAAGGTTCAGCTGTCCACCAACCGCTGCCCACGCCTGCTGTTGACAACCCGAAAACATTTCACGCCAGATCAATTTATACAATTTCCCACTACACTCAGCCGACTCTGCACCTAAGTGTAACCGATCGTTCATGCCAGACGATCGTTCATACTTATGGAAGGAAGTACGTTGCGCAGCTGATTTCGGATCTTCATCGCATATTTCATCATTGCCGAAGTTCGTACCTTCAAGTTCTCGATCTCATCACGAAAGTCCTTAAGCCTCATTTACACGATCATTCAGCTGAGTTTTCGTCAAAACAAAACTCATCTGAGCAACTCAGTTTCGTTTTTACACATGCCTGATGAGCTCAGATGAGTCAGTTTGGGTCAGTTACAGAACCATTGGTTCATGGGAATCATCTGGATCATATGAACATTGTGACGTTGCTTTGTTTACATAAAAGAAGAAAACAAGAAAAATAAAAAGCAAAATGAATAAAAAAGCATTAAAAATTATAGTTGCCGTCCTAGCAAGTGAAATGCATTCGCTCGTAGACGAACTGTCGGGAATAGCCAGAATGGTCAGAGCTAATTTGGGAAGGTATTTTAAGTCCCTTGCATTTTTCCAGAATTCTAAAATATGTGTGCCAGGAGCTGCTGGATAGGCCAAATATTTGTCAAGCTCTATGTCGATAGCGTTTTTCTCAACTTTTCGTTTTTTTATATAACTTAAGTCTAAAAATTCAGCAAACATTCCATTTTCGGAATTATTTGGGCTTATGTTATTAGTTATGTCATCAAAGCTACTATATTCATGATCCCCTATAAATTCGGAGAGCATTGCTTTTACCGTAGCTAACACATTATCTCTTTTTTCCTCTGAGAGGAAATTCATCTCTCTTTAAGGAGGGTTCAAGAAAAGCGCAACCAAATGAGCGATTGCCGGAAGAAACCTTTTTTCTAATGCACTTAGGGTCATTGTTTTAAACTCAGTTATTATTTGGGAATCAAGTGTGCTAGTTCTGCAAAGTTTACATAATTTTTCTGACCACAATGCAAATATTTGCATTGTTGGTTCCTTGTCAGAGCTAAGTGCTTCAGAGCAGTCCTTAAAAGGTTTTAAGAAGCATAAAATGTTTTCAAGTAATGAAAAATCTAAATTACTAATTCGCTGTAGCTCATCTTTTTTAAGTAAAAGAGTTTTTATTTCCTCTTTTACATCAAATATACTCAAGAGCATAAAAAATGTAGAGTTACAGCGTGTTTTAACTTGCTGTTTCAGCGTTTTTGAGAGCTTACTGTTAAGCTGAGAATGTTTAAAATATTTGACTAATGATTTGCAGCAATCTATTAAAGCCTTCACTTCCGCAAGAGGATTTTTCTCAATGACGTCATCCATGACAAGGTTCAGATTGTGACAAGCACAAGATAGGCGCTTGAAGTCCGTAACGAAGACAGCTCGATCGATAGTTTCAAGTGTGTTGAAATCCTGCAAAATGTCCTGAACATTTTTGAGAATATTTTCTTCAGTTTTCTTCTCGTCCAAGAACTCCCTGATGCCTGTAAAAGATACACAAGTAAGTTAAATGCTTCATAAACATTAATAAATAAATATGTAAATCAGTATGTTTGAACATATACATTATATGTAATCGTACACACAAATATATTATAAGATTGATTTATATTAGTACCTAAAAGAGCGACGTTCAGTCGGAAGCTATCATCGACATAGTGAGCAGTCAGCGATATAAAATTTCGCTGCGTGTAGTCGTCACTCCACATGTCGGTCGTGTATGCCAGTTGTTGGTCTTTCAAACTTATGATAAGTTGAGTCTTCAAAGTTTCGTACTCTTTCTCCATGATGGTAGTGCTTAACACTTTACGGGATATAACCAAATCATCAAAAGACTGACTTCCAAATTCTGCTCCTATGTCGAGAAGCGCTTGGCTATATTCACGGAAGCCGCTACCTACCAATTCACAAAAAAACGAGAAGGCCACGCTAACTTCGTCTGTGACGAAGTTTTTATACCATTGCAAAAGCTGTTTTTGAAATGACAGAGTTTAAGAACGCTTGGATAAAAATCAAAAACTTTTGTAACTAAAATCGATTTTCCGTCAGATGAACATTTGATTTCGACCAAATTTCGCGAATCTTTTTGAAAACATATCAAATTAACAATCGCCAAGTTTAAGAACGATAAAATTGAAAACAAAAAAGTTTTTCTCACTAAGACTCATTTTCCGACCGATAAGTCCTATGGCAGCCTGCAGATATAGTCATCTGATTTCGACCAAATTTGTCAAATTAGTTTGAAAGCGTTTAGTATTAATAATCACCGACCTTAAGAACGATTTACTTGAAAACAAATATTTATTTTTCAGTAAGACCCATTTTCCGACCGATCGGTCCTATGGCAGCTATAAGATATAGTCATCCGATTTTGATCAAAGTTTGCGAATCTGTTTGAAAGCATATAATATTAATAAGGGACGAGTTTGAGGACGCTAACATAGAAACCAAAAAAGTTTTTCTCAGTAAGACCCATTTTCCGACCGATCGGTTCTATGGCAGCTATAAGATATGGTCATCCGATTTTGACCAAAGTTTGCAAATCTGTTTGAAAGCTTTTAATATTAATAATGACCGTGTTTGGGAACGCTAACATTAAGAACAAAAAAGTTTTTCCCACTAAAACCCATTTTTTTACCGATGGTTCCTATGGCAGCTATAAGATATAGTCATCCGATCCGGTCGGTTCCGACATATTATCAGCGTGCAGTAAAAAGAAGACTCTGTGCAAAATGTCAGCTCGATAGCTTTAAAACTGAGAGACTAGTTTGCGTAGAAACAGACGGACAGACAGACGGACAGACAAAGCTCAATCGACTCAGCTCGTTGCTCTGATCAAGAATATATATAGTTTATGGGGTCGGAAATGAATATTTCTATGCGTTGCAAACTTCTGGGCAAAATTATAATACCCTTTGCAAGGGTATAAAAAGAGTCAATCAATAAACACGTGCAATGGGAATAGAACTTACCTTCGGTAATATTGAAAGAGTGCAAGTCTTTTGCAACTAAGGCTAGCTGCTTTCGAGCTAACGAATCCCGAAATCGCGTCGAAACAACTTTTTTGGCAAACATGTCCAATTTGGGCTGTGACTTAAGCGCGTCTTGTTGCGACATGCACTTATGGCGGCTGAGGGTGCCCGTGTCTTGGTTTGAATTATACACCAGCACATGCTTACAGCTTCGGCAGCACACAAAATCGACATTATTGCCATTATAATTAACGCAATCGAACAGCTTCCACACGTTACTCCTGCCCTTTTCATTTTGTATTAGCTTTACACATTCACTTTTACAGTTAGGCAACCCTTTAATGTAACAGATGGCACTCAGATGAGCACTCGGCCAAATAGAACCGGTTCTATTTCATCTGATCACTCAACTAAG
Organism: Lordiphosa magnipectinata; assembly: GCA_037044535.1. Lineage (NCBI taxonomy): Eukaryota > Metazoa > Arthropoda > Insecta > Diptera > Drosophilidae > Lordiphosa > Lordiphosa magnipectinata. The sequence goes on from JBAMBO010002445.1 coordinate 134,117, forward strand.
TAGCATCATACGCCTTTTTATACGGTCAGACAGCAACTCGGACATAAAACTCAGCTGAGTGATCAGGTCGTGTAAATGAGGCTTTAACGAGAGACATCACGAAAGTCTACGACGCGTGGCAACTTCAACCGTGATCGAAAGAACTTGCTTGTCGACCTACAATAGAAGCAACGACCTCAACGCGAGGTTACCATCGACTCAACTACGACACAATCATCACAGTGAAAACTATACGCAAGTTTTTCTCCACTTTGGGACTTGTATAAATCCAGTAGATGCTCACCCCAGACATACATTCATCCCAGCTATACTTAAATTTTGAAAATCATTCGCTCCAAATGGTCTCTGAAGGGGGAGTACAGTGGCCGCCCTGGCCACCTCTGGTTACACTATTCATCGTGCACCATCCCTAATGCAGTATTAGAACGACAACCCAGGCGCTAGCTTTGGGAATGCTGAGATCTACGTTTTTCCATTCCAAATTTGGTCTAGTTCGTATGATAACACAGTACAACACTAAAAAATCCCCGGCATGAGACCGTTAAATTATGATAAAAGGGACCTCTGTAAGCATCACCTCATACCCAGTTTTTCAAATAAAGCCTCAGCTCGCGTTTTATGGGTACTTTTGTACCTGCAACACACAACGACAACAATTTTAACTTAGTTTTTAAGGGTTTAAGATAAAAATCTGAAAAATTCAGCAAATGTGGACAGGGTCTTGGGGAACGCCATACAACAAAATTCACTTCAATCGTACATCGTATAATGGACTATTGCATTTCCCTAAGAGATGGTACTCGATAGCCAAAAAACCGCGAATTGGAGTACCAATTTTATATTCACCCACGAACCACTTCATATGGACTATGAGCTAGTCGTAAAAATAGACCGAACTGTGTTTTCAGATTCACAAAGGAAGCTTTGGTTCGCGGTCTATAAGCAATGTTGTACCAGCAATTGCCTTAGAACAACATTGACCATATAGGTTGACACCAGTTTCACCAAAATTATGTAATAAATTTTATGAGTTAAGTTCTTCATCACCAGCAGGAAAACAGATCATATCATTAAAAAATGTCTTTAGTGGACCTCCAATAAATCTTACAGTGTTATGATAATTTTCCTTGATTTGAAGCATTCAAAGACTATTTCACTTAAACAGATCTCTGATTTCGGTAATAAGAACCTATTCAGTTTGAATTAATCGAATGGAGATGAGTAACTAAAGCCGTTGATTATTAAAATGCCATGATTGCTGGAAGACAATTTTTCGTTTCTTAACATTTTTAACACAATAACATTTCGTTTTACGGCAAACCGAGTTGGCTGTCTCAACTTGGTTCAAACAAGCAACCATTTTCGAAGCCCTTGATACATTTAGGCGCGTTATTTTCCCGAAGTCATTACCTCTGATATCACCTCTAATTTCCTTAATCACTTGCTTGGGAACCTCTGCAAATGGTGAAGACATTTAAGAGTTCGCGTTCACTTGCGATGATGTTTTTCTCAAGCATGTTTACGCATGTTTCGGCTTGCTGAAGTTGCAGAATATCATAAATTCCCAGATGTGACATCTCAAACCAGAAACCCAAAAGCTGCAGCACAAAAGCACACCAGCCGAGGCATGAGCAAAAAAACACCAAACACACAATACAAAGTTTAATGTTGTATTTGCAATTGTTTTGGTACACGGTTTTTGGGTCATAAAATGAAAGCGAATGAATATTTTTCAAAATTTTTTTCTTCTTCAAATTTCGAAATGGCCACACCCAAAAGTTTCTGATGTTGCCAATTCCTCAATGCAATCTTGCACCTCGTTTATTTCGTTCTTGTTCTTCGGATTGGTTTGAATACACATCTGTGGGCGATCCACTGACACAACATCAATATATTGAATGTAATTCCTGGAATGGAAGTGCTGACCATTTATTTTGTCCATATTTAGGCAAAAAAAAACACTCCTCAAGAGAGTGGTTACTTCGCTAATGCCAAATGATGGACTTTGTAAATTTCAATTTGCGCATTTTCCGGTCATTAGAACATGCTAGCAACACGCGGTAGCATTGTTCGCATATACTTTTTGGTGCATACCAAATGGTTTCCAGATACGGTATCATAAAATACCCTTCGTACGCATTCAGAATTTCAACAGAATTTGAAATGATGATGATGATCCACAAACATAACAATAATAGTTAATGTTTGGACAATGGTCCGTGGTCCTTTCAATATTTTTCTTTTTAAACATCGCAAAATATACGAAAAATGTCTTCCAGCAATCATGGCATTTTATAGTTAGTTAGTTAATTTTTCAGACTTTTATCTTAAACCCTTAAAAACTAGGCTAAAATTGTTGTCGTTGTGTGTTGCAGGTACAAAAGTACCCATAAAACGCGAGCTGAGGCTTTATTTGAAAAACTGGGTATGAGGTGATGCTTACAAAGATCCATTTTATCATAATTTAACGGTCTCATGGCGGGTTTTTTAAAAAAGTTGGATTTTGTCGAACGGTGCAATAGGTCGGAAGTAAGAAAAGTTGTTAATTTTAGTGTCTTCGTTCTAAAAGCTGTAATATTTCCAAAACCAAAATTGACAAAATTCTCTTGCAACTTTTGCAGAAATGTGATCTAAAATGGTTTGTCATTTTACTTGTAAGGACATGCCAGTTTCGTTGTGTCGCCTGCTTGGACTGTGCCATTGTTTGCCCACTTTTTTGTTGTTGTTGTTCCATTTGCTTGGTTACATTGTTGAAGCTGGCGGGGGGGGGAGTTGGGTCAGACAAAAGCAAAATGTTGACTAATTAAAAAATTGTTGCTGGCAGCAGAAATGAAACAATTTCGCTTGGTCAATTCAAAGTGAAAATTAATATTTATATATATTTTTTGTTTACAAAATAAATAGAACTCAACTCAAATATCAGTTACAGCCCAGGCTGAGCAGCGCTTCACCGGCAGCCAAACCCATGGCATGCTCACTGGAACCAGGTGGTTCCAGCTTTAAAATATCACGACTCTGCTGCAGCAAACGGATGACTTCTTTAATTTTGCGCTGAAATTCGGGTTTGCTCATGACTCCATTACGCATGGCCAGCTGGGCCAGAACCATAATGGGGGCATGCAGCTCGTACATGATCAAACCTTAAGAGTTAAAAGTCCGAGGGTTAGTTTAAAGTGTACAAGTTCAGACAACAAACTTACCTCTTAGGCGTGTCAAACCCGGTTCGAGTAGATCAATCATGGCCAGAAATTCACGACAATAACGCTCCTTGCGTGCTATATCCAATTCTGACATTTGCGGCAACAGATAACCCTCAGTGCGTCCATAGATCTGACACAGGGAGTACTTGGCCGACAGCAGCAGATAATGATTGGGTCGCAAGATGTCAGCGTAGCTGCAATGAAAAACAAAAAGGCTTCAACCTAGCCCCCTTTCAAGGCTTAAACCTACCGTTTGAGAAAACTCTCCAGTCCGGGTATATCATGCGCATCGATACCCTCCAGATCATTGTTAATGCAATCCAATTGGTTTTCCACCTCCGTCGCCTTCAGTCGTTGCTCACAACGATCGCAACTGACCAAAGATTTTGTTTAATTAACTCTTGGTCCGGTCCATCCTGAACTACTCACGCCCAGTCGCCCGTCTGCTCCAGCGGTGTCACCGCCCGTATGCTACCCAGCCGGCACTTGCGGCACACCAAGGCACTACAATCGCTGCCCAGCTCACGAGGATCGGCACATCGATCACACTGACACCAGAACAGCTTGCCCTCGTTCATAAAGGAGCGCCGCTTGAGCGTTCCCTGCAGCGTGTACGCATAGCTGAGCGTCAGGGCCTCCTGCTCGGGCACGCGCCGCGAGGTGCGCAACAAAATGGCAAAGGAATGCGGATCATCGGTGTGCGACGTGTTTGGACTGCAGTCGTGCGCGAGCAGGAAGGCGCTCGGATATAACGTGCGCGCTTTGGCACCATTTTGGCCAATCTCAAAGCAGTTGACATCGAGTATACCGCAAATCTCATGCAGTTGCTCGGGCTGAGCACGTTCCTTTAGTTTCCATGTTTCCCTCAGACGTTTTACTACCTTCTCCTCGTAATGGGACCAAAGGGTGGCATTAAGTCGTCGCTCTTCCGTATGCGATTCCATGCGCATAATCAGTTGATACTGTTCCTGGGAGTGTTGATGCAGCAGCAAAATGCGTACAATCAAGACTAGCTCATAGAGATCTCTCACCTCACCGGGAGTGGCACGATTTGTTAATAGATCTGCGGCCACGGTTTGACATTGAGCAAACAGTTCACACTCCTCGTGGGTATGCCCCATTCTCTGACCCAATCCCCTGCAGGCTGCTCCACATAGGGGCCAACGGCAGGCGGGACAACGATATTGTTCCGCATTCAATTTCACCGGCTGATAACAGCCCAAACAAACCGGTTCACCACTCACACACGGTCCGATGGCCAAGGGCTCCTCGGTGATGAGCAATTCACCAGCCTCCAAATCACGATTGGCCACCAAATAGCGTCCATAGATGTCGGAGTGGCCAATGCGAAAGGCGGCCACCGCTGGCTGGGACTGTACGCGCTGCTGCTGTTGCCGCTGATGCCGCTGATGCTTGCCCCGGTGCTGGAGGAGTATGCATAAAACAAAAGTGCTCATTAGTGGCCATGACAATGGAGCATCTACCCTGCTAATTGTATTCTAATTGCTTTCAACCCGCCTCATCCCACCCACCGTTCATTAATCACATGTCAACCCAGAGCACACCACTCTCCCACATTCATTGAACAGGAGGCATTTGCTGTCAACATCTGGCAATTAAAAGACACTCAGACAGACAGTCCAACAGGTGGTTGAACCAATTTTCAACTGTCACCTTCCATGTCCACTTTCTATGCTTTTCTTGGGGGGGGGATAGAGAATCATAGCTCAATACTATCACAGAATGCCCACACGTTGCTTATGTCAGTGCTAACAACATTTGTCAAACAACAACAACCTTTTGAAAGAAAGTGCAAGGTCACTCTGATGATGATTAGCCGTTTTTACTCGGGATTGCAACTAGAAGAAGAAAATTTCTCTATTCACCGCGGATCTATCGTATCCAGTCGCTCACTGCACCTTTATCGCCACGAATGCTGACGATATCGCTCTTGATGTTAAGATCCAGCAGTTCCTGTATGTCTTTGGTCTATGAGCGAACCGGTGAAACTTAGCCTTTAATCGTTCAAAAATTACGTTTTAATGTTCGCCTTGAGACCCAGTAAAGGTGCTCGATTGCGACTCCTAAGATCATAGTTTATTTTTATAACATGGCGGAAATGCCTTCCGATTGGCGCTGACGACCTGCAATACAAATTTTTTTTTCCTTTTCGTTTCGGCATAAGAAATAATTATAATCTTCCATTAATTTTACGCCCCTTTCAGCTGTATCGTTGACAACATGTAAGTTGTGCAAGATCTCTTGGGTTTGTTGGTAGTCTTCGGTTGAAAGGAAATCGGTAGACAATTCGAAAAGTTTGAATAATCTTGCCGTTTCACACGTCACGAAATCGCTTAAATCTCTCGTGATGAATTGATTTACTTGATTTGATGTTGTCGAAATTCGTTTAACTCCTTTATTCGCTAACTTCTTTGTAATCACCGCCGTGCTTATCGTCAGATTTGTCATCTTCTTCGGAATAGCTGCCTGAATTATCGCTCTGATCCATCTCCTCCTCAATGTCAGAAAGGATTTATTCGAGTTCTTCTTTGACTCTTTCAAATTCAAGAATCATTTTGGCCATTTTACGTTTGATGTCAAAAGGAACATTTGATGTACCACAGATGCCCACAAAATTTCGACACAATTGGATCGAATTATTTCGCAGCCGATTTCAAAAAATTGATATCCTAGCCTCGATAGCACGGGTGCTGCTATGTCAAGCGTGACAATAAAAATGCAAACTTCACGGAACCCGTTCAATTCTTTCTCAGTCAATCGAAAATGCTTCCGAAACAATAATATTTTTATGCCGTATATAGCCTTAGCCATCCATCGAGCATGAATGACGGTCCCTGGAGGGCTGAAGTTGTAATTGGGCATGTCTTCGCCAAGGAACAAAATTACAATTTGCAGAAATTCTTTATATTTTTATTTTTCTGTTTTAATTCTTTCTGTTTTTTTTTGTTAAGTTGAGCTACACAAAATGTCCTAACGTCAACTTGTACTGGAGCTGGTATTTTGGTAGCGAGCAGGTCATCGTTTGTACCAGAGCAGTACGGTTCGTCCTTTATTTCTTCCCATTTTTCTTTGAAATGGCACAATAAAAGCACTTCTGTTCCGGAAGTTTTACTAAATTGGGACTCGAACAGTTCTCTCAATTGGAGTTCATAAATATAATGTCTGCATGGTAGATAGAAAAGATCTCGTTCTAATAATTGCTTGAGTTATGATGACGCACCTTGGTATTGACCAGTGTTTGATTCTGTGGTGTCGAACGAAATAGCTTGAACGCGGTCAATAATGTTCCACTTTTTTAACAAAGCTTATACCGCCTCCGAGATATGTTTGCCTTTTCCTTTACCCTGATGCTACTTTCGGCACGCCTAAAAGCTACTCGTTTCCATCATACGTAGCGATCACAGGAAGTCGAGGAACTTTTTTTCACATGCCTAATGTTCATATTTATTCATCGAACAGAACTCAGTGCTGAATATATTCAGGTCATACCGGCAGTCGCATCGAGCGGTTCAGCTAGAGAGTTTTTGATGTGTTCGATCGAACAAAACTCAGCGTTGACCGGCCACTACGTTGAGTGAGAAGTTTCACTCTTTCCATCTCTCTCTTTTTCATAGCTGTCAGCAGCGCCGTCACTGCCTATGCGTCTTTGCAAGAGTTTATTCATACGAGTTGATTTTCGCTCACTCTACACCAGAGATGGGCGCGTCGCGACGTTCAGAATGCACACGAGGCAGCGCTGCCTTAGTGTGCATTGTGAAACTGTTTTTACGCAAACTAGTCTCTCAGTTTTAAGGCTATAGAGCTGAAATTTTGCACAGAGTCTTTTTTTTACTGCACGCTGCTAATATGTCGGAATCGACCGGATCGGATGACTATATCTTATAGCTGCCATAGGAACTAACGGTCGAAAAATGGGTCTTAGTGAGAAAAACTTTTTTGTTTTCAATGTTAGCGTCCTCAAGCTCGACCATTATTAATATTATAGGCTTTCAGACAGATTTGCAAATTTTGGTTAACATCGGATGACTATATCTTATAGCTGCCATAGGAACCATCGGTCGAAAAATTGGTCTTAGTGAGAAAAACTTTTTGTTTTCAATGTAAGCATCCTTAAACTCGTCCATTATTAGTATTTTAAGCTTTCAAATAGATTTGCATACTTTGGTCAAGATCGGATGACTATATCTTATAGCTGTCATAGGAACCATCGGTCGGAAAATGGGTCTTAGTGAAAAAAAAAACTTTTTTGTTTTCAATTGTTCTTAAGGTCGGTGCTTATTAATACTAAACGCTTTCAAACTAATTTGAAAAAGTTGATCAACATCGGTTGACTATATCTTATGGTTGCCATAGGACTGATCGGTCGAAAATTGGTCTTAGTAAGAAAATTTGTTTGTTTTAATGTTAGTGTCCTTAAACTCGCTGATTACTTTTTTTATATGTTTTCAAATAGATTCGCAAAATTTGGGCGAAATCGGATGACTATATCTTAAGGCTGCCATAGAACCGATCGGTCGGAAAATCAGTCTTAGTGAGAAAAACTTTTTTGTTTTCAATTTTATCGTTCCAAAGCTCAGCCATTGTTAATTGGATATGTTTATCTGTCGGAAAATGGATTTTAGTTAGAAACATTTTCGATTTTTATGTAAGCGTTCTTAAACTCTGACATTTCAAAAACAGCATTTGCAAGGGTATAAAAACTTCGGCACAGACGAAGTTAGCTTGGCCTTCTCGTTTTTGTTTACAATACTTTCATATGCTACATTTTTTAGATCGTTTTGCTGAGTAACGGGTATATTAAAGTCGGACAGGGCCAACTTTTTAATATCAATAGGGTTGCCAACCACTCTGAAATAAATAAATAGCACCTGTATAGCAGCCCTGCCCATTATTTTACTTTAAAACTTAATTTAGTGCCAACAACAATCAAATACAAGCACTGCGTCTCTGCGAAGCAAAAGAAAGCCACTTAAATAATGAAGCCAACAGTTTAATTGTTGCTGTAGAGTCCTTTCTTTAGATTTTGGTGCCCCCTAGGATTTCGTTGAATCTTATTGAGTTGTTGAATAATCTGAAAAAACTTTACCCAAAAATTCTTAACAAAACTCCACATTTTGTATAGGAAACTTGAGATCTACATATGGGCAACTGAACAAAATACACATTGTTATAATTTGATATGAAAAATGAAATAGTTTACATCCCATACATCTCCATCTCTCTCTCTATCTCTCTTCCTCTATCTCCCTTCCTGCGCTTCTCTTATTTGGTATTTAATTATATGGAATTTATTTATAGGCCGCGTTGTGTTTCGTCTATTTTGTTTGCCTCACACACATTACGCTATTTTATAAATAAAAACCAAATGTGAAACAATGCGCCCCACATGGCACAGTGGTGCACTATTTCAATGTGTTTTGTGCCACGGTACATATAATGGAATTTCTATACGAGGCGAGGCGTACGCACATTTTTCCTTAAAAATGTTTCTATCAATTTCTCATGCCATTAAACTGTCTGTATTTTGCATCTGCGGCTGTGGCTCTTGTTGTAGAAGTATTTTGTTGTCGGTGCGGTAAATTAAAATTTAATTATGCTACCTGTGGTGTTTACATTTTTTCTTGCGGGCATCGTTTCTCTTCTGTCTCTTTCTGTTTGTTTCAATTTTTCAATTTTGTGTTGTTAATTGAATTTAATTGATAATTTTTACGAGGAAAATCCGGGCGCATTTAATTGAGCTGTTTAACAAACTTGTCAATTAATTATGCATGTAAAATATATAGAGAGAGAGATATATTATATATATATTTTAATGTGTCAGCAGATTAAGTAAGCGCGTTGTTCGAACCGCGCGACGCACCAATTGCAACTGTCGAGTTGTCGTCGGAGAACATTGCCAGCGTTTCAGTTGGTTGGCACACATTCAACAGGCACACACACACACACACACACACACACACAGATGTATCAAGATGATGTATTTATAAAAATTTATGATATTGAAAAAACACTTTTTCGGCCACCAATTCATTCACACATTCACATTTCTATGTATCTCTGCAAAGAGATCTGTACAATCAATGCCAGTGTCAAGTAGATTTTCAACTCATTCGAATGGCACGAATGATCGCTTGGTTGGACGAGAGGCAGACACCATGAAATGGATGGTGTCCATCAATTTGGAATGGTAAATCGCCAATATTTCGATACAAATTTAATTGCAATCATTTTATATGCAAACGAGGATCACTATTTTAGTTTGGATACAATTTTTTAGCTTTAAAATACATTTCGATTGTTATTTCTTACCAAAACAAACAGTGAACATGTATTAAGGGGAAGTCCCGAATTATAAATGTGACAATAACAGTCGCTAAACAAAATGCCATCACATCGCATTGGTATACTTGAAGTTTGAGACGAGTGTAGGAAGATGGTTGGATAAGTTCAAAAAGCGGCACGGCATTGTTGAAAAAACAGAAAATAAGAAGGATGAATAAGAGTTTGGTACTCCCTTTTCAGCATACTTAATCAGCGGTTGAAGTTTTACGCCCCTTGGTACAAATGAAAACAATGTGACTGAAACGGTGTTTGCATCTCTTAGGCCCAATTTCTCAATGTCCGGTTAGTCAAACTTACCGGCAGGTTAGCCGAATTCGCGTGTCTCATGCTGTCTTTGGCGAGAACCGAGCGGCAAAGTTAACCGCTGCCTCATGATGGGGTCAAATTTTAACCTGCCGGCAAGTTTCGATAGAATTATCGATATTTTTATCGATCGACAAGCAGCTGTGCCCAAAATTTGAATTGTTTTCTTTGTCAATTGCCAAAACAAAATGTTTATAAATAAACAAATTTGAAAAATAATGGAAATGGAAGATTCAGGCGGTAAGACAAGAAGACACAGGCGCGGCGATGTGGAACTTTCTGTTCTGTAGAATAGCAGCCGCCGCATTCATGGCAAATGTTTTGAGCGCCACGCCGGCATAAAGCAAAGCAGGCAAACTGACTGCCCGCCGTCTGCAAAATCAAAGGACCCACCTGGTCAATGGCACCACCAATTGCCTCATGCGCTGTGGTATACCGATAGTGATCTAACCGCTGGTACGTGTGCACCATAATGAAAATATCACACGCACGGCCAGCACCAGGAACGGTATTACCACAATGGCCAACATGGTGGTGGTTATATCCACATAACCCAAGACGGAGCAACGAAAAAATAAAGCGAGAGAGTACAGGGAGAGTATTTATTATTTTACTGATCTGGATGATGCCAAATTTGTTCAACGATTCAGGTTAACAAACTCAGCATGTCAAATAATTCTTGCTAGGATTAGAGCAAATATCTTCGCTAAGTAACAGGTAAAACCCTAACTTCAGTTGTGATTCAATTTATTATGATTTGGATTGTTAACAGGAATCGTGGATTGTTGTCAGAGTGCAAACATATGGTGGCGCTGCGCTCTTATGCAAGGTTCTTCTTCCTTATCATTGCGGGCGACTTCTGTTGAGTCAGACTTCATTCGGCAAACCGTGCTATTGCATTACTGGCCATTACAAACAGGCACTGACTGATTGATTTGTGCTAAAATTTAAGAAGCCAATTAAATATTTTTAAAGCTTGCATATCATAAATAAAAACGTACCACCATTTTCAACCACATTTTCCAATCCTGTGGCTGAGCTTGGGATCATGGCACGAATTTTTTGGAAATAGACAAAACTCCAGCGGGGATGGGAAAGCCGCCACAGTTCCAGAAGTCTCCCGCTTTTTAATTGCGAATTATTTTCGCGATCGTTTTTTTAAATTCTCGTACTTATCCCTAGAGTATTACCATGGCCGATGAACTCCGGCATGGCGGCATACGGATCTCCAAGCCCAGGCCTTCTGCTTCCAGGTCTCCGCATCCAAAAATGGATTTGTTTGACTCTAAAAGTCTACAAGCGAATGTTCCTCAGCCGCAGAAAAGTTCTTCGCCCTTGGTCTTTTCGGTGTTCCACAGCGATTGATCATCGCATGCAATTTAATTTAACTATTTTGCCAAATAGTTACCAGCGACAACAATAGCATTTAAAAATGCCAAAACAAACAGCTGTTTCGTCGACAGTGTCAGGTCACACTTTTGCAGCGATAGCAATTAATCGTTATCGGGTGAACCTGCCGGTAAGTCTCGTTGAGAAAACCAAAAGACTTAACCTCTGGTAATCCCGGCCGGCAAATTTGACCGGCCGGTACCTAACCGCAACTTTTGAGAAATTGGGCCTTAACGTGGTTGCAGTTTTCATTGCGGAGTTACTGATTAGCTATACATACATAAAAGTATGTTTGTATGTATTAAGTATGTTTTTTTGTTCCTTATTGGTGTCTAAGCCGCAGTATGTTCATGCCGATCAGGAAAGAGTCATAGGTGTTATGATCCGACCTTCTTTCCCGGGTCCCACTATCGGTCGCCGGCTAGCTTACGGCTTATTCAGGGATGAGTACGACCTCGATAGCTCGACTGGTCGGCTAATAACAAAAAAATTTATATATTTTCAGATGTAACGGCTCACACATTAAACACAAATACTAGGCAAAAATAGCTGGAATTATTTGCCAGGACAACCCCCTTAACTCTCTGACACTGTTCTGCAGAACGCCACCTCACCCCCTAGAACAAATTTACACTAACATACACTGCTCGCCACTCGAATAGGACACCCTGTATGCTCTCTTTAAAACTGCTCGTAACTCGAAAACGAAATGGTAGAATAACGGTATTTCTTGCATATTATCTTTGTGCAAGCATTCTTCGCTCTTTCTGGTATATTCCAAGTTTTGGAATAGAACCGTTATAAAGTTGTTTGCACTTTATGTGAGCATTCGCAAAAATTCAATGGAATTTTTGCGCCACTTGAATAGAACATGCATTTTATTTGGTCGTTATCGTTGACACGTGCACACAAATTTTGGTTTACTTCAACTTTTTGCTTTAATTGAAGTGTATATAAAATTAAAAAAAATTAAAATGGGGCGTGGCACTTCATTATCTGAGTCGGAGAAAGGAAAAATCCAAGCTTACAAGGATTCTGGCCTTTCTATTGCCAAAATAGCAAAAAAAAAGTCGACAGGAGCCGTCACGCCATAACAAATTTTTTAAATAATGAGGCTAATTATGGTAAAAACATGAAGGGCCGCACCCACAGTGTGCTTACCATCGCGGACAAGCGACTTATATTAAGAGAAGCTTCCAGTTCGCACGACTCTTTGGCCAAGATAAGGGAAAAATGCAACGTTAAAGCAAGTTTGACAACTATGCGTCGTGTTATTAATAATGCTACACACCTGAAGAGACTAAAAATCAAGAAGAAGCCTCCTCTTAACCCGGCTAGGAAGTTACAACGCCTTGATTTCGCGCGCGCACATGTCACCTGGACTTCGGAGTGGCAACGTGTTGTCTTTTCGGACGAAAAAAAGTTTAATTTGGAGGGCCCCGATGGCAACAGCTAATATTTTCATGATCTTCGAAAAGAACCACACCATCTTGATAAGTTGCACAGCAGTGCTGGAGGTATTATGGTATGGGGGGCCATTTCCTATTATGCGTTGTGCGTTTCCATGAATGCGTTGTGTTATAATGGTATATTGAAAGAGACCTTTCCACACTTCCAAACTCTTTTTGCAAATCTAAAATGGATTTATCAACATGATAATGCCCCAATACATACGGCCCGGATTGTTAAATCGTATATAGCGAGCCAAAACGTGGAGTTATTAAACTGGCCACCCTATTCACCGGACTTGAATATCATTGAGAATGTTTGGGGGGTGGCTAACACGTGAAGTATATGGATCAGGTCAGCAATATTCGAGCGTTCCCGAACTAATTGCAGCTATCAAATTAGCATGGGGCTCGATATCGTTGAATTATTTGGGAAAATTGTTTGCATCCCTTCCAGACCGAATGTGTGAGGTTTTGGAGAAAAAAGGAGGCTCAACACACTATTAAAAACTTTTTTTGGTTTAAAAACATGTTAGTAATTTCTTATTTAAGTAATATTGTTATTTGAAAAGTATTGAAATATTCTTAAATGGTTTTTAGATAAAGTGTCCTATTCAAGTGGTGCAAAATGAAGAAGAAGAAAATTTGTTACTTATTCGTTAACAATGTTTTTTGTATACTCACAACTTTTGAATAATTTTGTAATTTTCGTCTAATTACTACATTTAAATAAACTTTATAGGAAAACAAAAATTATTTTCCTAGATGGCTTGGTTTAGCAGCAATTAACTATAGAAAATCGACTTTAGAGGTGTCCTATTCAAGTGGCGAGCAGTGTATTCTTTTCACTCTCAAATACATAGATTACCTAAAGATCCACTAACCACAATAGACAAATTCATTATGTTTCCTAACCAGGGTACCTCTGGGACGAATACACGACAAATAATAAATATACATATAAATGGGACTAATAAATTAAATTCAGGGAATAAATAAAATAAATACTTAAATACTATAGCTCCCTACTGCCATGTCTGGCTTTTACTTGGCTTTTAATTAAGTATAAAAACCTTGGGCCACCCAGAGGTGAGTGGGCAATTTCTCCTCCAATAACACTAGTTTACAAAAAAAAAAAATTTAATGACCCATTTCTACTGAAACAATTTGTAAGAATAGTTTGGATTGGTGATCTCAAAAATCAATTTTAAAAATTTTTTAAATATGAATTTTTCTCATATTTTCGGTAGGTGAACTTACATTTTATGCCATATCTCAATTTATAATCATCAGATGGTGTCAAGCAAGATATGAATTGAAAGGTCATATAAATTGCCAATAATAACGTAAAACATTGTTTTCAAATCGGTTTAGAAATTTGAATACAATTACCAAAAATATTTCAAAAAATGTAGATTTTTTGCTCGAAAATTCAAGAAATTTCATTTTTAATCGCCTAGGAAAAATATAAAAAAAAAATCCCAAAAAATTATTTTTATTTTTTTGACTTAAGAATCTCACTTTTACAAAGATAATCAGGTATTGATGAAGAAAATCAATAAATAAATGTTGTAGCTGGATCAATTTAAGTGAAGGAACTAACAGTACAAATTTGAGTATTTTAAGTGTTTAGACATTTTTTTTGTTTTTTGGTCAATATTAGAAGTGGGCGAATAGCCACTTCAGAAAAAAAAATTCCAGAACAGAACAAAAGTCGAAGCAAACGAAAATTTATTTTTAAAAAATCTCAAAAACACCACTTTTTTCAGCACTCAATTGCTCCCAGCTCTTCAATTCATTTATAGATTTTGTTCAATGATATCTTTTTTTCTTCAAAGAAGTGCGGTTCTTATTTAAAAAAAACAAAAATAGTTTTTTTGAATTTTTAAATATTTTTCCTAGGATTGGAAACGAAATTTATTGCGTTTTCGAGAAAAAAAATCGATTTTTTTTTAAATATTTTGTATTATTGTATAGAAACTACTCAACCGATTGGAAAATAATGCTCTGTGCGATTATTAACCATTCAATTACCTTTCGATTCATATCTTGCTTGGCTCTATCTGACTATTATAAAGTGAGATATGACCTATCGAAAAAATGAAAAAAATTCATATTTAAAAAACGGAGCCATGAAAAAATTTTTGAAATCGATTTTTGACATCTCCAATCTAAGCTTCACTTAAAAATAGTTTCTGTAGAAATGGGTCTTTTTGGCTGTAAACTATTATAATTGGATCCTCTGGGGGGGCCGCTGCCAAATCCAGCAATCAAGCAATCTCAGCAATCATCTCTCCGCGGAATTAACATCAGGTCAAAAACTTTTGCTAATAAAGCGTAGTACGAAGACGCTGACAATTTTTGCGGAGCCCATCTAATTACATAGCTCAGGAAATCCGCTCATGAAAATTGTCAGAGCGAGTACGGAGCAACCAACAATTTGCTCTGACAATTGCTGGGACCTGCCAACTCGTTTTTTGAAAACCGCTGATAAATTGTCGAAGGGGGGTCTGGAAATTATAAAACTTGTTTGATAATTGTTAGAGGTACCTTTGGAAATTGAGCACACAATAAAAACGAGAAGGCCAAGCTAACTTCGTCTGTGCCGAAGTTTTTATACCCTTGCAAATGCAAATGTCACAGTTTAAGAACGCTTACATAAAAATCAAAAAATTTTGTAACTAAAACCTATTTTCCGACAGATAAACGTCTGAAAAAAGTTTTTCTCACTAAGACTCAATTTCCGACCGATCGGCCCTATGGCAGCCTTAAGATATAGTCATCCGATTTCGGCCCAATTTTGCGAATCTATTTGAAAGCATATAAAATAAGTCATCAGCGAGTTTAAGGACGCTAACAAAACTGAACAAAAAAATTTTTTACCAAGACTCATGTTCGACCGATCGGTCCTATGGCAACCATAAGATATAGTCACCCGATGTCGATCAACTTTTTCAAATTAGTTTGAAAGCGTTTAATATTAATAATCACCGACCTTAAGAACGATTTACTTAAAAACAAAAAAGTTTTTTTTCACTAAGAACCATTTTCCGACCGATCGGTCCTATGGCAACTATAAGATATAGTCATCCGATTTTGACCAAAATTTGCAAATCTGTTTGAAAGCATATAATATTTTTGATGACCGAGTTTAATCACGTTAACATTGAAAACAAAAAAGTTTTTCTCACTAAAACCCATTTTTCGACCTATGGTTCCTATGGCAGCTATAAGATATAGTGATCCGATCCGGTCGGTTCCGACGTATTAGCAGCGTGCAGCAAAAAGAAGACTCTGTGCAAAATTTCAGCTCGATAGCTTTAAAACTGAGAGACTAGTTTGCGTAGAAACAGACGGACAGACAGACAGACAGACAGACGGACGGACAAAGCTCAATGAACTCAGCTCGTCCCCCTGATCAAGAATATATATAGTTTATGGGGTCGGAAATGAATATTTCTATGCGTTGCAAACTTCTGGGCAAAATTGTAATACCCTTTGCAAGGGTATAAAAATAAAAAGCAAAGAAGACCAAAAAACAAAACTACAATTAGAGAGGTGGACAAACAAGTGGAGCTGATCAAAATGGGCGAGAATTTAATTTATTTGACAATATTCCTGGTGCTATAAGTATAAACTTATGATTATTGCACCAGTCACAAAAACAATTCTCAGGGGAAAATATTTAGAGCATCCTAACTTATTATAATTTTACAAATTTTAATTTAATTTTGATATTGATTGATTATTAATAATAATATTTATATATTTATCGATTGTACTACATGTTTTAATTTTTAAGGTGAGTATTTAATTTGGCCCTAAATTGCGATGCACTGCTAATATTTTTTAAATTGGGTGGGAGTTGGTTCCACAACCGAACAGTATTCACGAAAAAATGTTTCTCTTAGCTGGCTAGTTTATGTCGCATTGTTTTAAATTCATGGTTCTTGTTGAAGAGGCAAAGCTTAATTTATCATATAAACAGGATGGCTGTTTTGTATATATTATCTTATGCAACAGTATTAGAGATCTGTATCCAGTCCACGTTCTGAAGTCAAGGTCGTATATCTGGTTAGCGAAGTGCGTAATGTGGTCCGATTGTCTTCTATTATAGACATATCTAGCGATATTGTTGAATGTTACGTTTAATCTTCTCTGAGAGGCAGCGTCACAATTCCCAAATATTTCGATCCCATAGCAAATCATTGGTATCAAGTAAGTCTTTGCGATTAGAAGTCTGATATTTGTAGTTAAAAAGCATTTACTGAAGGATAGTTGTCTTAGAATTCCATGGGTTTTCCCTGCAGCTTTAGTTTATTTTACTCAAAGGACGACTAACATACATTTGGACATCATCTGCGTACATGTGGACATTACAATTACTTAGCAGGTCAGGAAGGTCATTTACATATAAGGAAAAAAGAAGTGGACCAAGAACTGAACCTTGCTTTCTATCACATAAATAGGATTTTATTAATTTAATGGCAGTATCAGTAAAATTATAAAATTTGACTAGCTTGGTAACTAAGATTTCGTGATTAACCGTGTCGAAAGCTTTGCTGAAGTCAAGTAGTGTCAGAAAGGTCACATTGCCATCATCTATTTGTTTTCTAATGTCCTCAGTGATGTTCAGTATTGCCGTGGTGCAGCTTCTGTGTTACTGTGGTAGCTTCCGATGCTACTTTTGTGGCCAATTTTAAGTCCGTATTCACCTAGTTTATCCGCCTCTAATACGCCCGGCGAGTATGATCCGCCTCCAGTCTATGAAGCTGGCTGTGGCTATGAATATTGCCTCTGGTTCAATATGCGGCCCAGCAATTTTAATCTCCAGATGCGTTTTGTGTTATCGTTATAGCAGTATGTCTAAGTAGCTAAGTTAAGTTCCCGCAGTCCAAAATAAAATGCCATGAAATAGACCATGGCATTAGCACAGACAACTGTATTTCCCCTAGTGACTTCCATTTTCAATTTTATACACTCTTTTATTTTAAAAACTCACTACTGTTTTTTATAACGTCACGCCAGCACATATTTTGGCTTATATCTTTAACTACTTATGGTCGATTTATGTTTTTTAAAGTATTTTCATTCGGTAGTTTTCTTCCACAAAGTCTGTTAACAATCACTCGACCGAAAGTGAAGCTATAAGCAATATAAAATATGGTTTTTTAGCACTAACGGCAACCGCTTCATTAAAACCACTTGAGACATAATTACATAAAGTAATTTTATCTATATTTCAGATAATTTCTTTATCGACCTTAATTAAAGTTTGTAAGCAAAAATTGTCATCAAACAATCTTGTCCTGTCATGGAATTTGTAAGCTGAGCTGCGATTGATTTCAGTTTTGCCATTTGGCTGGGCAAATAATGATTTTTAGCAATAAAATTGCTTTTCATTTGGAATGCTTAAAATTTTGTATACATTTCACTTAAGCTTAAGGCTCAGCAGAGTGGTCAGGTTTGAGATCCAATCCATGGTTCTGATTCTATTTATTTTTGTGTTGCAACACTTTAGGCGATTTAATTTTTGGGCCTGTCAAAAAAAGAACCCCCCTTCTTTTCTCTTTTGATACATGTTAGCCCCTAAAGCAAACGAGGGCAATTCAATTAGTTTGAAAATTTAGCCTTTGGCAGAAATTTTTAGTAGCACTTGATGTTGATGATATTAATTGATTTTATCGCAGGCGACTGCAGGCATTTTGCAAGTAGCTTACGGAAGCTCGACTAGTGGTATACCCTAAGTTAGTTTTTACAGAAAACGCCTAGCGAGCCTTGAGGCATTTATGAAACATATTCCTTGCACTTTATTATACTCTGTACCGAAGGTACATAGAGTATATTAAGTTTGTGCAAAAGTATGTAACAGGGAGAAGGAATCATTTCCGACCCTATAAAGTATATATATTCTTGATCAGCATCAACAGCCGAGTCGATATAGCCATGTCCGTCTGTCCGTCTGTCTGTCTGTCCGTCTGTCCGTCGGTCCGTATGAACGAAGAGATCTCAGAGATGGTAAGAGATAGAGGTTTGACATGTATGGGACATATATTTCTTATACTTGCAGGCAGATCAAGTTTATTTTCAATTTTTGCCACGCCCCCTCGCGCCCCCGCAATTTGGAAAAAACGTCATATCTCCTACAGTTTTGATGATAGATGGTTCGTACTTTCCAGAGATATCTATTACTCAAAATTATTTATCGATTTGCTGAAGGAATGATAAAGATCGGATGAACGATACTCAAGTTATGAGCAAAAAACGGTCAGTTAACACCCCCCACCCACCCCACCCATAACCTAAGCATTGCGTTCAGCAGAAGCAATCTTAGTGAGAGAGAGAGAGAGAGAGAGAGAGAGAGAGAGAGAGAGCGAGAGAGAGACTTAGAGAGCGCACTGCGTTGTGCGTTGTGTGTTAACTGGCCGTTTGACTCGTGACGAGCTGCGACATTAAGGGTGCAGAGTATGTTACAGTCGGGCTTGACCGACTTTCTTTCTTGTTTTCATAAATTCGAGCCGCATTCTACGCAAAAGATTGGTACAGTCGCCCTTTAAGGCGCGCTGGAGCTTGAAAGTCGTATGCACTAAGATGTAGCCGTGCTCAGTTCTTGAGGCGCAGCGAATTACAGACAAGGTAAAGTAAATAATGATATATAAGATGAGGTCACAGCTTCCCCCTTACCACAATATGCACACTTGCAGCGCCGTCTGCTTGCCGATTCGCACGAATTTTATTGTTGGCCGCTGTGGCTCAGCGGTTAGTGTGTCGGCCTACTGTGCGGTAGGCGTGGGTTCAATCCCGCCTCGGACCATCTCATTAAACAAGTTCTTCTCTTTCTTAAGAAACTAGCTTTTACAACTTTCCCGTTGGGATTCGCTGTTAAACTGTAGGTCCCTTTCTCTTGTACGAAAATTTATAAGCACACACGCCAAGAGATTGAGAGGTAGCGCTTGGCTTAGCCCTTTGGGGAGCTGTAAAGCCAACACTTTGAAGCGAGGCAATTGCACTGAGTGTGTGTCGGTATGTACGTATAGGTAAGAAGAGAGAAAGAGTGAGAGAAGTGAGAGTAAGCCCTCGGTTGAGGGATTTGTGGTGCCTTGAATGCTTTGCTTGCCTCAGTTGAGAACTTTGTGGTGTCTCGGCTCCTTGAGATAGCTTTTAGCATTCTGTAAATCTCTCTCTCAATTGCACTTGTTGCGCCGTCTAAACTGCGTGCGGCGAGTATTTGCTTAAGCATTGCTTTTTAACCAAAATAACGGACCGGGCCAAGCGTGCTATGCGTCGCCCAACGCTGATGAAGAATGAACCATGAATGAGGAATGAACCATCACCTGACATAACGCCTTACAAAATCATGAATGTTTCATGGAGCGGAGTAACTTCAAGCACGTAGATAAACGCAGGTTCCTGACAGTGTGCTAAACATGTACCAAAAAGTGACGGCTTCAAGAAAGATTAGCGGGACAAGCTCTTATCTAAGCAATAAGAAAAGCCAGCATTGGCGAATTGGACATGAATCCATGAATCTGGAAGATTCACCTCGATTCATGTTTTTAGTTTTCGAACGGGTGGTTGCCATGACTATTCCTTACTTTTCCCTAAGGGCATAACTTAAGGCCAGAGTGTTGAGACCTTCTATATAATCCCCAATTGTCCGTGATGTAAGAAAACTACTCTGGTCATGTTCCTGCATGCCTTCAAAATGGAACTAAAACTGGTGTTTTAGCTATATGCTGCTTAGGAAACCTAAAACCTTAATTGTAGTCGACTTCAAATCAATCCATTATACAAGAAACAAACCAGTTTGTACTTTATTAAGCATAATTAACAGAGTCAATTGAGCGCACACATTTTTTCGCGAGTCACCATCCTTGAGCCTCGGCAGAGAACTAGAAGTATAGAGATGATAGTTATGGCTGGCAGATGGCCACAGTACTCCGAACTATGCTGCAATTTTTACTGCTGAGAAATCGGCCCAGTTGTCTGATGGTCTTAGGGCATGCATAGTTGAGAGCGTTGCCTCTTGTAGACGGCTTTGCGATGCCTCGGTTGAGAACTTTGTGGTGCCTCGTCAGAGAACTAAAGTATACAGATAAATGTTGAGTTAGAAATGAGTGTTGAGGGCTCGCTTTGAGTGCTTTCGTGGAGCCTTGCTACAGAACGAAAGTATACAGATAAATGTTGAGTTAGAGATGGCCGTTGAGGGCTTTCGTGGTGGCTCTCATTGAAGGATTTCGAGGTGCCTCGCGTTGAGGACTTTTGTGGTGCCTCCTAGTACTAGTACTTTAATTCAGAGGCAGAGAGCCTTTGAGGGCCTCTTGGTCTTCTTCGATTAATCCATTTGCTAGAAACTGTTGATAACTGATGAATTTTGCATTAGGTTTCGTTACCATAATATCCATTGCGTGCTTGGATTGAGCTTTAGTTCCTTTCTTACTTCTTTCTTCTTTCTTCTTCTTCTTCCTTAGAACCTGGCCAATACGGGCAAACTGATATATCGCAATGAAAGCGACACCATACGTGAGTAGACCCAACCGCTGATGGCTCAGGGTGCCAACCACTATTATTGTAATCTCCCATTGCGACTAAGATGTGGATAAAAAGATAGCAGCCAATGCTGGTGATTGGATTGATGTCATTGTGGGCTTCCATTCTCGCATACATTCCTCTATACGGGCAATCTACCGGGTCCCCAGAGTGTCTACCAGCTGGTGATTATCCCACTGAAGTCATACACAGTTCCGGTCATCGAGGACTGATTGTACTGGCTGATGACTTTCGTGGTGCCACGTTAGAAAGCTAAGGTATACAAATAAATGTGGAGATGGCCGTTGAGGGCTTTGTGGTGCCTCGCGTTAAGGGCTTTCGTGAAGCCTCGGCAGAAAACTTAAGTATACAGATAAATGTAGAGTTAGAGATGCCCCTTGAGGGCTTTCGTGGTGACTCGCGTTGAGGGCTTTCGTGAAGCCTCGGCAGAAAACTTAAGTATACAGATGAATGTTGAGTTAGAGATGGCCGTTGAGGGCTTTGTGGTGCCTCGCGTTGAGGGCTTTCGTAAAGCCTCGTCAGAAAACTTAAGTATACAGATAAATGTTGAGTTAGAGATGGCCGTTGAGGGCTTTGTGGTGCCTCGCGTTGAGGGCTTTCGTGAAGCCTCGGCAGAAAACTTAAGTATACAGATAAATGTTGAGTTAGAGATGGCCGTTGAGGGCTTTGTGGTGCCTCGAGTTGAGGGCTTTCGTGGTGCCTCGTCAGAAAACTTAAGTAGTACAGATAAATGTTGAGTTAGAGATGGCCGTTGAGGGCTTTGTGGTGCCTCGCGTTGAGGGCTTTGTGGTGCCTCGTCAGAAACCTTAAGTAGTACTGATCGAATGTTGAGTTAGAGATGGCCGTTGAGGGCTTTGCTGGTGCCTCGCGTTGAGGGCTTAAGTGAAGACTCGTCAGAAAACTTAAGTATACAGATAAATGTATGAGTTAGAGATGGCCGTTGAGGGCTTTGTGGTGCCTCGGTCACAAAACTTAAGTAGTACAGATAAATGTGGAGGCTTAGTAGATGGCTCGGTTGAGGGCTTTGTGGTGCCTCGCGTTGAGGTCTTTACTGGTGCCTTAGTTGAAGGCTTTGCTAGTGCCTCGGTTGAGGTCTTAGCGTACCTCGGCTGAGGGACTTTGTGGTGCCTCAGTTGAGGGCTTTTTGGTGCCTTGTTTGAGTGTCTTTGCTAGTGCGTTCGATTGTGGACTTTGTAATGCCTTGAAGGCGCTGCTTGTCTTGGTTGAATGCTTGGCTTGCCTCAGTTAAGGGCCTTTACATGCTTTGGTTGAGGGCATTGCGGTGCCTCGGTTGAAGGCTTTGTAGTGCCTCGGTTGAAGGCTTTGTAGTGCCTCGGTTGAAGGCTTTGTAGTGCCTCGGTTGAAGGCTTTGTGCCACAGTTAAGGACTTTGCTTTCCTTGGTTGAAGGCTTCATAGTACCTCGGGCTTTGTAGTGCCTAGGTTGAGGACTTTGTGGTGCCTCGATTGAAGGTTTTGTGGTGCCTCGGTTGTTGGCCTTGTGGTACCTAGGCTGAGGACCTAGGCTAGTGCCTCTATTGATTCCATTTATTGTTTCAAAGCCAAAAAACTGATTAAGAGCCTAAAACAGCTCAAGTCTCCTTATATCCAGGAACACACACACATTTTCTTCGCTGGG
The DNA here is from genome assembly GCA_037044535.1 of Lordiphosa magnipectinata. Taxonomy (NCBI): domain Eukaryota; kingdom Metazoa; phylum Arthropoda; class Insecta; order Diptera; family Drosophilidae; genus Lordiphosa; species Lordiphosa magnipectinata. The sequence continues at coordinate 157,007 of JBAMBO010002445.1, forward strand.
CTGTCATTTCATTTGAATTTCCCCCTAAAAACTGGTAAAGGAAAATATGTTTCCAAGTTATTTCTCATCACCCTCTCTCTCTCTCTCTCTCTTGGGTATCAAGCTAGCTCTACCCTAAGTGTACACCAAGTGTACAAATTCTCCACTATCCCAGTTAGACTCTTGTCCTCTCTGTCCAGGTGCGTTAACCAGATGATTTTGTAGGGGCAGCCAAAAAGTAGGCAATGCAAAATGGCCGCGAGTGATGTGGAAGTGGCATGAAACAAACGAACAAACGCAACATAACCTGGCACACGCTTACACTTTGTTTATGATCTGGAGCGGAAACGAGATGACGCATGAGGCAGCAGCCAACACGTTGCAACAATTTCAACACCCGCACCCGGGGGCAATGGCACAAGTTTGCCTATGCAGCAAATATTTGCCACTGAAGCAGTTGGGAGGTTGCAGGCTGCTGCTGTTGTGGATGATGATGACTTTCGGTGTCAGCATAAACTGCTCTGGTTGCCTCTGCAAGTATGTCAAATTGTGCCTATCCATTGTCTGAGAGGACCCAAGTTTAAGTTGAAGTTGTGAAATTTTTTGTGATTTTTTTATTGATTAACATAATTTCATAATTTGTAACAATGATGATGGAAAGTGTTTTAGTATTTGCACGGTGTAGGTGGTGGATATTGGGTGGTTTGTACTGGGTGGTGGTTAGTAATTAGTGTTTTGCGGTAAGCGGTGCGATTTATTGTAGTTGGTGTTGGTGTTGCCGTTGCCTTACTACGCCAAGCCAGCACTTGAGCAGCTACAAAGAGGCTGCCCTAAGCGGTACCGTATAAACAAATTGCCTGCAAGAAAGGAGACAAGGGGAGGAGCATTAGCTTGAGGAGCTGCAACAGCAGCTGGTTGTTTCACTCACCGGTAACGTCGGAGAAGACTGGGGATCAGCCATAAATTCAGAACAAAAAAATCAGTCAAGGGGGGCGGGAGGGGAGGGATCACAAGTGGCCACAAGTATAAAGTATGGCTGTAAGGGGGGATTGGGGGGTTAGTTGAATTGGTAGAAGGAAAAGTGTTTCAAGATTGACTCACCCGGAGTTTAATTCTTAACTAATTATTTTTTTTTGTGTATACATAATGTTTTTTCTCTGCTTTTTCAGCAACTGTAAAGACAAGATGATTATTGTTATTAATTAAAACAAATTGTTAAACCAAAAACTCACCATTTTAAACATTTAAACGGAGCAATTCAATAATAACAAATAAACTTGAAAAACGGCAATTTGTTTAAGGCGGCAGACACCAACGGGGTACTTCAAATGTTAAGAGTTGATTGAAATCATCATTGAGTTTGGAACAGGCTGTAAAAAAAGGATTAGAGTTTCAAATTTAAATTAGTATATTTTTTATATTTATTATTATTTTGTTTTTTATTTTCACCTTTTTTTTTCACTAAAAATTTTTATTTATTTTTTTTTGTTTTATTTTTTTTTTTTTTTTTAGATGTTTACTGGTTGAGCTCCGAAAGTAGAATGATTTCTAGAGAGCCCAAACGAGCTTAGGTAGAAATTTTGTTTGACATTTCAATGACATTGCCTACTTGGATGAAAAGAATTGAATTTGAATTTGTTTTAATGCCTACTTGGATCATAAAATATGGATATTTTCCACAAAGAATTTTGCAGTTTTACCAGTTGCGAACAAAGGCTACTTTTTCGGACCTAGAGCCAGCTAAACTCAATAATTATTCTTACATAAAGAAATCGTAAGTTTATTACTCACAAAAAACAAACATTTGAGTCCGTTTTCGGTAAATGCTGAGGTTATTTTGTCTGCCCTTTTTCACCAAAACTTGGAATAAAATAGCCATTTCATGTCCGATTTTTGCGTTTGAGGGCTTTTTATTAACGTAAATTACATGATTTTCACTGTCCAATTAAATACGTTAAATTTGTAAATTTTGGATAAAATATTTTTTTTTCTGCAGCTGAACCGATTTTGCATCAAAAGCCCCTAGCGCATTTTTATCTGAAAAGAACAAAGTTTTGTCCAAGTTTTTTCTGTTTTTTTAATGATTTTATAACTTTACACCTGGTATTATTCACTGAGATTCACGGTTGACCTTGCTTTACTGGGGTTATGGCTGACTACTGCGGGCTCTCTGCCCTCTATCTCAAATACGGTTGGGCGCATGAAAAAATTGTGAAGACAAAATTTGTCGCAAATTTGCTGCATTGGAGCTACAGAAACCGAGATAATCGCTGAAACCTGATTTTCGTGACCTTTGACCTTGAATAACTAATCGTTTAGAACGTCAAAACAAAGGTGTACAGAAGTTTCCAGCTTATTATCTCAAATTCCGAGCTGAAACCCTAATTTGACTGGACTATAAGTTGTTTACAGTTGTGAAGAAACGCAACTTTTTCGGACCTAGAGCCAGCTAAACTCACTAATTTTCTAAAAGAGTAAATCCCAGGGGTCATAGAATCGAAAAATTGTATTATGAAATGCGAAGCCCTGAAAGTCTGCCATTCATTTTACATGACACGTGGCTTTTGTTGTGGAAAAATTTTGTACCAAAAACTCAAAGAGAGCAATTTTACAATAGCAAATACATTATTTCGAAAGCGCTGGAGTAGCAACTTTCAGAGACTAGAGTCAAAAAGTGAAGTTTTACAAAACAACTTACATGGCTTCTGAGCAAATGAGAGCTAAGTTTTCTTGTAAAGCTGCTTGAGTTGGGGAGTAATAATTCGATTTGACAACTGTGCGGACGCGAGAAAGAGTTTTATATATTTAAATATATTGGTAATAAAAACGTAATAGTTAGGTGGCTCTTCTGGGCGACTGTATTGCGAAACTTTCTATAGAGTCTTTGGCGACCTTTCTGGGAGACTCTATTGAGACTCTTTCAATTGAGTCTTTGGCGACCCTTCTGGGAGACTCTTTTGCGACTCTTTAAAAAGGCAGAAGACTGTTCTGCGACTCTTCTGGAAGTGTCGCTGAAGTGGCTCACTTTCTCCCAACAGACGATCAGAAAAAGATCAGAATGCGATATCGCGGGCGATTAAATTAAACTTCTTGGCGAGTCGCTTGAAAATGTTTGCTGGTAAGAGAAATATTACAGTAAACGCTTCACGCTGGAGATGCTTTACATCATCAACACACACCCCCCACACATTAGGCTAAACTTTGAAACAGACACTGAGAATTGCGCGCACATTTACAGACATTTACTCAGTTTCCAACACCACAGCCTGACCTGTACGTAAATTTTATAAGCGATTAATGTTTGTTGACAAATTAGGAAAATTGTATGTTTTTTGTTATATGTATGTTATACAGCCCTGAAAAAACGAATCCCGACGGGGTCCAAAATATATCGGAGAAGACAAAAGGGGAAATGTGTTTTTATTTTCGTTATACACCTGACCTTGAGCCGGCCAAACAAGAACCATTAGAAGTAACAAAAAGTTCACCATCCCCAACTAATAATGTTTGGAATTTGAACTATTCATAATTTGACTTTAAAAACGTCAAATGTCATTCGAAAAGCGAGTAATATTTAGCAAAAATCTTTGGAATTTACGAAATGGGACGCTATTCGCTTGAAGAAAGTTGGGAAATGTTAAAAACATATTTCCAAAGTGGTGAGTCCTCGACTCTTGAAGAAAGTTGGGAAATATGAAAAACATATTTCCATAGTGGTGAGCCCTCGACCTCTTGTGACTAACGCAATAATATATAAGTTTTTTGTAACTTGTAGCGTTAGGATGGTATTTCAAAATAAATAATATAATATTTGCTGTGCGAAATTTGAAAAAAAACATTTAACAAAAGAAAATGTTCCGAAAACTAAATTTGTGGATCAATTTGTGAAAAGAGTTCGTGAAACTGGAATGTTGGTGGATAAACCAATCTGTGTACGTACTCGTTCGGTGCGCTCGACCGAAAACATTGCTGCGGTTGCTGAAAATGTGCGTGAAAAACCATCGATCTCAACAAAGTGGTGAGTCCTCGACTCAAACTGTGCGAAAATTGAAAAAAATGTTCCGAAAACTCAATTTGTGGATCAATTCGTGAAACTGGAATGTTGGTGGATAAACCAACCCGTGTACGTACTTTGAAAACATTGCTGCGGTGGCTGAAAATGTGCGTGAACAACCATCGACGTCAACTCGCCATCGATATCAACAATTGAACATTTCGCGCACTTCTTTGATGCGAATTTTGCATAAAGACCTTGCCATGAAGCCATACAATGTTCAATTGGTGCAGCAGCTAAAGCCAATTGACCATCCGAATCAAGAGAGTCTACAGTTCGCAAATTGGGCGGAAGATCGTTTGGCCGAAGATGGTGAATTTAACCGAAATATCATCTTTTCGGATGAAGCACATTTCCACCTCGGTGTTTAATAAACAATTGTCGCATCTGGGGTACAGAAAATCAGCATATTGTCGTCGATAAGCCAATGCACCCACTACGTGTCACTGTTTGGTGCGGATTTTGGTCCATTTTTCTTTGAAAATGAAGAAGGAGCCACCGTGACCGTGAATGGTGAATGTTAAGTGTTTGGTTCTTCGAGGAAATTGAAGCGGAAGACTTGGACGATATTTGGTTTCGACGCCACAATCGATCTTCTCCGCCCTATCTTCGAATATCGAATAATCAGCAAATATGGAGATGTGAATTGGCCGCCAAGAAGCTGTGATCTGACACCGTTATCTTTGGGAAGCGCTCAAGGACAAATGTTATGCAAATAATCCTGAAACAATTGAGTTAAAGAACGAGATTCGAGTTGCAATTGCTGACATTCATGCCGAAACAATTGAAAATGTTCTCAAAAATGGGGTGGATCGACTGGGCTACTGCCAAGTAAGCCGTGGTGGTCATTTGACCGAAATTGTTTTTCATAATTAAATGACATGAACTGTCTTTGTCCTGTGACAAAGACGAATATATCACCCATTCATGTCATCGCCGACCTGGAACAGGGGATCCAAACAGTGCAAGACAAAGCGAAGGAGATCGCAAGAAGAAACCTAACTGAGAGACTAATTAAATTTAAACAAATCAATAGGACAAATGAAAAAAACGAACCAATTTTAAAAATTGCAACAGACGCGGAGAAATTTCTAAAAACACAAATAAAACATGTCCATGTACAAAACTGAGTACAGCGGAAAAATGATTAGAATGCCATCAGATAGGACCACATATAAAACAATGAGAAAGGATCCCAGCGCACAGCTTATTAGGAAAAATAATCTAATAATCAATGACTTAGCCAAAAATAACTACATTGACAATAAACAGAAACAAACTCTATACTGTTCAAGCGGCAATGCCCCACGAATTTATGGACTTCCCATAATACACAAAAAAGACGTACCACTTAGACCCATAGCCGCATCAACTACTGTCCCCTTCTATAAAGTAGCAAAACACATAGGATACATCTTAAGGAACATAACATCGGAAAAGTACAACATATAAAATTCAACTCAACTAAAGGACAGACTTCGCGACCTGCACGTTGAAAAGGACGAAATATTGGTATCATTTGATGTGATATCATTATTCACCAATATCCCAACATTACTTGCGATAAACAATGTCATGGAAAGATGGACTGAAGTAGCACCACACACACACAGATATACCCAAACGACGGTTCAAGGAATTGCTGTAATTCTGCCTAATAGAGAACAACTACTTCACATACAATGACACAGTCTACACCCCCATTATCATCAACAATAGCAAATATAATTTTAGATAAAATACTGGACGATACATTTGAAAAACTGAACGCAATGAATATACATATAAAACACCTTTCAAAATATGTACTTAGATGATATATTGTGCATCGTAAAGTCGAAGGATACAGAGAAAATTTTAGAAGTACTAAACAAACAACACAGACGAATTCAATTCACGGTAGAAATAGAGGATAAGAACAAAATATCCTATCTAGACACAGATCACAAGGGACAAGGAAACACTAATATTCAATTGGTATACTAAACCTATGGCATCGGGCAGACTAATCAACTACAACTCAAACCACCCACCCAACCAGAAAATCAACATTAGATCAGCCTACTCATTAAGCAATGAACAGTTTAGACCAGACAACTACATAAAAATAAGGAAAATTTTACTGAACAATAGCTACCCAGAACAACTCATTAATCGACTTATTAAGGAAACAACAGACAACTTATTTAATAATAATCGGATGATTTCGCATACCATCCTTACAAACCGAGGTTTTAATAGGCTGATCACACTGAGCTCATCAAACATCCAACTTCCTGAGATTGAATGCTCAATTACCATTTGCTAAGCCAACATTTTTAAGCTTTTGTTTTGTCATGTTTCGTCTCTTCATGCTATGAAGACAGGATGTTGGATGTTAGATATTAGATGTTCTCAGTGTGATTAGCCAATTAGTCAATTGGTTGAAAAATAGTTTTTCGGAAATTTTCCCTCCTAAAGGCCTGTATGTATGATTCCAAAACATACATGCCGGTTCGGTATTCGAGCGTAACTATTCATGTTCAAAACTATAAAGTCGGATATGCCGACGCCGTTTCAAGACTATCTTGGACACCTGGAATGCAGTAGATATTGTAAACTCCTTGAGAAAGTACTTGCCAATTAATAGACTAATAAGGTGGAGAAACACTTCCAACTGAAGAATGTTCTGAACTCATGAAATTCCATATGAAACTTTCAAAGACGGCATATGTATGAAAAAGTAAAAAAAGAGACGACAATTGCAGGAAATGGACAAAATTAGGTAATGTTGAAACACCAACACCCAACTGTAACCCGACAGTTTGCTCTCCTTTAAGAGTGAGTTGGAAAAACGATGCACGGCTGTTTCTTAATCAAGTTTTTTAAAATAATTTCCAAAAATTACAGACATTCTTGTCGATGAAACAACTAAACAGTTTTGTTTTGCGGGTTTCGGTACCGTTCAGCATTTTTTAACATATGCTGGTTTGGTTTACTCGCATGAATAAGCGGTTGGGTGCGGTTTGGTTGAGTACCTGTTTGCATCCCTGTTATAATGTCATGATAACCATTGAACAGAAAAGTATTTGTGTTATCAATTTCTGTTAAAGTGAAACTAAATGAGGAAAGCCACTCTGACAGAGGCCCTTGAGCTAAAAGTGGAGGATAAGTCGTCAAGTATACATATATACTTTATAGGGTGGGAAATGATTTCTTCTCCCTATTACATACTTTTGCACATACTTAATATACTCTGTGTACCTTTGGTACAGAGTATAAAAAGATGTACTTAAATGGTGGTCAGAAAACTAGACAAAATTCCCACTATCGTATGTATGCCTTTGAGAAGAGCAAGAAATCGAATGAAAGGTAAACCAATGACTGATTTTTCTTTATATTTTACCGGTACATACTGGTACGTACCGGTATACTGTAATAATGTTAGAAGCGAAACATAAGTTGCGGTACCGAACCGAAATACGATTCGGTTTGATTCCCTGCTCAAATTATTTGGCGTACTATTATTTTCAAACCTAGTTTCAAGTCAGGTGGATGAAAATTAGTTTTTTGCGAACTGTATAAAGGCTGACCATCACTGGTGTGGCGCCATCGAACTGTGTGAAGACTATCCATCGCTGCTGTGGTATCATACGAACTGTGTGAAGAGTACCCATCGTTGCTGTGAAGCCACACGATCTGTGTGAAGACTACCCATCGCTGCTGTGGCGCCATACTAACTGTATGAAGACTACCCTTCGCTGCTGTGGTGCCAAACGAACTGTGTAAAGACTACCCGTCGCTGCTGTGGTGCTACACGAACTGTGTGAAGACTACCCATCGCTGATGTGGCGCCATACTAACTGTGTGAAGACTACCCATCGCTGCTGTGGTGTCATACGAACTGTGTGAAGACTACCGAACGCTGCTGGGGCTTCAAACGAACTGTGTGAAGACTACCCATCGCTGATGTGGCGCCATACTAACTGTATGAAGACTACCCATCGCTGTTGTGGAGCCATACGAACTTTGTGAACACCACCCATTATTGCTGTGGTGCCAAACAAACAAACTTTTCGGGCGACTTTCCCTTAGGTGCCGCCTTGGTGCATACCGTCACCACAAATAAAAACATCTTTCCGAATTTCAGCTTCCTATCTCCAAATAAAGAGTAGGAGAGACTACAGCCGATTTACTTGCAGTTAATTGTTCATCGATTCACACAATCTAAAGAAGCAGGGTCGGCTAGACCCTAGAGTGTGAGAATCGGTGAGTACACACTTTCGTTCTCACAAACACAAGCAGATTTCGCTGTGCTCTCCATTTTGGCCTGCCCTGATCTAAAGTTTGACTCGCGATTGCCTGAATAAACGTATAACTTCTTCGTGCTCTTCAAATTGAAAGCGAATAGAAAAAAGAAAATATGCAATATTCAACACTCACCTGTTTATCAAATTTGAATAATTTTGTGTTTTTTTTTTTAGAATTTTTGTCACATTTTTATTTTTTTTTTATTATTTTTTACTTAAAATTTTGTAGTTGTTAGTCGAATGAGCTCTCGAAATGTAATGAACAATACCCCAGACCCACAACGACAGGTAAAGTTACTAAAACCAAACCACAAATTTCAAAGCCTACTCAGTTGAGAATTTCAATAAGTTTGAATTTGATATGGGGAGTCCATACATTCAATCATACATACGTACATACATATATACATGTGTCGAAGGTTCAGTGCAGTCAGTGGCTCTAACAATTCACCACAGCAACTGCAAGGGTAGCCGGGGGGGGTGGGGGGTAGGAAACAGCAACCGGCTTTTAAGAAAATCCCATTCAAAACAAACAGCGCAACGGCAGCAGCGCAAATGCACGTGCCGAAGTAGCCGAAGCCTGACGAATGGAAGAATAGCCGAAAGGCTGCTTTGCTTTCAGCCTGTGCTTTATAATTCACCACACGGCCAGCAGCTGGCACAGTCGTCGACCGGCTTTCGCAGCGTGCGCACTTGTCGCCATAGAGAGAGAGAGAGAGACAGTGAACGGGAAACGGGGAAACGTGAACGAAGCGCGTAAAACGAAATAGCGTAAGCAAAACACACGTGTGGAGCGTCAGCAGCCACAAAATCCTGGTTGTTGTTTGATTTGGTTGTTCGCGGTTGTTTTTTCCTTTTTTGTTTTTGTTTTTGAATAAGAGTGTGAGAGTGTTTTCCGCGTGCAAGAAAAAAGAGTGCAAAAGTTATTAATCATTAAAGGACAGTTATGTCGCCTGGTGTCACACACGTACACACACACACACACAAACGGGCAAATATTTGCCGCAAAATTTAGTTTGTTTTGTGACTCCTTTTTTGGGGATCCGCTTAAGTGGTTTTTTTTTCGTCTTTTTTATAATTTATTTACATTGAGCGACGCTTGGCATAATATTTATTTAACCCTGTTGTTCAGATTTTTAAAAACTGCTTCAAATCAGTATTTTCTGCTGTAAATTTGCTAACCAAAGAATGAAGAATGAATTTTAGAATGAATCTAAAATATACAAATTTTTGTTTTAGTTTTTGTCGAATTCTGTGGAATTTAAATGGAATCGTTTTTAAAATTTAGAAAATTCTTAAACCCAGTTCCGACATCTCTATATTCATATGCACCAAATAATAGAGCAAATTTTCTTTCCAAAATCGGGCTATTATACGTTATATTATGTTCAGTGAAGTGTTTTAATTTTTGAGAGAACTTGGAGAGAAAAAATTTACCCAAGTCCCGGATCCTTTCTATTTACTTGAGATCAAAAATGAATTTAACAAATTTAACTCACTAATTAAACATTAGAAAGGTCGCCAAATAAATTACAAATTGGGAATAGTTTAAGCATTTTAATGGGCTTAAGCTAAGAACATTTTGTATCTATTTTATAAACTTTTGTTAACTTAAAAATTTATAAGAATTCAATTAAGAACTTTTTGCACTTATTTTAAGAGTAAAGTGGGTTATACCAAAGATTTATAGATATTATAAATGACGCATCTGAAACAAAAAACTATTTTCTTAGAAGCTGACATTGGATCCCAAAAAAAAACATAAACATAAAAAAGTTTGTATGATATGCGGTTTCTATATATGTAGTGTCTTTGGTTATACTTAAAACCATTAAAACCTAAAAGTATGATCAAAAAGGTTTTAATATAGTTCAAAATGAACTTAATATTTATATCCCCACACAGTCTCATAGTATAACAAGTACTTCGGTATAAAAAATTTACAACTTGATATAAAAATTGTGTACTTGAATGAAGTATTTTTGTACTTACCGTTCATTTTTGAAGATATTGTGAATTCAAACTGACAATCAAGCTAACACAAGCTTAACTATTTATAAACGAGAAGGCCAAGCCAACTTCGTCTGTACCCTTGCAAATGCTTATGAAATGTCAGAGTTTAGGAACACTTGCATTAAAATCAAAACCCTATTTTCCGACAGATAAACTTATGATTTCCACCAAATTTCGAAAATCTTTTTGAAAACATATTCAATTAACAATCGCCGAGTTTAAGACAGAATAAACAACAAAAAAACAAAAAGTTTTTCTCACAGACTCATTTTCCGACCGTTCGGTCTTATGGCAGCTATAAGATATAGTCATCCAATTTCGACCAAAATTTGCAAATCTATATAAAAGCATTTAAAATTAGTAATCAGCGAGTTTAAGAACGCTAACATTAAAAACCAAATAAAAATTCTTACTAAGAACCATTTTCCACCGATCGGTCCCATGGCAACCATAAGATATAGTCACACGCTGATCATATTAACTAGGTACACACATCAACTCTGAAAGCTTTTAGGTATTACAGAATCAACAAGTTTTAGTTCAATTTGTTTGCAAACATAAATAGTTTCGTTCACTAAGATTGGTTCTTCAAACTATTTGTTTTTAATAAAATAAACTATAATTGTAACATAGAATAATCCAATATGAACATAAAATTTGAGATCATTTTGTGTTTCAGATAGCGTTTTCAGTGTTGATCATCAATGAATTTAAGGTACACTTACATGTGTTGGTAAGACAAAAAAATTTTAATTTCCATTTTGTGTTCTTTTTTTAGGTAAATTAGTGATTTCTATAACTTAGCTATCCAGATGTAGTCCACCTCTATTTTTGGCCAACGTACTGCTATTCTGTTTGAAAGCATACTATTTAAATAATGAGCCGTGGCAGGTCTCTACTGGTGTCTCATACCACAGTTTTTGGACACCTTCCCATAATTTTTGTTTCATTTGAAAATGAATGCTTTCGACCAATGGTTCTTTTTGACAGTCTCCCCACAAGTTTTCAATGGGGTTAAGGTCGGGCGATTGGCTTGGCCACTTCAGAACGTGCAACTCTGTTTGGTCCTCGAAATAATATTAGATAACGAGCCTTGATGTGTGTTTAGGATCATTTTCTTGCTGAAATACCCAACGTAAGGGCATATTTTCCTCAACATACGGTACCATAACTGTTTCCAATATGGATTTGTACTCTTCAGCATTCATTTTGTTCGTAGTCTGATAAATTGGATTTACGCTGTACCAGGAGAAGCAACCCCATACCATTATATTGCCATCTCCATGTTTGACATGTTTTTTTTTTGTATAACCGTGGATGGAATTCCTTTCCATTAGGGCGTCAAACATTCCTTTCACAGTCATTCCCAAACAAATTAATCTTGGTTTCAACGCTCCATAATATGTTTCTCCATTTTTTCTCGCGTCTTTGTGGTCCCTATGGCAAAAGTTTGCCTCATGGTGATATTTTTTTTGCGCATCAAGTGGGACTTTTCTGGCAATTCTGTCCTGGTAGCGTATGGCATCTATGTAGTCGTCTTCGGATAGTTAAGGAGCACTAACAGTGAATTCCCAATTTCGGCTTCAATAGGCTTCGATGACTTAAATGGGTCCTTTTTGCTCAAAGTTACTTTGTAAGTGGTCAAGGGTTTCTGTTGTTGTTTTGTGGCCTTCCACGGGTTTCCTGTCTTGGTTTTCTTTCTAATGCATATAATATTAACAAAATTATGAGACCTGTTCATTGATTTGGCGATGGCTCGTAAACATTTGCCTTCTTTTCTCAGACTAAGAACCAATCGAGCTTCTTCTTTAGTACAATGAGAATTTCGACTGATTCGATTCTCTGTATTGACAGGAGCTATACTTAATTTACCTTTAGTTACCAAAAGATCACTGATTACAAAATTATTCACTTGATACTTGTGAGAAACGGAGACTGTACCTATTACTATGATCAGGCGAAATGTGTGGTGGACTCGCAATTTATAGAAAAGCTTTGATATACGGGGCAGCCCCTCTTTCAACTCTTTGTCACAGTGTGGCCAGACATTGACAACAACAAAAAACCAAAAATTAAAAAGTTGTCAACACTAAAAGTACGAAAAAATCATCTATATTTAAAAAATTCCGGCGTGTACCTATTAATAGTGATCAGGTGTGAAGTCACCCGATGTCGTTCAATATTTTCAAATCTAGTTTAAAAGCGTTTAATACTTAAGAATCACTGACCTAAAGAAAAATTTACTTGAAAACAAAATGGTTTTTTTCATTAAGACCCATTTTTTGACCCATCGGTCACTATGACAGCTATAAGATATAGTCATCCGATTTGAACCAAAGTTTGCAAATCTGTTTGAAAGCATTAAATTTTATTAATGGACGAGTTTGAGAACGCTAACATTGAAAACAAAAAAGTTTTCCTCACTAAGACCCATTTTCCGACCGTTCTGTCCTACGGCAGCTATAAGATATAGACATCCGATCTTGACCAAAATTTGCAAATCTGTTTGAAAGCACATAATATTTATAATGGCCGAGTTTGAGGGCGCTAACATTCAAAACACAAAAGTTTTTCTCCTTCTGACCCATTTTTCAACCGCTGGTTCCTATGACAGCTATAAGATATAGTCATCCGATTTTGACCAAAGTTTGCAAATCTGTTTGATAGCATATTATATTTATAATGGCCGAGTTTGAGGACGCTAACATTGAAAACAAAAAAGTTTTTCTAACTAAGACCCATTTTTCGACCGAAGATATAGTCAACTAATCCGGTCGGTTACGACATATTAGCAGAGTGCAGTAAAAAGAAGTCTCTGTGCTAAATTTCAGCTTGATTACTTTAAAACTGAGAGAAAGAGAGATACAGACAGACGGACAAATCTCAATCGACTCAGCTCATCGCCCTGATCAACAATATATATAGTTTATGGGGTCGGAAATGAATATTTCTATGCGTTGCAAGCTTCTGAGCAAAATTGTAATACCCTTTGCAAGCGTATAAAAACGCAATTATGGTTTCGTCCAAAACTTAACTAATCTTAAATGTATCGAAAACCCGGATATCTTTCTCTAGATTTGTGGCCGTAAAGGAATTATATAGAATTACTAGTACACACCTTTAATGAGCACGATTATAGTTTAAGGTTTGTACTGACGCACTCTTGCGTAGGATGTGGCTTTTAGTCTAAATACCGAATGGTGCTGTAATTTGATTTTTATTTCAAATTTCCTTATAAAACTTTAGAGACCTAGATTTTGGGTCGCTGCATCCAAAAATATGATTTGTAACCTTCATCCTTGTTAGAATAATCGACAAGACCGCTACGGTCAGGTATCTTGAGCTGTAAAATAAAAGTGCCTTTGGAAATTACTTGTATTTCAACAGTAAATGTATTTCAACTTTATTTAGTTGTGTGATAGGAGCGAAATAATTGACAAAAAATTCTGCATTGCTTTTCGCACAAAAAGTTCTGCTAACACTTTTGCAAACGTCACCAAAACAACGTCTTCTTTTCTCAATGTGATCAGTTCCAAGCTTCCCGAGCGACTGATATTGCGATAACGCTACTGATTGACGGTAACCGTTTGGCCAACTTCATCTTCGAAAAAGACCTGCCCAGTAACCTCACCAAACAGTGACTTTTTCATCGTGAAGAGAGGTACCTCTTGAGTCTCTTGGCATAAATGCGGCAATTTTATTGTTTTACCCTTCCGTTCAATGTGAAATGAGCTTCATCGGACATGATGATGAGTTTTCACAATTGTTTTGTTTTGTTGAATGTAAATTTCAACAATCTGAGAGCGTTCGTGTGGCGTGTACTGTACTGTACTTCAAAAGCGCTATGAAATTAGTCATCGCTGTCAACAGTTATAGTAATCGCAAGAAGAAAGAAATCGCAGTTATCGCAAAAGGTTCGTTGTTGAGCTCGTGGGTGAACCTTATGCGAATGCACTTTAAGTGCTCTTTTAAACAAATCATGAGAGTCTCTCTCTTTTGGTTTTCTTAAGCCAATCACAGATTTTGTCTTGAAAATGCTCAATCAAAATCTAACAAAAGTGCCACCTTCTTCGGTGCTGGAAGAAATGATTTAGACGCAGCTAAAGTGTGAAATAGTTTGGTTCCTTGATCTTAACTTATCACCTAGCTATCTGTTCACACAGCATGGAATCCAGTATTTTATCCCCATTGAGTATTTAAATCACCTTTGCATCGACTCTCGACCAACTGAATCGTAACTCGAGTACACACATTGAAAGTGAATTCCTTTCCCCAACCGACCACACACACACACAGCTTAGTTACGAGTACTTCAGTACATTTACTACATAGCATTTGGTTGGAGAAGAAGAAAGGGGAGAGTTCTGGGGAACACCCTGGGATTTGTCAGCCCTTTTTGGCCACAGCAGCAGCAGCAGCAGCGGCAGCTGTTAATATAAATTCTCACTGTCTTTTGCGATTCGCTTGGCAACGATTTATGAAAATTGAAGTCTTTGTTTTATTATCCCCGGACACACGGCGTTTGTTGCCATTTGCTTCAATATTTTATGCAAAACAGTTACCCATTCCGTTCGCCGCCATTGATTTACAGTCAAAAGGTAGCAGGTTACAGTCGTCTTTGCCACGACCTACTTTGATTTCGTTTGCCGTGTTTAGAGTTCATATTTGTGCGTTTTTCGATTTTGGTGTAAAGCCTTCGACTGGCTTGGCATGCCATAATGTGATTTCTTTTTTTGTTTTGTTTGGCCTGCTCCTGCTGCTGCTCCAGCGGGCGGCTCCTTCTTTTGGCATAACTCGACACACAATTGCCATAATTCAATTTTAGTTTTAATTTCCGCTCAGGGCTGTAAATTGCATTTGCATACTAATCTCTCTGTCTCTCACTGTGTGTGTGTGTGTGTGTGTGTGACACCCTCGCTCGCTCTCTTTAATATATAATAGATATAACATCGGTTAAATCGGTAATACCTGGCCACATAATGAAAATAATGCTAATGCTGCTGGCTATAATGCCAACTCTGACATTGGCCGGCTCCTGTCGCGAGGCTCAGCTTTGTTGCAATGGACGTGACTCGTCGTGTGTGGTACAGAAGGCACCGATTAATGCTATTATCGAGGATCTAAGCGATAAACCCTGCTATTGTGATCATGCCTGTCTCAAGTTGGGCGATTGCTGTGACGATTTCAAGGATCATTGTGGAGGTAAGTTGATGAATTTATAGATTTTTATTTTTTGATTCAACTTTTTATAAAAAACAGATTTCGTTCGATTTTTAATGGCACAGCGTTGCCAATCGATGCATACCGTGTCACTCGATAGTTTATCGAAGAGACATTTCTTTCATATAAAACTCTCAAACTATTTACTTTACACTTTACAAAGGTTTTCGTTTTCTAATACGACTAATTGGAATTGGTAACTGTTTCTTTGAAACGATTGAAGATTTCGATAAAAACGATTGTCAAATCAAGACAAATTCAAATTTGAATTAAAAAGACTGATTTTGGCAGCAATTTAAATTCCGCATAAACTAATCGATATTGAAAACGAAAACAGGTTTGACAGACATATTTTCAATTTCAATTGGGCTGCCTTTACAATGTTCCCTTTCCCTTTCCCCTTCCATTTCTCTTTTGAAATTCTAGGAATTTGATAAGCTGTTCAAATTTAAAACATAACAAAAAGCAGGACTACTAGAGAATCATGTCTCATGTGTCGAACTTTTATAAACTAGCTAAGAAAATTTAACACAGAAGCACAATTTTGCTGCGGCGACAACTTTTCACTCAGATATTTGTCAGCTGTTTGCTGTAATTTTCGACCCTCTAATCACCATGTTTTCCTCTGTCGACAATAATTTTGAGCAAAAGCATCTTGTGGTCACAATGCAGTATCCCTTTGTCACAATAGAGACACTCAAAAAGGAGAGGCGTTTAAAATTGTGATTCAATGTCAAATATTCTTTGGTTTCCTCGAAAACATTCCACAACATTCTCAGAACAACTGCTGATTGGATTGTTTTGAATTAAAGTTGTAAAGTTCCACTTTCACCTGAAATATTAATGCATTGTAGCATTCTATAACGATCAAAATAGAATTTGACTAGACACAATGCATTAAACAAGGCATCCACACACGAATTTGTTCGACGAACAAATTTGTCAAACACGATTTCATTTGCCCACTAACCAGGCGAACATTTCTCATGAACATCATTTGCTTGAAAATCTCAACGAGTAAACATGAAAATATGCCAGCGAAAACTAACACAATCATGGCCTAGATGGCGGTACAAATAAGCTTAAAGCATTCAATAAATTCCAGCCTCAATTTGTTGCTCTACAAATATTTTTGACAAATGATGTTCGTGCACTTGTTCCCATCCATTGACGATCATGTTCGCACGAACACACGCAAGATAGAAGCGTTTCTATTCTCTGCGAACAAAGAGTCGAACACAAAAATCTGCACGCACATTTCGTTGAGCACAACAAATTCGTCGAACAAATTCGTGCATGGATGCAGGGGCTACGCCCCTGACACAATCAGCTGTTCCCATTGCTGACACTTGGCTATTCGATAACTAGACATCGGATTTCATGCACTTTTTCAAATGAAGGTTGATTGAGGTGAAAATTTGGACTTATACTTATTTTATAACTCACTTTACATTTCATTTACATATTCAATATAAGCAAAATATGCAATAAATATGCAAAATATGTGAATGAGAATTTTGGTAATTTTCGCCATTTTTATACATTTTTTATACAATTAAATGTATAAAAATGGCGAAATTTACCAAAATTCTCATTCTTGAGCTTAGATTATTATAAAGATTATATGTAGATGACATATATAGACGGTTAAATGGAAGTTGTAGACCAAACAAATGAAAGGTGTACCTTGAAAGTTCTAAAATATTGGAAAATTTCTAAACTGTTCATTAAAATCAGATTTTTATACTCTGTACCAAAGGTACACAGAGTATATTAAGTTTGTGCAAAAGTATGTAACAGTAAGAAGGAATCTTTTCCGACCCTATAAACTATATATATTCGATATAGCCATATCCGTCTGTCCGTCTGTCTGTCTGTACGTCTGTATGAACGCACAGATCTTAGAGATGGTAAGAGATAGAGGTTTGACATGTATGGGACATATATTTCTTATACTTGCAGGTAAATCAAGTTTATTTTCAATTTTTGCCACGCCCCTCCCGCCCCCAAAATTTGGAAAAGTATGTATGTATTTTGTGTTTACTTTGGTGGCAAGAAGTAAGTAATAAACTTTGAATTCGGTTAAAGCTTGTTCCGGTTTTGGCTACCTGGTTCAGAGTCTTGTTTCGGATATTATTTAAGTTAAGTAAGGTATTTTTCAAACTAATTTGAGACGGTTAAAAACTGGTCAATTCTTAGAAACATTTCAGGCTGTGATTTTAATATTTAAAGGAAGTTGGATGTTATCCTTAATACAAACTAGTTTCGAAAGTGACGAGACCAGTTCTTAACTAGTTGGAACTAATGAAACATTAATGAATCAAACCCAGTTTCGTAGCAGTTTAAGCCGTTTCAATTCCTTCATCAAAACCAGCTCTGAACCAGTTTTAACTAGTAAAATTTCTTAATCAACATGAGTTCCGAAACCGAGTCCAAACCAGTTGGAAACGGTTTAAAACTGATTCAGAAGCAAATATCATTAATTTGAAATTAGAATAATGTTAGTTAGTTTAATATAAAGACCATATAAATCTTCGAAACAGTTTGAACCGGTTCAATCTAAATTAAGTTGCCAAATTTGCATAAGATGACAGAAAATTTGGAAACTAAATAAATAAAATAAAATTTAAAGTTCTAAAATATTGGGAAATTTCTAAATTGTTCATTAATTTCAGATTTTTATGAAGATTTTATGAACGGCCAGAGTACACGGAGCAAATGGTCAAAAAAAATCGCGAAATTTCAAAAATTCTCATTTGAGTTTAGATTATCATAAAGAATACCCTTCCGGCTGGTAAATAGGAGGAGTAGATCAAGTGGTCAAACAAATTGCGAAATTTGCCAAATTTACAAAGGACCTAAGATAACTTGAAGCTTGGATAGATGGCAATTGAAGACGCGTATATAAGAGGCTTAGACCAAAAACCGCGAAATTTGTTCAATTTTCATCTGAGTATTTACGAAAGCGCAGGCGTTGCTAAATAAAAGGCGTGGATTGATTAGGTAAAAATTTGCCAATTTTTCGTATGACGTAATATTATTATGAAGCTTTTATGGATGGCAATGTTGACGGGTGTAGGGGTAGGAGGTGTAGATCGAACGGTTAAAAGAATCGCAAAATTGGCCAATTTTTATACCCTTGCAAAGGGTATTATAATTTTGCCCAAAAGTTTGCAACGCATACACCCAGAAAAAAGATTTTCCTTAAATTTTAAGAAAATGGATTTTATTACCTAAAATGTGATTTTCAGGCAATAATTTCCCAACATATAGGGCATTTTACCTAATAAATCTTGTTATAAGGCCCATTTCCAGAACAAATAAAAATTTATGTCACGAAATTGCAAGTTATTTATGTTAAGTGGATTGTAAGTTATAGTGTGACCACAAAGACATAAAATCCCCTAAAAAACACCTAAATAAAAACGAACTTCTGCGTCAGCTGTTTTGCGTTTGTTTCCAAAAAGTGTTTATCAAATCAAAACATGCCTAAAACACCCCAGGAACCTTAAAATGCCGCACCTCAAAACTTTCCTCGCTTGCAAGACTACCCCAAATATGTGCGCGACAATTTAAAGGATTTCGTCAACTCTGAAGCTGGATCTGGATCCTTGGGAGTAAAAATAATCTTTTCATTAAATATTAAACAAATAAAAGTTAAATATAAAAAAGTGCTGCTATTTCATTAGTTCTTTTATTCATTATTTTCTATATATATATGTATGTAAGTGTGTGTTTGTGCACTTTGTGGGAAAGTGTAAACATTATCGTCTGCATTGGCTCGAGCAAGCTGCAGTTGAGTCACCTCCATTTCCACCTTTCTTTGCTTAGCCTTCGGCATGCCACTTAACAACACTTCCCAATATTGGAAAGCACCACGCACTTCCTTCTTCGGTTTAGCGAGGAAGCTGCCGAGGAAGATGCCCACAAGTTGCTCCGATCCAGACGAGTCTTCGGGCTTGCGCTTCTTTGCGCGAGGTTTTTGGTATGAGTACGCTTGTGATCCGATCGAAGACACATCGGCGGAGTCATCAACTTTGGTTGAAAAGCGGAAGCCCAAGCCGATTTGCAGTTATTAACTGAAAGCCAATAACATTTATTAATTGAAGGTGGTAGAATAAGTATAAGAATGTAGAAGCTTCCCAGGTTTGTTCAACTCGGAACTAATGCTAGCCTATGCATTCTTTTCAAAATGGGCAACGGAATGCTTCCTGTCTGTCAGGTCCCATAGGCAAGGCCTGACCTCAACGGCCTTAATTAAAGCGATTTTATCATCCCGTTGAAAGCTTTCCGTCAAATTTTTTTTTGTTGCGCTTAGTTTTTACTTCCATTTTGGGTAAACGTGTCCGAAAAAATGTGCTGCAAGCTATTTATTTTCATTTTAGTTTCAGATAATCAGCTGTTCTTACAATCCACACAAGCTATCGATCTGGCAACGCCATGATTATTTAGTTTCTCTTCTGGAAATCAACAAAATAAATGAGACTAAATAATATATATAATTACATACCATTTTTTAATTATTTAATAATATTTAATATAATGGAAGACACTCATTTTTCATTTTTAGTTGATCAATTACTTATGAGAAGTAAAGAAAACTATACTCAGGAGTGTCTAGAATGTAATGTGACAGATTCTGGGGTTCGTGAGAACTCTATTTTCAATAAAATTAAGAATTTCACAATTTTAGACAATTTCTCTTTCGATTTGTTGCACGATGTCTTTGAGGACATTTTTAATTATGATATTTGCCATATTCTTTTATATTTTCTTTTAATCTTTCCCATATGAGGAAACAGAAATTGGTAATACCTCTCCACCAATTAATATTCTACAATTGTCTGCACGGGAAATGATAACACTAGATCATCACTTCACACATTTTGTTGGAGATAAGGTTCCTCAGGGCAACAAAGTATGGAGTTTTCTGCTTCATTTATCAGAGCTCTTGGACTTGCTTTGTCTATTTCAATATTCACAATCGGATATGTTGAACTTGCAAAATCATATTATTATTCACAGCAAACAATATACAGCGCTATTTAATGATACCCTCAAGCCAAAACACCATTTTTTAACCTATTATCCACAAGTCATACAAATGTCTGGACCATTAAGATACCTTTGGACATTTCCATTCGAATCTAAGCATCGAGAACTCAAATCGTATTGTAAAAATATTAATAGCCGAGTAAATTTAACATATTCAATATCAGTAAAGTACAATTTCATTTATCATTCAGTTAATCAACATGTCTTTTTAAAAATTCTATCGCATTTGATCAATTTCAAATAACTTTGCCAGAAAACGATTTTTCCACAGCAAGAAACTATTTGTACGTAAAAAAATTTGGTTTCTGTTTTAAGCGTGGGCTTATTATTTTTTTCAACAACCACATATTTTCTTTTTACGAAATTCGGGATGTTATATCAATGGATGAAAACGTATTTATATTTTGCCAAGAATTGGAATTAGAGTTTCGAAAACATTTTAATAGTTACGAAATAATGAATCGACTTAATTTTAAATTAATAGACCTTAAGCTTATAAATAACCCCCCCTATTCATACCCACAAATTTAATTTAAGTTCTTATGTAAAGCCAAAGCTATATTAGTATGTAAGATCTTTCAATATAAAATAAGAAACCTTAAAATCTATAAAACTGGTTTTTAAATACATTTTTGGATACTACTACCTTAAATTAAGGCTATATTCTACAACCTAAAGAAATAGAAAACGGATATTTATTGCCTAAAATGTAGGCCTTTCTATTACCTAAAATCGACGTTTTAAGGTATTACATTGCCTAAAATTTTAGCTCACATATTACCTAGAAATCAAATTTATTGCCTAGAACACTTTAGGTAAAAGAGGCCTGAAATTAGGCCTATATATTCCTTGGCTGTCATTTTAGGTAAAATGGACTTAAAATTCTGGTAATTTCCAACAGTTTTAGGTAGTATTTTTTTCTGGGTGTAGAAATAATCATTTCCGACCCCATAAACTAGATATATTCTTGATCAGGGCGACGAGTTGAGTCGATTGAGCTTTGTCCGTCCGCCTGTCTGTCCGTCTGTTTGTCTGTCCGAATCTCTCTACACAAACTAGTCTCGCAGTTTGCAATTTTGCACAGTGTCTTCTTAAAAATTTGTCTTAGTGAGAACAATTTTTTTGCTTTCAATGTTAGCGTCCTCAAACTCGTCCATTATTAATATTTTACGCTTTTAAATAGATTTGCATACTTTGGTCAAGATCGGATGACTATACACTGCTCGCCACTTGAATAGGACACCTCTAAAGTCGATTTTCTATAGTTAATTGCTGCTAAACCAATCCATCTAGGAAAATAATTTTTGTTTTCTTATAAAGTTTATTTAAATGTAGTAATTAGACGAAAATTACAAAATTATTCAAAAGTTGTAAGTATACAAAAAACATTGTTAACCAATAAGTAACAAATTTTGGAGTCTTCATTTTGCACCACTTGAATAGAATGGCCAGAATCCTTGTAAGCTTGGATTTTTCCTTTCTCCGACTCAGATAATGAAGTGCCACGCCCCATTTTAATTTTTTTTAATTTTATATACACTTCAATTAAAGCAAAAAGTTTAAGTAAACCAAAATTCGTGTGCACGTGTCAACGATACCGACCCAAATAAAATGCATGTTCTATTCAAGTGGCGCAAAAATTCCATTGAATTTTTGCGAATGCTCACATAAAGTGCAAACAACTTTATAACGATTCTATTCCAAAACTTGGAATATACCAGAAAGAGCGAAGAATGCTTGCACAAAGATAATATGCAAAAAATACAGTTAATCTACAATTTCGTTTTCGAGTTACGAGCAGTTTTAAAGAGAGCATACAGGGTGTCCTATTCAAGTGGCGAGCAGTGTATCTTATAGCTGTCATAGGAACCATTGGTCGAAAAATGGGTCTTAGTGAGAAAAACTTTTTTGTTTTCAATGTTAGCGTACTCAAACTCGTCCATTCTTAATATTTTAAGCTTTCAAATAGATTTGCAAACTTTGGTCAAGATCGGATGACTATATCTTATAGCTGTCATAGAAACCATCGGTCGAAAAATGGGTCTTAGTGAGAAAAACTTTTTTGTTTTCAACGTTATCGTCCTCAAACTCGTCCATTATGAATATTTTAAGCTTTCAAATAGATTTGCAAACTTTGGTCAAGATCGGATGACTATATCTTATAGCTGCCATAGGACCGTTCGGTCGGAAAAAGAGTCTCAGTGTGAAAAACTTTTTTGCTTTAAATTTTATTTATTTTTAAACTCGGCGTTTGTTAATTTGATATGGTTTCAAAAAGATTCGCGAAATTTGGTCGAAATCAGATGTTTATCTGTCGGAAAATGGGTTTTAGTTAGATTAATTTTTGATTTTTATGTAAGCGTTCTTAAATTGTGACATTTCATAAACAGCATTTGCAAGGGTATAAAAACTTTGGCACAGACAAAGTTAGCTTTGGCCTTCTCGTTAAGTATGGTTTCTACGAGACGTGTAGCTTGTAGATGATAGTCGAGTGGGCTAAGCTGCCCGTTGTCTGTGTGTGTTACAGTTTTCAAGGTACCGAGTTCAAGTCCAAGTGATCCATCACAGCTTACAAAAAAGTGTTTGGTGGTTGATGGTGTATAGTGGGGGTGTGGGGAGGGTGCATCGGTCGTGTCTCTC
This sequence comes from Lordiphosa magnipectinata, assembly GCA_037044535.1. Lineage (NCBI taxonomy): Eukaryota > Metazoa > Arthropoda > Insecta > Diptera > Drosophilidae > Lordiphosa > Lordiphosa magnipectinata. Next base: position 180,257 of record JBAMBO010002445.1, read on the forward strand.
ACATCTCTTCCTTCTTTCTTTCATGAGTGTATGTTACAGGGAGAAGTAATCATTTCCGACTGTGGTCAGGTGTGGCTCAGCGGTTAGTGTGTCGGCCTGCTGTGCGGGAGGTTCAATACCGCCTCGGACCATCTAATAAAAAATGTTTTTCTTTCTTTAGAAAAATAGCTTTTAAACATCCTGTCACCTTTACCAGCTATTGGTGCCAGCTGTGAAGTAACTAGAGAAGCTTGGCCTGGCCTCTTTGGGACTGTGTTGAAGCTAATCTTAAAATAAGGTCATCTATTGCTTTCAGCTGCTACTCCAGGTACAGAGTGTTCTACAGTCGGGCTTGATCTTGTGTTTTTGCTAAATCTAACAAAAGTATAATTTCTTCTTTATAGAGAAGATCTTGTAAGAACCTAGCGGTTAAAAAAAGTTCAGCTTGGGTTCATTAAATTTATCGCTGCATCCCGCACATCCATCAAAATTAGCAATTTGTATAATATTTTGAGCTTCATCATACTCCCTTTACTTTTTTTTTTGCGTCACAAATTGATAGGCCAAGCATAAAGTGCGATTAATGTGCGCCGCTAAATGAAATTAATAAACTGCTAAAAGTTTTCTTTGGCTAAAAGTCTTAGGCAAGTATTTATTTAGGCATTTGGGTATCAAACCCAATATGGGTCCAATTCAGGCCACGCCCAGTGTCAGGCCTCATCGTTCATCATTTGTGGGAGGGGAGGGAGCAGCAGCAACAACAACATGCATGTCAATTAGGTGTGGGCGTAGTTGCTTGGGTGTGGCAGGCATTTAGAAACATTTCAATTATGATTACAATGTTATCATTAAGCGCAGACAGGCAGCCCGCCACTAACCTTACCTAAGCCGCCTCCCCTCCCATCATCAAAGTGCTGGCAGTTTTGATAATAATTAATATTTAAATCCGATTTTAAAAGCCATTTTAATTTAATTTGTTTGTTTTTGGCAGCACACAAAAAATTAAAAAAAAAATTAAATAAAAACAAAAAGTTTTAGCCAAACTTTGGTGGGCAACCCTAAGCTGTGTGTGTGTGTGTGTGTGCGTGCACCGTGGTTTATTGCATTTATAGAGTTACCAGCAATTGGCCCAGCTCAAGTCTCAGCTGGGAGACCCTTCAGCAGCAAATGGAGCATGCGGCAAGTTCCAGTCAACTCTCATTAGAATACTGAATGACCTTTTTTGTTTTATTCTCTGTTCTTTGTACCCAACTGATTTATTTGATTTGATAAGTCTTGACTCGCACCGCACTCTTTCAACTTGAGTTTCCTTTTTTTGTAAAGCAGCTGGAATGTGGTTTGACCACCCATGAAGTTGTCGCTTACAATTTGTGATCTAAAAGCAAGACACACAAAGACAACTGAAACTGAAACTGAAACCTTATATCGGTCATTCGATATGCTTGGTAATCGCTCTCATTAAGTGGTAACAAGAAGGTGGCTTGAATTATGGATGGTATGCACGACCATGCACGAATACCAACACGAATACTTAGGTTCTAGAAACTTGGGAAATGATTTACAAGCTAAACCCTACACTTCATCAGGGTTTCAAACTTAAATCCAAGAAATTCACTTAGACTCATTTTCCGACCGATCGGTCCTATGCCAGCCTTAAGATATAGTCATCCGATTTCGACCAAATTTTGCGAATGTATTTGAAAGCATATAGAATTAGTAATCAGTGAGTTTAAGGACGCTTACGTTAAAAACAAAAAAAACTTCTTACTAAAAACCATTTTTGACCGATTGTTTTTATGGCAACCATAAGATATAGTCACCCGATGTCGATCTACTTTTCCCAAATTAGTTTGAAAGCGCTAAATATTAAGAATCACCGACCTTAAGAACGATTTTCTTGAAAACAAAAAAAGTGTTTTTCACTAAAACCCATTTTCCGACCGATCGGTCCTATGGCAGCTATAAGATATAGTCATCCGATTTCGACCAAAGTTTGCAAATCTGTTTGAAAGCATATAATATAAAAGATGGACGAGTTTAAAAACGCTAACATTGGAAACAAAAAAGTTTTTCTCACTAAGACTCATTTTCCGACCGATGGTTCCTATGGCAGCTATAAGATATAGTCATCCGATCTTGACCAAAGTTTGCAAATCTGTTTGAAAGCATATAATATTAAAGATGGACGAGTTTGAGGACGCTAACATTGGAAACAAAAAAGTTTTTCACACTAAGACTCATTTTCCGACCGATGGTTCCTATGACAGCTATAAGATATAGTCATCCGATTTTGACCAAAATTTGCAAATCTGTTTGAAAGCATATAATATTAATAATGAACGAGTTTGCGGACGCTAACATTGAAAACAAAAAAGTTTTTTTCAATAAGACCCATTTTGTGACCGATGGTTCCTATGGCAGCTATAAGTTATGGTCATCCGATCCCGTCGGTTCCCATATATATGCAGCGTGCAGTAAAAAGAAGACTCTGTGCAAATTTTCAGCTTGATAGCTTTAAAACTGAGAGACTAGTTTGCATAAAAACAGACAGACAGACAGACGGACGTTTAAAGCTCGTCGCCCTGATCAAGAATACATATAGTTTATGGGGTCGGAAATGAATATTTCTATGCGTTGCAAACTTTTTGGCAAAATTATAATACCCTTTGGCATAATAAAAGTCGCCGCTGTTAGTCAAGTCAGTACAACACGTGGCGCAGTAGGCGGTCATTCCATTTAACAGTTCAGGATGTGTTCTTTCTAATTTGTGTTGTCTTTCATATATATTAATCTGAATTCATGTTTGTATATAGGTCCCTTATAGGCATCATAGCCGCTGATTCGATAGTCTGTGAACCGGTTCGAAAGCTGTTAAAAACGGTTCGTCTGTGAAGAAGTTTTTATACCCTTTATTTATTTATTAAGAGCCGACAAAAAATGGCTCTCCATAAAGAATATAAACACATAACAAAAAGTCTTATGATATACTAATTTTGAAATGTCAAATAGTACTAAGAACGCTTGCATTAAAATATACAACTTTTTATACCCTTGCAGAGGGTATATTAAAATTGTCCGTATGTTTGTAACGCATAGAAGGAAGCATCTCCGACCACACAAAGTATATATATTCTTGATCAGCATGACAAGCTGAGTTGATATAGCCATGTCCGTTTGTCCGTCCGTCTGTTTCAATGCTTCGTCAGTTTTAAAGCTGTCTTAACTAAACTTTGCACGAAGCCCAAATACGCTGCACATTTGTCGAAATCGACCGGATCGGATGACTATAGCATATAGCTGCCATAGGAACTATCGGTCGAAAACCCAGTTTTAGTGAGAAAAACTTTTTTGTTTTCAATGCAAACGCCCCCAATCCTCGTATTTAAAAGTTTTCTATGCTTTTACACAATTCCACTAAGTTTGATGAAAATCGGTCAGCTATATAGTATAGCTGCCATGCAAAATATGCTTTTGAAAAAGGTCTTAGTAGGAACAACTTTTTTGTTTTCATTGCTATCACTACCAATCTTGTTACTGATCCATAGTATATGCTACCACACAATTATGTCAGGTTTGATCCAAATCGGATTACTATAGCATATAGCTGTCATAGGAACTATCGGTCGAAAAAGTAGTTTTAGTTAGAAAAACTTTTTTGTCTGCATCGCTAACTCTCCCAAACCTGGTATTTTTAAGTTTTCTATGCTTTTACAAAATTCCACTAAGTTTAATGAAAATCGGTCAACCATATAGCATAGCTGCCATACGAAATATGGTTTTGAAAAAAGTCTTAGTAGGAACAACTTTTTTGTTTTCATTGCTATCGCTACCAATTTTGTTACTTATCCATATTATATGCTACCACACAATTCTGCCAAGTTTGATCCAAATCGGGTTACTATAGCATATAGCTGCCATAGGAACTATCGGTCAAAAAAGTAGTTTTAGTTAAAAAAACTTTTTGTTTTCAATGCAAACGCCCAAAACCGCGTATTTATCAGTTTTCTATGCTTTTACATAATTCCACCAAGTATGATGAACATCGGACAATTATATAGTATAGCTGCCATACAAAAGATAGGTCTAAAAAAATGTCTTAGTGGGAAAAACTTTCTTGTCCTAAAGGACAGACAGACAGCCAAACATTCATTTTTATATATATGGTCAAATTGAACAAAAAGTTTACGTCATTTGATTTGGTCCTTTTAGCCGTATATACGTCAAAGAATCCCAAAATCAAAAACTTTCACTCAAAACTTATTCCTCAAGAGCTTTTGACCTGTGCTACAGTCATCCCCTTTACAGACATTTGCTTTTGGGTTTCTTTGCCGCATATCCGGCTCGAAGTACCAAATCAAATGACGTAAAAATCAAGATATTCTAATTGTGAACTTAGTGTATTTTACTGCCATACTTTCAAGTTCGCTGGATAGCATACCTATGCCTTTGTTCTAGTCAACATCCTTTCGAAATTCAATTGATATGGACACTTTTCAAAACCTTGTTGCATATATAATCTAAAAGTAAAATTTTGCATCACAATGCGAATAGACTAACAAAATTTTGTGAATTATAAGTGGAAAGCACTTATAAAAACCATGTTATGAACCGAATCAAATCATCAAATCCATAATGATCGTTCTTAAACTCTTGCAGTCGGTTTTTCCCAAGTGTAGAGACATTTATCAAGTGAAATGTAACTTATATTTCTTCACCCTGGTTATATAGATTTTTCATTTCGCCATTAGAAAAAGGGTGCCCATCACTGTCTGTCTTCAATTTAACAAAATAAATACTTTAGCTTAGCCTTCTGCTTGGCTCTTGTTGTCTTTTCTTTTCCATTTCCCCATTTTTGCTTTCCTCTCAGCAGGGTTCTTTGTGTTTTCTTTTTCTGTGAACATCTATAACTACCAATTAAGTTGGTAAATAAATGGTCTTATAAACATGCAGACGTACGGGACAGGGCACAAAGTACAAGAAATGCGTATAAAGCGATAAATGTCAAGTTAAAAAGGAAAACGACAAGAATGTTCGAGAAGCAGATGCTGCAGCCGAATCTTAAAGGAGGAGTGGGAATGCGTGTGTGTGTGTGTGTGCGTGTGTTTGTGTGTGGCGGCTCAATCAATCAAAGTCGTCTTTGTGTACACATGCCTACATACATACGTACATAAATAAATAAATACATATAGATAACATTTAAGATATGTTTATTGATTCAGCACTCGCTCTCCGTCTCCACTTATCGTTCCATCAATTGAATGGTCTGCTCTCAGACCCAAGCAACAAATGGTCAACAAAACTGTCATTCATTAGGCCGCCACAGAAAGGAGGGGCAAAAACTCATCAAACTCCCATAATTCAGTCTAATTAGTTCGACGAAAGTCAGCCTAAAGGAGACAGCGAAGGATAGAGTAGAGTTTTTTTTTATTTTATTTCCATTTCACGCGTAATTGATGACAACCATTTAAATGTGTCCCACTGTCTTGTCTGTCTGACCTTTTGAGCTGAAATACAAAAACAAAAAAGAGTAGCAAGAACTCAACACTCTCTGGGGAGTCCAGGCAAGGTCAATATTGTACATTTTGCCGGGGGAAAAAGGTCAATAAACTCGAAACCACGAATTCGTGTACCTCTAAGAAATAGTTCCAACTGTGAATCTTAATCTTTGTCATTTGGAAAATTTTCATAACGAAAATTTCGAAGCATCGGAAGCATTGAAGTAAGTATCAAACTCCCACCTAAATACCCAATTTTGTGATCAAAACTTAAATTATTTCGACATATGGCTTTGAACCACTTTTGAACCAGTTCAACTGGCTGTTAAATCAAATTTCATTCTGCCAATTTTCAAGTTCATAACTTAAATAATTTCTTCAAAATATATGGCTCTGAATTACTTTTGAACCGACCCGAAACCAGCATGGAAACAGTAAATTATCTAGCTTTATGCTTATTAAGTTTACATATTCCAGCGAATTTGTGTCCACTTGGTAGGTCGCCTTGTGTTGGTTAGCCGAGCGGTATTAATAGTTTTTGTTAGGTGATGGGGGCCAAATCAAACACCGCATACTGCACGAAGGAGTGAGAGAAAAAGAAGATCCGCTGCCAAGCTTTTCCCAAGGAAAAGAGACCGCAAATCAAGACGAAAAATAGATGAAAGCTAACTTCGGCTCGACCAAAATTTATATTCCCTTGTAGCTAATTTATATAAATTAAGGTTTTTAATGATTTTCGTCGAACATTCTTAGCTGAGTTATTTCTCAAACTCAGCAATAGATGGTGGCACTATTTTTACCATTTGCTTGCCAGTTTGTTATATGGCAGCTATATGATAAATTCATCAGATTTTGACCAAACTCCCCAAAAATGTGTGGTAACCAAAAATATTCATAGCTGAAAAGTATAAAGACGCTACCTTTGAAAACAAAAGAGTTTTTCTAACCAAAACTACTTTTTCGACCGATCGTTCCTATGGCAGCTATATGCTATAGTCATCCGATTTATATCAAACTTAGCAGAATTGTGTAGTAGCATATAATATTGATCATTAACAAGTTTGGGAGCGATGGCATTGAAAACAAAAAAGTTTTTCCTACTAAGTCTTATTTTCAAAACTATATTTTGTATGGCAGCTATACTATATAGTTAGCCGATTTTCATAAAACTTGGTGGAATTGTGTAAAAGCATAAGAAAATGGTAAATAACAGGTTTGGCGGAGTTTGGGTCGAAAACAAATAAGTTTTTCTCACTAAAACTACTTTTTCGACCGATAGTTCCTATGACAGCTATATGCTATAGTCATCCGATTTGGATCAAACTTGGCAGAATTGTGTGGTAGCATATAAAATTGATCAATAATAAGTTTGGTAGCGATGGCATTGAAAACAAAAAAGTTTTTCCTACTAAAATTTTTTTTCAGACATATCTTTTGTAGGGCAGCAATATATAGTTGGCCGATTGTCATAAAACTTATCTAACGGCACGAAAAACTTAGAAATACGAGGTTTGGGCACGTTTGTATTGAAGACAAAAAAAGTTTTTCTAACTAAAACTACTTTTTCGACCGATAGTTTCTATGGCAGCTATATGCTATAGTCATCCGATCCGGTCGATTCCGACAAATGTGCAGCGTATTTGGGCTTCGTGCAAAGTTTAGTTAAGACAGCTTTAAAACTGACGAAGCATTGAAACAGACGGACGGACAAACGGACATGGCTATATCAACTCAGCTCGTCATGCTGATCAAGAATATATAAACTTTGTGTGGTCGGAGATGCTTCCTTCTATGCGTTACAAACATCTTGACAGTTTTAATATACCCTTTACAAGGGTATAAAAATTGTCAAAATACAGGGTGGGGCATCATAGCTCCCGTATCTGAAATGAGCGTAATTTCGCTCAACGATAACCTGGAGGTGGGGTCTTTAAGTTTTGTTACCTCCCAGTCAGGCGTGATCATGCGGTGGAGCATCGTGCAAAGAGCATTTGCCGTAGAGACCTATTTATCCAACGGTCGCTCAGTGATCGCAATGCAGCGCAACCAAACTGTGACCTTTGGCGAGTGCAAAGGCCTCTGATGGAGTTGTCGGGGGGCTTGTCGCAGCCCAGTATCGCATGTTTTGTTTATTGAAAGTGAGCTTCCGCTCAGGTGAAAGTGAGCTTCATCACTGAGAAACACAAAATTATACCGTTCATCCGATTGTTATGAAACTTTGGGGATTGTTTAGACGTTTGCCCTGCAAGGTTTCCAAGTTGAAGAAATGGACAAGAGCCGAGAAATTTGAAAATAATTTCCGATTGTGAAGAAACTTTGGGGCATGGTTGGATACTTGCCCGGGAAGGTTTCCAAGTTAAAGAAATGGACAAGAAATGGTCCAAAAATGGTCCATTCTTCCGATTGCGATGAAACGTTAAGCAATGGTTGGACGCGTAGGTTTCTAAGGTCCAAAAAATCGCGAAATTTGCAAAATTACCAAATGAGTACAATAGTACTATGAGTACTTGATAATTTCAACTACCATAAAGAAATGTTCGATTATGGTGAAACCGAAATTGGAAACAAAACTATTCTTTTTAATCTTACCCATCTTAAAAACAATTCAATGAAAACTTCAGCACGCGAATTGATGAATCTCATCCATTTTTTCACAATAATTATTGGCGATTTGGCTGAGAATGCTGAGAATGTTGTATGGATGTTTGCAATTAATCTAGTAAAAATGGTTGATATCCTTCTTCAAAGTGATTTTGATGCAAATGTTTTGTCAAAACTCATTGAAAGTCCTAACAAAAGTTATGTTCTGTCATTTAATAAAAAACTGAAGCCAAAATTACATTTTCTAAGTCATTAGGTTGAGATTATCATAAAAAGTGGGCCACCAAAACACTTTTGGAGTTTAAGATTTGAAGCAAAACACAGGGAACTATAAACTGTACTCTAGAAACACAACGAGCTGCAGAAACATTGCCTATTCATTAAGTATTAAGGCTTCAATCAAATTCACGCAATTTTTGAAAACCTATGAAAACGGAATATCAAATTTATATTTAATATCAAAACAAGAGTTATATATCATTGAATCCTCAGATTTTGCATACCTGATTAATAATATAACAGAAAAGTTTCAGGATATCTCAATTGTTAATTTAGAATTTAAAGGTCTTACATATAGGCCAAATTATTATCTTACAATTCATTTAAATTCAAGTATGGAGTTACACAAAATTGTTAAAGTTCTCATCACTTTTGATACTCTGTACCGAAGGTACATAGAGTATATTAAGTTTGTGCAAAAGTATGTAACAGGGAGAAGGAATCGTTTCCGACCCTATAAAGTATATATATTCTTGATCAGCATCAACAGCCGATTCGATATAGCCATGTCCGTCTGTCCGTCTGTCTGTCCGTCTGTCTGTCCGTATGAACGAAGAGATCTTAGAGATGGTAAGAGATAGAGGTTTGACATGTATGGGGCATATATTTCTTATACTTGCAGGCAGATCAAGTTTATTTTCAATTTTTGCCACGCCCCCTTCCGCCCCCGCAATTTGGAAAAAACTTCATATCTCCTACAGTTTTGGAGATAGATCGTTCGTTCTTTCTAGAGATACCTTGTAAACAAAATTACTTATCGATTTGCTGAAGGAATGATAAAGATCGGTTGAACGATACTCAAGTTATGAGCAAAAAACGGTCAGTTAACACCTCCCACACCCCCACCAACAACCACAGCAACATACCCTAACCGTTCAACACAGGCAATCTTAGTGCGAGAGAGAAAGAGAGAGAGAGAGAGAAACTTAGAGAGCGCACCGCGTTGTGCGCGGGGTGTTAACTGGCCGTTTGACTCCTGAGCAAATGCGAGTGTAAGGGTACAGAGTATGTTATAGTCGGGCTTGACCGACTTTCTTTCTTGTTTTCCTCGAAGAATTCGCTTTTTTTTTTTAATTCTGTTAGTTCACTTGGTATGCCAACTATATTTGCGATATGCACAGAATTATAACTTGACATATGACACCAGTATAATGCTCTTAATTTCCGAATTGGAGTCTATTGACATCGCAGATGTTGCCATAGCTAGGTAATATTTAATTTAAAACGTTTTATTTAAACAAACGCACCTTTCTTTTTTGAATGACAAATACTAAGTGAACCACGTTTCTAACAAAACATTTGGAACTCATGTAATCTTCAATCTATATTAAATTCTAGTCGATGGTATTCAATGGCGCAGATATATAAAATTGAAAGAGGGATAACTTTCCTATGGGAATTGATGCTCTCCCACTTTTTTTTGAATACCTTAAATTTCCAAATTATATTGAATATATATTTCAAATTGCAAACCTATATCTTTCATTGTCAAAAAGTTATAGACTTTTGGTTTTCACTTCATCAGTGTATGGCATGTTCTCGTTATTTTTATTAAAAAAAATTTAATTAAAAAAAAATTTGTTGGTTAATTTAAAAACAAAAATATTTATAAATTATATTATAAAAAAATGAATCAGAATAAAATATAATATCTACAAAATGTATTATTTTTTTAAAAAAAACCGTACAAACCTCAATATACCAAAATATACTGCGACCTTACATTTTCATGCTTCGCAGCGGGGGCTAGGAATTCATTTTAGACATGGGGTTTCTTCGAGAAATTTTCTTAGAATTCATCGCAGATTCCGAATCTGCTATACGCTTACCACGTTTTTTTAGCTCCATACAAATTGACCCGCCCTTGTAGCTTGTATAATTTATATAATTTAAGTTTTTAAATGATTTTCGTCGAACATTCTTAGCGGAGTTATTTCTCAAATTCAGCCACTTCTTTTATATGGCAGCTATACGATATATTTTTAACTAACTATTTACTAACTAACAACAGAAGGGCCGATACGGATCACGCACACACATACAAAGCTTCTATGACTTAGCAATTGGCTACAGTTGGCGGAACTTTGGCTACAAGTCAGACTTGGGATTCCCAAGCGATCTTAGCAGTTCTGATATGAGGTAGCGTCTGCAAACTCATTGAAGTTGGGCAAAAGATCGCTGATGATCAAACTGTGGTAGTTTATGAAATAGCTATACGATCAACCAGCCTCCTTTGTGGTGTTGTGGGTGTCTTGTTTTAGAAATGTTATGAAGAAAATCATTACTTATAGACCTAGAGGTCTAAGAGGTCGCTAAAACCGAAAAAATGGGGATTAAAAGACGGCCATTGTAGAATTTCTATATGAGTTTAGATTATCATGAAGAGGGTAAATAGAGATGAAGATTGAACGGTTGAGCTTCGAAAGCTGTGATTTTCAATTGAATTCCCAGCCATAAGTGCATAAATGAAACAGGAAATAATCTATTTATATATAGAGATGAATGTTTGTCTGTCTGTAAGTGTGTTTCGTATGCCTGCCTAAATGGATGGAATCTCAGTTGACCGGAACTTTTGATAAATTGTGCCTTATAGGTTGGTAATATGAAGTTTGAAGCTTTCCCAATTCCAAACTGAACACTCTCATAAGTATGCCTACAATTCAAATTACCCATGAGTCGCCTCATAGCCCTCAATTAAAACTGTCATTCTCAATTTCGCCTTAAATTTCATTTCTCTCTAATTTAATTGCAGTTTGTTTATTTATTTATTAAGTTAGGGAAAAGCAAAAGTCACATTTACACACACACACACACACACACACACACACACACAAATAATCGGCTTATGGTCAAAAATCTAGTCAATATTTTGCTTAGAGCATTCCTTGGTTGTTTCTCAAGAAGGTCAAATGCCAGCATTTTGCATTTAAGCTTGCATTTTCCCCCTGCTGTCGGCGGACTCAACGGAGTTCATTATCAAAGCCTAACCTTAACTGATGCGAAATCCTACATCTGCCTATGGCTCAGACGCATGCAACTACAACGACGACTCTGGTCGTAAAAAAGGCCAACTTAATGGCCATATCCCAGGCTAAGAGGCTACATTCATGGCTCGTTGCGTGCATGTATATGAGTCTGAGTCTGAGTGTGTGTGTTTGTCGTGCAGATACAATTTGTTCGTTTGGGGTTTGTGTTGTTTTTTTTTTAGCTTTTTTTTTTCAGAAAGTACAATAGCTAAAGGGCTTTAATTTTATTACACACAGCAAGTGAAGTCAACGAACAAGCGATGGCGGCGACAACGGCATCCAATTTGCTGTGGGTAAGGGGATCCTCCAAACCCCACCCCACCCCCCTCCACCCGCAAATTAAATAAGACACAGAACCAGAGACTTGGGCAAAAGTTGGAATTTTTCCGTGCCAGCTGCGGCTACAAGTTGAAAGATGCCAAAACCAAAAAAAAAATATAACTACAAACTGCCGCAGCGGCAGCATCAGGAGCAGCCGACGACAGTCGCACAAGTTTATTTAATTTTGCATTAAATTTGATTTTATTTTCATGGTTATTTTGTGGGAAACAAATGAGATTTATGAATTCAACTGGACGGAGGCATCAATTAAAACCACGCCAAAAACAATGCCAGGAGGCAACAATGAAACATAAAACGCAACTGACAATGACAATCATTTGCCCGTGTATTGTGGGGCGGAAGGGAGGCGGGAAGGAAGCAAGAAAGCCTGACGACACATCGTTTAAATGGCGGGCACAGGTGCGGTTCAGTTGCTGTCAGTTAATGTCAACTACCAATTGTTAATAGACCTCCCAGCTGTAAGCGGATAACCTTAAAAAAACAGACCAAGCAACGGGGAAACGGGTTCTAAGCTATTTCGAGATCAATTCCAAAGACGAATTAAGAAATACTCCAGATAAAGATTGATATGAAAAGACAGTCATTTCCACATTTTTTCATATAAAGTTTACTCCTGTCAATGCTATGTAAAATGAGCCTACCGCCTTCTTCTGCTTTACGAATTTCGAATTCTAATTGATATTAAAGTCATATCATTTTCGGTATCATTGTGTAAAGTCTGAATATCAATTCGAATAAGTGATAATATTTTGTATTGAAAAGATATTTTTTTGTACCCAATTGATATGCAAAATTTTTATATATTTAAAAGATCATTTGAACTAATTTCTATTCTTTTTTTCTCTTTGAATTACATTCAATTTTGAACTGGCTGCAAGTTGATATAAAATTTTTGTACCTGTTCAAACTTTTTCGAAAGCAGTCTTCAATAGGGAAAGTTTCTACACATTACATTTCCAGCAATTTCTGAGATATGTTAAATATGTCTAACACTCCAAAATGTAAGCCGTCAGACCAATTTTCCAGTTCACAGCGTAAAGCTACCTTTACACTTGTCACATAGCTCTAAAAAGTCGCATGTCAAAAAACTCTTCTCAAATAGAACCTGTCCAATTTCATCAAAAAAGGCAAAATTTTCTAAATATTTAGAGATATTTGATTTGCTATTACACTACACTAGGCAACAAGGTCCAGTATATTGAAGGGTTGGGGGTCATTCTAGATGATTTTCGTGTGCTGAACACGAACCAGTTTTCATAAATAGTCCATCACGTCGAGATTTTCAGTAATTTGAGCTTAAAGTTTCAAAAAGTTGATGAAGTCTTGATGCGCACTTCCCAGGCTGTACTGTAGTCATTGAGTCAGATAAGCCTCTTGACCTACACACGCATCAAAGCAACATCCCAACTAACATTATCACTCCAGAGAAAATCCGTTGGGCGATCGACTCGTTCGCGAGTTACAAATCCCCAGGACTGGATGGAATATTCCCAGCCATGCTAAAGACGAGCAAATGCGCAATCGTCCCATGGCTGCAATACATTTTTGAAGCTTGGTTGAGGTGGAGCTATGTACCTGTGGTCTGGAGGACAGCACGCGTTGTATTCGTGCCAAAAGCGGGAAAATGCAGTCATGTGCAACCAAAGGACTACAGACCCATAAGCCTCACATCATTCCTGCTCAAAACAATGGAAAAACTACTAGATCTCCACATAAGAGAAGGCTTGAACCTGACCTTGGAGAATAGTCAGCACGCCTACACGAAAGGGAAATCGTTGGAAGCGGCGCTACACTCCCTAGTAGCCACCATTGAGAAGGCACTGTACCATCAGGAATTTGCCCTGGGAGCATTCCTAGACATATCTGGTGCATTTAACAACGCGAAGCCTAAGGGCACTAGCAATACACAAGACATTGTACTCCTGGATATACAGCCTGCTGAGCTGCAGAAGAGTACAAGCCGAGTGGGGTACCACAACCATGACGAAAGAGGCACATGGAGGAACGCCTCAGGGCGGAGTCCTGTCGCCCCTTCTATGGAACCTTGTGGTCAACAAACTATTACGAAAATTCCGCAGGAAAGCACACAAGATAACCGCATATGCTGACGACATAAGCATAATTATCAAGGGGAAATGTCCATCGACTCTTAGCTCAATCATGGACTCTACTCTAAAGTGGGCCACAGAAGCCGGACTCAATATCAATGCGGAGAAGACGGACCTGATTCTCTTCACCAAGAGATACAAGGTACCGCAATGGACTCCACCTACAATAAATGGAATACAGCTAACGCCAAAGAACAACGTAAAATACCTTGCAGTAGTAATCGACAGTAAACTGTCATGGAGACTCAATGTGGAGGAAAGGGTGAAAAAGGCAATCAATAAACTTTACGCATCCCAGAAGATGCTAAGCAGCACTTGGGGCCTATCACCAAGTCTAACGCACTGGCTCTTCATCTCAGTAATACGACTGATACAACTACATGGCATATTGGTATGGCGGCAAGCCACAGAGAAGTCCACATTTTTAAAGCTGATGGAAAAGGCCCAGCGGCAGGCATTAGTCTGCATAACGGGGGCGCTGAGGTCCACTCCAACAAAAGCACTCGAACACATCCTAGGAGTCAACCCCCTGGACATCCAAGCACGCCTCCTTGCACAAAAGACGGCCCAACGTCTTTGTGCGGCAGGCACCATGGCGCTACAAAGCTATGTACACAGACAGCATGGTGGGTAGAGTGATCAACAGTAGCACGGACTACATGATCTCAAAATCCAACTTCACAGGTGCATCAGCATTACTGGGACCAGAAGACTGGTGTACAGGACTGGCCCAGGAAGCAATGCACCTATTTACAGACGGCTCCAAGATGGCCTCAGGAGTCGGAGCCGCTGTATACTGCGATGAGCCGGAATTGAGGCTCTCCTATAAACTGCCAGACCACTGCACCATATTCCAGGCTGAGGTCTTCGCAATAAGGAAAGCCACACAACCAAATAAACATATACGTTAACAGCCAAGCGGCAATCAAAGCAATGCAGAGACACACCATTAACTCCAAAAATGTTCTGGCAAGCAGGGAGGCAATAGATTCCCTCAGCATCTCTAGAAAGGTGCAAATCTATTGGATTCCCAGCCACCGGGGCATTGATGGAAACGAAATGGCTGACAGTCTTGCAAAAGCCGGAACCGCACTAAGCCGAGAAGCAACACTAAGCATATCTATCTCCGTATAGACGCTACACAGCAAAATGGAGGAGATAGCGGAGAAAGAAGCAGAGGAAAAGTGGAAGAACAAAACCGGCTGCAGAATCTCAAAAATCATGTGCAAGACGAGAGACAAAAAACTCACGCACTATATGCTACAAAGAAGAGACTGTAGACTGCTTATCGGCATATTAACTGGTCACTGCCTAGAAGCTGCTCACGCGAAAAAGCTAGGAATCACGACAACGGACATCTGCAGGAAATGTAAGGAACCTGAAGTCGTCGATACTCTGGAACACCTCATCTGCAGCTGCCCAGCGATCGCTAAGACGAGACTAAGACATCTGCACTCCCCAAGTCTCACCTCTCTTGAAGAGGCGGCAAGGAGGTCTCCCAAACAACTATTGGCATTTGCCGAAACGTCAAACATCCTCTTGGATTTCTAATGGTACCCAGAAAAAGCCACCCGGCCTCACTAAGGACCGTAAGGTCTATGTGTGGTCCCTACAAAGGGCCAGCCGGAACTACCTACCTTCAAAAAGTGCCTGTTCAGACTCTTTTCAGACGCGTTTTGTGGGGATTGCTATTCCAAAATGTTGTAATTAATATCTGTTGATTTGTGTTGGTTATAAAAATTTATACTCAACCAAAAGCCTTGAGCTAGCCAGCTGTAACTTTGACAATTTCTTAACTTTAAAATAAACTATCCCAACGAATTGTACGATTTTTTTAATCAAAGATATACCATTTTGAAAACATAGTCGCAATAATAATAAAAAGCCAATACTGTCTACTGCACAAAAGTATGCCTTACAGAAACAGTACAACCGGCTAGTAATTTGTATAGAATTTCAATGAAAATTTTCAACAAAACGCATTGCATACATTGGGGCAGCAACAATATATTGGGCTTTTGTCAACTACGGATACAATTACTAAAAATGGTATATCTTCATTGGAAAAAATCGTAATAACTGGATTGTTTGGAACAATTTATTTCAAAGTTAAGGAGCAGTTCTTTCTGATAAAATCAAATAAAGTCAAAACAAAAGTATGGGCTCTCCACAAAACGTTTAAAAAGCTATAACTACAAAAGCTCAAACTACCATTTTTGAAAACAGATTCGTGTTTAGCACACGAAAATCTTTTAGAATCACCGCCGACCACCACCGTTCAATATACTGGAAAAAGTCTAATTTTGTTGCCTTGGTCTATAGTCAGAGAGTCTTTAACCACTTTGAACTGGTTCGGAACCCAAGGAAAATTCTAAGTTTCGGTTCTCGGATCGGTTCGTTTACTCATTATTGCCTTGCAGAGGGTATATTAAAATTGTCCAAATGTTTGTAACGCATAGAAGGAAGCATCTGCGACCACATAAAGTATATATATTCTTGATCAGCATGACGAGCTGAGTTGATATAGCCATGTCCATTTGTCCGTCCGTCTGTTTCTATGCTATCTCCTTCGTCGGTTTTGAAGCTATCTTAACTAAACTTTGCAGGAAGCCCAAATACGCTGCACATTTGTCGGAATCGAACGGTTTGGATGACTTTATCATATAGCTGCCATAGGAAGTATCGGTCGAAAAAGTAGTTTTAGTTAGAAAAACTTTTTGGTTTTCAACGCGAACGTCCCCAAACCTTGTATTTATCAGTTTTCTATGCTTTTACAAAATTCCACCAAGTTTAATGAAAATCGGTCAACTATATAGCGTAGCTGCCATACAAAATATAGTTTTCAAAAAACTTTTATTAGGAAAAACTTTTTAGTTTTCAATGTTATCGCTACCAAACTTGTTACTGAGTAATATTACATGCTACCACACAATTCCGCCAAGTTTCATCCAAATCGGATGACTATATCATATAGCTGCCAAAGGAACTATCGGTCGAAAAAGTAGTTTTAGTCAGAAAAACTTTTTTGTTTTCAATGCAAATTTCCCCAAATCTCGTATTTCTAAGTTTTTCGTGCTTCTTCAAAATTCCACCAAGTTTGATGAAAATCGGTCAACTATATAGCATAGCTGCCATACAAAATATAGTTTTGAAAAAAATCTTAGTAGGAAAAACTTTTTTGTTTTACTTGCTATCACTACACATCTTGTAACTGATCCATATTATATGCTACCACACAATTCTGCCAAGTTTCATCCAAATCGGATTACTATAGTATATAGCTGCCATAGGAACTATCGGTCGAAAAAGTAGTTTTAGCTAGAAAAACTTTTTTGTCTTCAATGGTAACTTAAATACGGCTTTCCAGTTATGAATATTATCGATTTCCACGCAATTGTGGGAAGTTTGGTCTAAATCTGATGAATATATCGTTTAAGTATGTTCGAATGTTCGACGACAATCTTTTAAAAGCTTCATTTATATAAATTCTACAAGCTACAAGGGTATATAAACCTCGGACGATTGTGATTTGTTAACAAGGCCAATCCTTGAGTGTTTGTGGTCTTTAATTGATTTACAAAGATTTTTTTGATTTAATGTGTTCAGAATTTGGCACTGCCAGCAAAAACGAAAAGTTAAATCTAAAAGTCAACCTGAAACCTGTCTCGCCCTGATCAAGTTCTTGTTGACTGGAGTTGTAGTGTGCTTAACTAAAGTTGTCTTCTACATCTGTGACATCTTTGAAGTAGACTTTGTAAATCATTGAAAAATAAAGTTGTATTAAATCTTTCGATTAAAAACAAAACCTACAATCATGGCGGCTAACCGAGTCTCGCGGGAGAAACGCAAATACTCCTCTGATGAGCAATTGGATCGCAATTGTAAGCAACAAATGGATATCATACGTAATCTAATGCTCACTCAAGCAAGTGGCGATGATCTGGATCTATGTGCCAAATGGTTGGGTGTCTTTATTCGTACCACCAAAGAGGAGGCATACGCTCGCAACTATTTGGTAGATTTGATGCATTCTCAGTTGAGCGAGACGGGCCGCTTATCCTTGCCGTTTACGGACGCCGCCAATTGTAATCGGGAGCTACGTGCTGTTTTGGGATTTGCGACCAAAGAGCAATTGAGTTGTTTTAGTCCACCAGAGTTGCGTGTACCGCCATCTTCAACTGTTAAGCTGAAGCATAGCAAACATTTAGTCACCTGGGATCAGAAGCTGCAGCAGCACATCAAGCAATTGGATGAATTGGAGACTAAATACAAAGTTGAAGAGCAGCAGCTTTGGTTGCAGGAACAAACATCAAGTCAGCAGTCCCTGAAGCCAACCATGTCCAAGCAGGAGCTAAAGCAGCTCTATCGAAAAAAGGATTATGTATCACGACCCAGCGATACGGAGGAAGCTAAAGACACTTCGAAGCTAAAGAAAACGACTAAAGTACAATTCTGCTCACCTCGTCTCCTACGCAACCGTCTGGAGCAGGCACGCAAGCAGCAGTTGATTCACGATCGCAAGGAACGTGAACGAGTCGAGCGACAAAAACGTGCGAGCGAGCGTGAGCACCAGCGCACGCAACGAATTGAGCAACATCGGCGAGAGAAACAACGACTCGATAACGAGCGGCAACAGCACGAAAAGGAGCAGCAACAGCGTCAACGCAAGGTGCGAGAGCGTTGCGTGTACGAGCGTAATCGCAAGGAGAGCAAGAAATGCGAGCAACAACAGCGTGAGCAAAGGCAACGCGAGCGTTGGGAGCGAGAGAGGCCACTGTGGGAGCAAAAGCAAAAGGAACGACGCGAAACCGAACGCAGTGATCGCACAAGGCGTGCCAAACAACTCAAGCAGTACAGTGAAAGTGCCAGTCCTATAAGCGAAGAAGAGATCACGCAATACCAGCTGAGAGAGGAGAAGATCAAAAGTCATGAATTGCAACAACAGTTGCGAGCC
Source organism: Lordiphosa magnipectinata (assembly GCA_037044535.1). NCBI lineage: Eukaryota > Metazoa > Arthropoda > Insecta > Diptera > Drosophilidae > Lordiphosa > Lordiphosa magnipectinata. The sequence continues at coordinate 199,041 of JBAMBO010002445.1, forward strand.
GAGAATATTCGACAAAAGATGGCGTCCTATGAAAAATTGAAGCAAATAAGTCGGCAGAAAGCACGTATAGCGCGTGAGAAGCTAATGCAAGCAACTGAGGATCAGAAGAATGAGAGGATAGAAGCGGAAATCAACAACGAGCAAGTGCAATTCGAGCTAGCTCCAGAAAGAGCTGGCACAGAAAAACAAGCAGCTCTCAGGCAAAGCGAACAAAACGAATGTAGAGCACGAAAAGAGCGAGAGCTAAAGCGTCTGATAGCAGAACACGAGCGGGAAAGTATAGCTCGTCAAGAACAGGAGCTTGAAAGAATTGCTTTAGAAGCAAAGCTCAAGCATCTAGAAGCTGAGCACAAAAGGATGATTACAAAACTAGAAGAACTTCAGCGGCCAAGAGCAGAGCGCGATGAGCCAGACTTTACTTCTCTAAAAGCAGAACGAGAAAGAAAAGCTCAAGTAGAACAGGAACAGGAAAAAAGAGCCAATGAAGAGCAAGAGCGCTTGAAAAAAGCCAAACTAATAAAGCTGGGCAAACTCATAGCAGAGATTAAACAATTGGATAGAAACGAAATTGAACTTCAGCGGATAAAAGCAGAGCGCGAGAGAAGATTCAAAGAAGAAGAACTAGAGCGGGTGGAATTCGAGCGCAAAAAAAGAGCTGATGAAGAGCGGCAGCGTGTAAAGAAAGCTCAAGAAGAAAGTGAAAGAAAAGCTAAGGAAGAACAGGAGCGTGTGACGAAAGCTCAAGAGGCAGAGGAGCGTAATCGAAAAGTGCGAGAAGAAGAGGAGCGTCATCGAAAGGCTCGAGAAGCAGAGGTAGAATTGGAGCGCGTAAGAAGAGCTGAAGAAGAGCAGCGTATACGAAAAGTTCAAGAAGAATTGGAGAGAGAAAAAAGAGCAAAGGAAGTACGAGAAGAACAAGAGCTCAAGCGAAAAGCTCAAGAAACTGAAGAGTTATTAGAACGTCAAAGAAATGCGGAAGAAGAACTGCGGCGTCAAAAAAAAGATCTAGAAGAAGCCAAACAACGAAGACTAAACAAACTCACAGCAGAGCTTATGCAAATAGAAAGAAAACAAGCTGAAAAAGAGCAGAAGCGCATACTAGAAGCTCGAGAAGCGCAGCAGGAACTTGAGCGCCGTAGAAGATCAAAAGAAGATCTTGAGCGTCGTGAAGAGCAAAGGCGCAAGCGAATAGCTCGACAAAATGAGGAAGACTTAGAGCGCCAAAGAAGAGCTCTAGAAGAGGAGCGCATACGAGAAGCTCGAGAAGCACAGGAGAAACTTGAGCTCCAAAGAAGAGCAAAAGAAAATATGGAGCGTCGTAAAGAGCAAAAGCTCAAGCGAATAGCTCGACAAATAGAGGAAGACTTAGAGCTCCAAAGAAGAGCTCAAGAAGAAGAGCGCGTACTAGAAGCTCGAGATACACAGGAGGAAATTGACCACCAAAGAAGAGCTCTAGAAGAAGAGCGCATACTTGAAACTCGAGAGGCCCAGGAGGAACTTGAGCACCGAAGAAGATCAAAAGAAGAACTGGAGCGTTGTGAAGAGCAAAGGCGCGAGCGAATAGCTCGACAAATTGGGGAAGACTTAGAGAGCCAAAGAAGAGCTCTAGAAGAAGAGCGCATACTAGAAGCTCGAAATACACAGGAGGAACTTGATCTCCAAAGAAGAGCTCTAGAAGAAGAGGAGCGCATACTAGAAGCTCGAGAAGCACAAGAAGAACTTGAGTGCCAAAGAAGAGCTCAAGAAGAAGAGCGCATACGAGAAGCTCGAGAAGCACAGGAGAAACTTGATCGCCGAAGAAGAGCAAAAGAAGAGCTGGAGCATCGTGAAGAGCAAAGGCTCAAGCGAATAGCTCGACAAATAGAGAAAGATTTAGAGCTCCAAAGAAGAGCTCAAGAAGAAGAGCGCATAATAGAAGCTCGAGAAGCACAAGAGGAACATGAGTGCCAAAGAAGAGCTCTCGAAGAAGAGGAGCGCATACGAGAAGCTCGAGAAGCACAGGAGGAACTTGAGCGCCGAAGAAGAGCAAAAGAAGAGCTGGAGCGTTGTGAAGAGCAAAGGCTCAAGCGAATAGCTCGACAAATAGAGAAGGATTTAGAGCTCCAAAGAAGAGCTCAAGAAGAGGAGCGCATACGAGAAGCTCGAGAAGCACAGGAGAAACTTGAGCGACAAAAAAGAGCTCTAGAAGAAAAGGAGCGTCGTAAAGAGCAAAGCCGCAAGCGAATAGCTCGACAAATTGAGGAAGATTTAGAGCGCCGAAGAAGAGCTCTAGAAGAACAGCGCTTACTCGAAGCTCGAGAAGCACAGCAGGAGTTTGAGCGCCAAAGAAGAGCTCTAGAAGAAGAGGAGCGTCGTGAAGAGAAAAGGCGCAAGCGAATAGAGCTCCAAAGAAGAGCTCTAGAAGAAGAGGAGCGCGACAAAAAAGCTAGAGAAGAACAGCAGCGCATACTGAAAGCTCAAGAAGCACAGGAGGAACTTGAGCGTGTAAAAAGAGCTGAAGAACAGGAGCGAAAACGAACGGCTCGTGAGGCACAAAAGGAATTGGAGCGTAAAAGGAGAGTAAAAGAAGAATTAGAGCGTGACATAAAAGCTCGCGAAAAAATGCAGGAACTAGAGCGTCAGAGAAGAGCTTACAAAAAAGCTCGAGAAGAACAAAAGCTTCAGCGAAAAGCTCAAGAAACCAAAGAGGAATTAGATCGCCAAAAAATATCTAAAGAAGAGCAGCAACCATTCAAGATAGCTCGAGAAGAACGAAAGGAAACCGAGCGAAAAGAAAGTTCCCAACAAATACTGCAGCATGAACGAAGAAGAAGAACTTCAGAGGAAGAAAAGTTACATGAACGAAGACCTCGAATCAAACAGGAATGTTACAAAAGAAGAGCTTCAGAAGAAGAAAGAGTTCGAGAAGAACCGGAAAGCGAAAGAACAATCTTAACTAAAGAGGCTCAGGAAGAATACGAGCGCCAGCGCAGAGCTAGAAAAGAAGCGGAACGACAGGAGCGCCATAGAAGGGCTCATGAAGAACAGAAATGCAAAGAAAAGAGAAGTCAAAGAAAACTGGAACAAAAATTTCTTGAAGAACAGGAGAGCAAAAGTAGAGCTCACAAAGCTCAAGAAGAGCAAGAGTTTAAGCCTCAACGAGTAAAACAAATGGTAAGAGAAACCAAAAAGCAAGAGCCAGAAGAACAGGAATCAAAAAAGCCACAAAACCCTTTCGACTTGATACTCAGAGAAGACATGCAACGATGCCAAAGAGCTCTACGGTACACAAGAAGTCGGGAAAACGGTGGAGCAGAGCAAGAACAAAGAGCAGAGCAAGAGTTAAAGCATCAACGAGTAAGACAAATGGCAAGAGAACAAATTTGCAGAGAGTGCAAGAAGCAAGAGCCACTAGAATTAGAAAGCATTGAAGAACAGCCACCACAAAGCCCTTTTGACGTGAGACTCAGAGAAGACTTCCAACAATACCACAGAGCATGGGAAGCAGCTGTACTGAACCCAGGAAGTCGGCAAATAGGTGGAGCAGAGCAAGCACAAAGCAGAGGAGCTCAAGCTGATGCTGCTAAAAAAAGCCAACCTGAGCCCTTAAGCATGGCCAAGCGCATCGAAAACCTCAATGAGCGACAATACCAACGATTCTGCAGGGACTTGAGAAGGCAGCCAGAACGTGCACCGGCGGCTACAGGCAAAGAGCAGATTATTGCTAATCTTCAGAAATTATTTAACAATTCTCAAACGGAGCCCAGTTGTCATGTTCATTTTGTTGAAGACACTACATCAAGCTTCTCACGTAATCCATTCACCGAATCCGAGCTCCAAGAACGACAACAATTAAACCAGGAGGGTCTCCGGCGCCAACCAGATTCCTGCTATACTAATTGTCCCCACAGCAAGTTGGGTATGTGGCCTCAACCTCATGGTAATGCGGAACAGCGGCAAGAATATCGCTACTGGGTGCGTCATCGGGTAAACAAATGGAAGCAAAAGTTGGATCAGGAGCAACATGTAAGCACAGCAATTAAAAAAGTTACTAAAGAAGCTGAAGAACGTCAAGTTTTTAGTCGAATACTCAAGGGAAGGACCGTAATGTATGAGACCAGGGAAATGAAATACGAACGTTTAAAAGCGGAGAACCAGCTAATGGAGCAAAAATTAGAAGAGGCTAAACAAAAACTAAGAAGGCAAATGATGAGAAAAGCTCACCAGGTGATTAAACAATTTCAAGATGATAATAATGAGACAACAGGGTCCACAGATGATAGCTGGACGGATGTGACAAAGAGTGAGCAACGGGAGAAGCGTAAGTGAATTGAAAAGTTACTTGTTAGAGCGAAGCTTTTTAAGACTTTAATTTGAAAAATTCTTAATTAAAGACACAATTATTTTGGTTACACCTTTGTCTTTGCAAAGTCAGACGCATTTTGGAGTACTAAGTGTAGAGTAGTGAGTATCAGGAACTGAGTACTGTGTATTGAGTACCGAGTATAGAGTACTGAGTAGCAAGTACTGAGTATCGACAACTGTGTTTATTTTTATTTTGTTTTCAATAATATATATATTTTTTTTTAAATGGAGTTTAGTTTAACAACTAATAACGCGTTAAGATTTTCTGCAGATATTGAGCTTCGTCTTTCACTTAAAATAAAATGAAGGGCAGAAAAAGCTCGCTCTACAGATACCTGAGTTGACGGTGTTGCTAGAACAACCTGCGCGAGTGCACTCAAATGTGGCAACTTAAGTCTGAGATCATTAAAGAACTCCAAAATATTGGCGTTTAATGGTAAACGACCATATATTGCGTCAAAACTTTTAATGTCAGCATAAATTTTTATAAGTTTTGCAGATACATTATCTTCTTTGATTTCTGTCACTGTCTGGACATCATCCAAATATGCCGACAAGAGCGTCTTCTCTTCAGCCGAGGATGCAATCGAAAAAGTTGAAGATAATGATAAGTCCATATCTTCAGAAGCAGTAGCTTCAAGCGCTGGAACATTTTCTGCTGCCTGTAATATTAGAGCGATAATAATTTTAACATCTTTCTTTGATTTTAGTTTTGTATTAGTTTTTCACAAAGACAATTTTAACTGTTAATATAAGTAACTACTAACATGAAACATAAATGACACAGGACAACAATTTTAACCATTTTGCAACTTATATTCTTTAAGTCGAATAACCTATATGCAATTTTTTTTTTAAATTTAGCTTTGCCAGCCGTTTTTGATCATTACTCAATATGCAATTAACTCTTGGGTCCATGAAAATCGCAGCTAACAATGCTTCATTTTCTAAAAGTTTTATCTCTCTTATCTTAATCTGGGCCAATAGTTTCTTTTTTATGAAATTTTAACTATTATCGCATGCCAATTTAAGTTCCATCCAAATAATGAAAAACTCACTAAAAACTAGATTTTTATCTTGTAACTTTAGAGTAGCTTCATATGTTTCCTTAAAGGCGTCAATATAAGACTCCATCCAGTCCCTATCAGCATCAACATAAAAATAAGACTGGGTAGTCAGATACTCCTTTAAATCAACCAATTTTGTCATCATCAAATAAGTTGAATTCCATCTTGTTATGACGTCAAGCGATGGTATGTTTTTTTTTGTGTTCGATTAATAAACGTCTGTACAGATAACATATATACAAAGATGTATTTATATATATATTTATGAAACAACTAAACATTACTTACCTATTAGTGCGTCAAGAACAAATTTTATCGTTAATCTCGTTCACCTTATGTACATCAATTACACACAATTGCAACGTGTGTGCTGCACATCTCACTAGGTGAATATTGGCCAAATCAATGGTGTCTAGTTCATCCATAACAGTTTCACCATGCGTATCATCGTTAAAAAGAGATTCCTCTGTAGCATCGTTTAAAAGTTGAACTGCTTTTATCATATTTCTTCCGTTGTCAGATGTTATGCTGTATACATAAATGTAATATTATTTTATTCTGTAATTCAAATTTTACCTGAAAATTTCTTCCACTTTTATTTCATAATCCTTTAAAATTTCTAAAATTTTCTGCTTAATGTATACACCTGTGTGGGAATCCGCGAGTTGGATCATGCCCAACGTTTTTACAACGATCTCAGTTGTATAAAGGCTTGCATCGATTAATTGCAAATTTACACCTAAAATGGATTTATCCATTCTAGTGGCAACATCGATTTTGAGCGACACCAGTTTTTCGTTAACTAAAGCCTTTATGTTTTCTTCAAATTGATTGCTCTTTGACTTTTACAAAATTTATTACATTGCGCGAGGTTATTGGGTTCATGCCTAGTGAACCATAAATTGGATCCATTATATCCTTAAAGCCTTCACTGTCCAGAAAAAGAAATGGTTTTCCATCCGTAGTCACTATTTTAATAATTGAAGAAACAATGGATTCTTCACTCGTGTGGTATGATATTTTCCTTTTTTTTACACTTTCTTGTACTTGGGAGTCCCCGCTCTTGCTCCCACTCGTTAAAAATGTCAGCATGTTTTAATGTCAAATGCCGTCTTAAATTTGTTAAATATGTCCCAGACATTTTTATACCCGTTACTCGTAGAGTAAAAGGGTATACTAAAGTCGTGCAAATGTATGTAACAGCCAGAAGGAATCATTTCCGACCATATAAAGTATATATATTCTTGATCAGCATCAACAGCCGATTCGATATAGCCATGTCCGTCTGTCCGTCTGTCCGTCTGTCCGTCTGTCCGTCTGTCCGTCTGTCCGTCCGTCCGTCCGTCCGTCTGTCTGTATGAACACCTAGATCTCAGAGACTAGAAGAGCTAGAGCAACCAAATTTGAAATGTAGACTCCTATTGTCTGCACGCAGATCAAGTTTATTTTCAATTTTTGCCACGCCCCCTCCCGCCCCCGCAATTTGGAAAAAACGTCATATCTCCTACAGTTTTGGAGATAGATCGTTCGTTCCTTCTAGAGATACCTTGTAAACAAAATTATTTATCGATTTGCTGAAGGAATGATAAAGATCGGATGAACGATACTCAAGTTATGTGCAAAAAACGGTCAGTTAACACCCACCACCCACCCCACCCATAACCTAAGCATTGCGTTCAGCAGCAATCTTAGTGAGAGAGAGAGAGAGAGAGAGAGAGAGAGAGAGAGAGAGAGAGAGAGAGAGAGAGAGAGAGAGAGAGAGAGAGAGAGAGAGAGAGAGAGAGAGAGAGAGAGACTTAGAGAGCGCACTGCGTTGTGCGTTGTGTGTTGTGTGTTAACTGGCCGTTTGACTTGTGACCAAATTCGAGCTGCGACATTAAGGGTGCAGAGTATGTAATAGTCGGGCTTGACCGACGTTTTCAAAAGTTTTGTTGTCTGATCTGTTTATCGTGATGAATTTGGAGTCATTTATGTTGCATTTAGTAATTGACAAATGTCTATTAATATCTGGCGGATAATAAATAGCCGAGTTAAAAAATATTGCATAGTTTTCGGCTGACCCACCTCAGGCATACAGGAAGGCTAATAAACATTTGTTTCCATGAGTAACGGGTATATCGAAGTCGGTTAGAGCCGACTTTAACTTACGCTCTCGTTTTAAAACCGCAAACATTACATATAGATTTATTTTCTTCGACAGCAAATCTAAAAAAATGATGAACTTATTTATTTTCGTCTTTTCCCATTTCGCAAAAAATATAATGCTCCGCACACACTGAATTTAAAACGCAACTAATATGTATAATGCAAACAAAAAGAACGCAACAATCGCGTGTTTACCAATACATACTCAAAAGACAATTTGCTTCATTTAACTCAAGCAAACGATCAGTGTTTGTCTTGAGCGAAAAGAAAACAGAAATAACTGTCTTGCTCAGAGCGCGAGCGAGCTAAGTCAGACGCGACAAAATTAGTTTCTGTCTGAGTCTTTTTTATTGTGTGAGTGAAAGACACTTATTTGCAGACAACGAAAAAGTGTCAACAGTTACTTGCGAGCTATGGTTCTCTGTAATCTTTATTAATCAGAAAATTAAGAGACAACCATTTTAAGAGATGACACTTTCATTAGTCGAGGATACAATGTCTTAATCGATAACATATTCGAGTAATTGGTTAATAAGGTGGCATTGAAACGTAAACGTATATATCCAATACACAACATTTCTTCCCCTTCATCTATGGTGAGTTAGTTAAAGGAGGTCTTCGGATTCTTGTCGATCGTCTGATGCTAGGAGAGGCTGCTGGCCGATGTTGAGATGCTTGAGGTACTTCTTGATTACTTATGTAAGACCTTGGTGGCGTCATTGGCGAAGCTTGAGTATTCGGGGTTGCTGTCGGTGATTGGACCGAAAGGGTAGTAGTGTATGCGTCTTTCCTGCACTTCACTAGAACGAGATCCGTTCTGTTGCGCTTCTTTTGGGTTATCATCCCAACCTTTTTCCTCTCCCTTCCGCATTTGGTTGATGTGGCGCTTATAATACCAGTTATTATTCTCCAGTTTTTGAAATTGCTTCTCCTTGATTCGTATATCCCACCGTGTCCGGAGTTATTAGGTCCAAGCGTGTGCGGATAAGTCATCCTAAAAATAGCTGTGATGGAGCTGATGACCTGTTGTTGAGTGTGGGGCTCGTCGATATTGTCGCAGGAATTCGTTGATCATGGTCTTTCATGGTCTTTTAGGGTATTCCCAGTGATGTTGTCTAAACTGAGGTGGGTTGTGAGCATTCTTATTGCAGCTCTTGCATAAATTTTCCCAGTCGATTTCTGTGGAGAAGTGTTTGATCCATTCTCGCCCGAATAGCGAATCGAAATCTCCATCGACGACGTACACACTGAGCTTCTGCTGAACTCTCCCGATCTTTACCCATATTGGGGCTTTGCGCAGGCATGGAATCTTGTGCCCTTTCTTCCCGCATCTGTAACAGGACGCATCACGAAATTTGCATTGATCTCTCAGGTGTTTTCCTCCACAACCATGGCATATGGTTCCTGGTGGCTCTCGTCTGTTGCTCCCACTGTAAGACGCATTGTCTTTCTTCTTCTTCTGTGTATCGTAGCCCAGTTAATTAGTTTGTTCTGCTTTGAATTCAAGGGACGGAGACTTCATTGAGATCGAAGTATTTTGTACTGCCTCCAATGCACTGGCCAATTTCGAATGCAACGTTGAATGCTGTAGGATTTTTTGATATTATCTCGTCACACACGGGTCGTGACGTCATGCCGAAAATCAGTTGTTCAATTAGCATTCTATCCAAGAAAACACCGTACTCGCAGTGTATTGCTGCTTGGTTCGCCCTCGTGTTGTATAACTTGCCTGAACTTGATACACTCTCGACGTACTTATTTCTTTTGATATCAAAATGCTGAATCAATGTTGCTTTCATGCTTTCATATGTAGCCGTCTCCGGGGCTACCGGGTGTAGTAGACATCGCAGGGCCTCGTACAAGTGAGCCCCCATTATGTACTCGAGCGTAATTGGCGAACTCCGTGTCAGGGATTTTGCTGATGCTAAGGGCCAGCTTAAACCGATGGAAATAGCTTTCCATCGACGACGAATCTGTCGCTTTGAATTCCTCCATTCGGAAGGAGGGAACTTTCACCGCTGCTGCGACGCCATTCGACATCCTTAAACGAAATATAGCCCCATTATGGCTTTGGACGTTGCCGTGAAGTATTTACACTATGAGCCACTTCTTGTTTACCGAGCAGTGACTACCAACATGAGTTGATTGCCTTCATTGAGTCGCTTAGTTGTTCTCGCATGTGATTTTCAAGCTACATGTTCTGCTCAATTGCCACTCTAAGGTACTTATATTGGAATTCCTTCTCCAGTACTTTCCCGTTCAAATGCCAGTTTTTAGTTAATGCCGTTCGCCCTCTGCCGTTGCGAATCGTCTGTTCCTTTTGTTTTAGAGATGTTGATCCTCCGGGTCCACTTTTGACAGTAGCTGTGTAACGAGTTTAGCATATTTTGAAGTCCTTTGGGTCGACCATATCGTCCGCGTACATTAGGGTCTTAATTGTCTGACCTGCAAATTTGTACGCATGTTTGCATATGCATGTATGTATGTATATGTGTGCTTGTGTGCTGTTTGACGTTCAAGGGCAGAACAAACAAAACGCATCGCGCACACAATATATGTATACATATGTACATATTTAAGCATGCACTTCTACAACACACTAACAAAACACACTTAAATACTGAGTATTGAGTACTGAGTATCGAGTACTGAGTATCAAGTACTAAGTATCAAGTACTGAGTATCAAGTACATACTATCAAGTACTGAGTATCGAGTACTGAGAATCAAGTACTAAGTATCAAGTACTGAGTATTGAGTACTGAGTATCGACAACTTTGTGTTGAGTACTGAATATCAAGTACTGAATGTCAAGTACGGAGTATCGAGTACTTAATATTGAGTACTAAGTACCGAGTTCTGCGTATTGAGTATGAATGTCGACTACTTTGTATTGAGTATCGAGTACTGAGTATCTTGTACTTACTCTCGAGTACTGATTATCACTTAAGAAGTACTGAGTATCGAGTACATAGTATTAAGTACAGTTTACTGAGTTTCAAGTACTGAGTTTTGAATACTGGGTTTCGAGTACAGAGTACTGAGTGTAGAGTAGTGAGTATTGAATACTGATTATAGAGTACTGAGTATTGAGTACAGAGTACTAAGTGTAGAGTACTTAGTATCGAGTACTAAGTACTGAATACCGTATACTGAGTATCGCCCATCCACTTGCTGCTACTGCAAATCGAAATTTCTCCACATAAAAAGCTTCGCTCGTACCAGTTGACCCCCCCCCCCCCGCTGCCCATTACCATTCCCATTGTTTTTTGTTTTGTAATTCTCAACTCCTGTTTCCTTAGATCAACATCCAGAACAGTTTATACGCTCTCCGCTGGATAACATACTTCATCGGGAAACTATACTACCTGGTCCCATCTTTACTACACTTGGCGCTCCCTTTACAGCTCCCTCGGACCAAAGTTTGAAAGAACCCTTAAATTTTCTAAACTCACAGCTAAAAACTGAAATTAACAAAACCCTAAAACGTCTCTTTCTCAAACATCACAGTGGCCCCTTGAGACTTCAGGCTTTACAACTGCAACGTCAACAATTGGCATCCACTTGCCGTACTCTTGAGCTGCATAATCAACGGCAAAGAGAACATTTACCCCGCCATTGTGTTCGTCTACTGCAACGTCTCTTCAACGATCACTGCAACATGAGCGATGAGTTGGTGCAAGAGGCTCTGGAAAATGTGGTACGCTCATACCTCAGTTGGCTGCAACAGCGGGAAGGGTAGAAAAAAAAAAAAAAAAATACAAGAAAACTTTTTCCTGTCTCTGTGTCAATGTTGATTTTTGCTACTCGCTGGCTGTCCCTCCCGTATCGTCGACAGCCAAAGTCAAACTCAATTTAACAAAAAATCAACGTAAATGTAAATTGAAACTTTGGCTGGCTCCACGTATGCACCTGACCCGACCCCACCCATCCATATATCCCGTGCTGACGCAGCCGTCGGTGTGTTAAAAAGCAATTTCTTGACTGGCTCTGACTCGGGGAGCACTTTGCTGCATTATTGCCACTACCAAGCAGTTTTCACTTATATTTTTGCTTCTTCCTTGCCTTCCTTCTCTCTTTTTTCTTTTTTTTCCTGTTTTGTTTTTGGCATAATAAATGATGTCAAATTAATTAAATCGACGACAGTTGCGTTGGCTGCATGGAGAAACTGGCTGGGTAACTTGACAATGTCTCAATTGCACTCGAAATCGTATATTAATGTGTGATGCAGACGGTGGACTGATTAAAATTACATTTTATGTATGTATTTAATTAGGGTGAAAGGTTTGTATTTTGTGGACAGTTCAAGCTACGTTTTTGTCCTGCATTGCTTAGTCAAATTCGTTAAGTTGAAAAACCAGTAAAAATGAGGAAAAACCGGATGATTTTACGAAATTTTTGTAATTTTGAGTATATAGATGTGACTTTTTTGACTTGCTACTTAGAAATGTTTTGTAGGCTAAGCCAAGAGCAACAACTTCCTTTAAGACGACAAAGTGAAATTCCAAATAGTTTACGAGATATTAAGTTGCGAGTCCCAATCAGAAGCTGAAAACTTTTAAGTTCAATAAAAAGAAAACGGCAGCTAATCAGACCAAAACCAGTGACGGTTTTTGTACTATCATACACTTTCAGCATATTTTAGTCTCGACTCTATCAACTTTTTAGTGTTGCACAGAGGTATAAAAGGTGAAAGATGTTTAATAAGCTTTGGGGAAGGATCTGTTTGGATGGGCCCCAGAAGGTTTGCTATGGTTTTTTATGTGTTCGAAACCGCGAAAGTTTCAAGTTGGGTGAGAAGTAGGTGGGGAGTGGGTGGGAAGTGGGTGGGAAGTGGGTGGGGAGTGGGTGTGAAGAGTGTGGGAAAAGAGTGGGAATAGTGTGGGCAGAGTGTGGATAAAGTGTGGGAAGAGTGTAGGAACAGTGTGTGAAGAGTGTGGGAACAGTGTGGGAACGTTGTGGAAAGAGTGTGGGATGAATGTGCGAACAGTGTGGGAAGAGTGTGGGAAGAGTGTGGGAAGAGTGTGGACAAAGTCTGGGAAGAGAGTAGGACGAGTGTGGGAAGAGTGTGGGAAGAATGTTGGAAGAGTGTGGGAAGAATGTGGACAAAGTGTGAGAAGAGTGTGGGAAGAATGTGGGAAGAGTGTGGACAAAATGTGGGAAGAGTGTGGGAATAATGTGGGAAGAATGTGGGAAGAATGTGGGAAGAGTGAGGGAAGAATGTGGGAAGAATGTGGGAAGAGTGTGGGAAAAGTGTGGACAAAGTGTGGGAAGAGTGTGGGAATAATGTGGAAAGAGTGTGGGAAGAGTGTGGGAAGAGTGTGGACAAAGTGTGGGAAGAGTGTGGGAAGAGTGTGGAAATAATGTGGAAAGAGTGTGGAAAGAGTGTGGACAAAGTGTGGGAAGAGTGTGGGAAGAATGTGGGAAGAATGTGGGAAGATTGTGGGAAAAGTGTGGGAAGAGTGTGGGAATAATGTGGAAAGAGTGTGGGAAGAGTGTGGACAAAGTGTGGGAAGAGTGTGGGAATAATGTGGAAAGAGTGTGGGAAGAGTGTGGACAAAGTGTGGGAAGAGTGTGGGAAGAATGTGGGAAGAGTGTGGAAAGAATGTGGGAAGAATGTGGGAAGAGTGTGGGAAAAGTGTGGGAAGAGTGAGGGAAGAATGTGGGAAGAATGTGGGAAGAGTGTGGGAAAAGTGTGGGAAGAGTGTTGGAAGAGTGTGGGAATAGTGTGGAAAGAATGTGGGAAGAGTGTGGACAAAGTGTGGGAAGAGTGTGGGAAGAATGTTGGAAGAATGTGGGAAGAGTGTGGGAAGAGTGTTGGAAGAGTGTAGCTACAGTGTGGAAATAATGTGGAAAGAGTGTGGGAAGAGTGTGGGAAGAATGTGGGAAGAATGTGGGAAGAGTGTGGGAAAAGTGTGGGAAAAGTGTTGGAAGAGTGTGGGAATAATGTGGAAAGAGTGTGGGAAGAGTGTGGGAAGAATGTGGGAAGAATGTGGGAAGAGTGTGGGAAAAGTGTGGGAAGAGTGTTGGAAGAGTGTGGGAATAATGTGGAAAGAGTGTGGGAAGAGTGTGGACAAAGTGTGGGAAGAGTGTGGGAAGAGTATGGAAGGAGTGTTGGAAGAGTATGGGAAGAGTGTTGGAAGAGTGTGGGAATAATGTGGAAAGAGTGTGGGAAGAGTGTGGGAAGAATGTGGGAAGAATGTGGGAAGAGTGTTTGAAGAGTGTTGGAAGAGTGTAGCTACAGTGTGGGAAGAGTTGGAAGAGTGTGGGAATAATGTGGAAAGAGTGTGGGAAGAGTGTGGGAAGAATGTGGGAAGAATGTGGGAAGAGTGTGGGAAGAGTGTAGCTACAGTGTGGGAAGACTGTGGGAATAGTGTGGGAAGAGTGTGGAAATAATGTGGGAAGAGTATTGGAAGAGTGTGGGAAGGGTGTAGGGAGTGTGTTGGAAGAGTATGGGGAGTGTGTTGAATGAGTGTGGGAACAGTGTGGGACGAGTGTGATCAAAATGTGGGATGAGTGTGGGAAGAATGTGGGAAGAATGTCTGAAGAGTGTGGGGAGTGTGTTGGATGACTGTGGGAAGAGTATGGGAAGCTTTTTCAAGATAAAGATTATTATTTCTTCCTGTTATTCCAATTGCCACTATTGTTGTGTTCAGGACTTCCCACCCAAAACGCCAAATTTCTATTTCTAGCTTAAACAATTTCTAAGTTATGTCCCTAAATCACTTTTAACCCGGTTGAATGCGGTTCGGATTCGGTCTAACTTTCTATTTTCAACCTACACCTACCTAATATTAAGTTCAGAGCTTTAATAGTTTGCTGGCAACGATTTACCGATGTCATTTTTTGTCACCCTTTAAGTTATGTTTCAATTTCAATGCTTTTGATTTTCCAGTATCTCAACTGGTAGCAGTCAATCCTGCCACCACAGTCATGGCAAGGGCATTTCAATAATATACTTGTCTGCCCATTTGTGTGCACTATTTGCCCAGTATCAGGCAGCATCAGCAGCATCAGCAACAACAACAATACGCTGACTGAACTACTCTTCGACTGTTTGCTCAATTGTTCAACCACTGTAAATAAAACGTAGCACTTCCGTTTCCATGCACCGCCAGAGCAGAGCCCAGCCATATTGTTTGCCCGATTGCGATTGAGTAACAATTTTTCGTATGTTTTCACTTGCACTCGTTATCGGTGAATGGTGAATGTGAATGGTGGGTCCTTTACTCCGCCTGTTGGGTGTGTGTTTACAATTGCGGTGTGAATTTTTAATTTTGTATATTGCCCATTTGTGTTCTTTGTGTGTTATGACAAGTGCAAGGCAAATTGATTTTAGCTGGATTTTTCCTTTATTTTTGAGCGAGTCGCTTAAAAAATATCGAATATTTTGCTGGCCAGCTGCCAGTGACTTGTCCCAACCCAGGCAAAGAAACAAATGACGGGCTCTGATACAAAAGAGAAACTAATGAAAATACGGCTAAAAAACCAACACACACACACACACACACACACAAAGGGAAAGCCAAGTCTGGCAAGTGGGTCAGTTGAGGCGTTGCCACATGTTGGCAAAATGTCAAACATGCTGCTAGGTAAACACCCACACAAACACACCATCAAAATAATTAATATCCTTTCAAATGTTACATGCACTAATTACAACAACAACAACAACAACAAGCGCAAGGACTCAAGTAAGTAGAACATGCGGCAGGGGGAGCCAAAACGAAAAATTCTCTGTGTCTCCCCCTGTCTGTAATTGTGTGTGTGTGTGAGTGCTTTGTCAAGGTCGCTTGTCGTTTTGTATGTTTTGTCTTTTCTTGTTGCTGTTGCTCTGTTGTGCATTTGTCGACCGCCTTTTATTATTATTCTTTTTTTTTCCATTTATCTCTTACCCCATTTTTGTTTTTTTTTTTTTTTGGTCCTTTTGCCTATTCCACCTCCCCAGGCTGTGTGCTTCTGCCTTTGTTTTGCCCACTTGCTCTCAAAAACTCATTAGTCAAAGCATTTACTAACAAAAATTTCCCAATTAAGCGACTGCAAATAGCAGCAAAATAAATGGAAAAAAAAATTCCACAATTGATAAGACGAACTTGTTGATGCTCGCCAAATTTAGAGAAAGCACTTAAAAGTCCGGAATTGATTAGGTAAATGGGTATTTAAAGTGCTGACCTACTTTGTAAGTTAAATTGTATAATTAGTCAATCGAATGCTCTGAGAGAGAATTATTCAACTTTAAGTGTGACCAGGTGCAATTTGACATTTCCATTTGTGTCTATTTGATGAAGTTTTCAAACTGAAAGTTTGTTAAGTTAAGCTCAGGGGACACCTTTTATATCAACTTTAAGTGTCAACAGGCTTAAAGCTCTTGTCATTAATCTCACTACAGCCCGAAAGGGTCAAGTCCAGAATTCTAAGATTTTACATAGACCTTCGTTGAGATACTTCGTAAGAATAGTTTAAACCGAAGTGGGTGAAATAGCGCGGAAAAGTTTGTAGGGGGGAAAAATCTAATATTAACTGTTTAACTATAAGCCCGGCTTGTCAGCAAACTATGCACGTATTTTCCCTATAGGCCTATTTTCAGAATAAATAAAAATTTATGTCGTGAGACAGTCTTAAAGCTCCATACGTATATCCGAAGCAACAAGAAATTGAGGCAAGAAGAAGTAGAAGTTACAACTTTGCCACTTTATCTTTTTGCAAGTACGGAGATAAGAATTTGAATGTCACCCTTAATAGTCAATGTTACGCTTAACAGCACATTTGTGCAGACTATGTAAATTGGCTGTGGGCCTTATTGTGCTTTGAGCAGCTGACGCAGCATTGAGAATGCAACATGTTAAGTCACGCTGCTTCTACCTCCATCGATCAGATGCAGATGATGAAAAAATAATATAAAAGAACATGGCAGAAAAGCAAAAACGAATGAGTCGTTTGCAAATGTTTTCGCATGAA
Organism: Lordiphosa magnipectinata; assembly: GCA_037044535.1. Taxonomy (NCBI): domain Eukaryota; kingdom Metazoa; phylum Arthropoda; class Insecta; order Diptera; family Drosophilidae; genus Lordiphosa; species Lordiphosa magnipectinata. The sequence continues at coordinate 215,554 of JBAMBO010002445.1, forward strand.
GGAAAATTTCTTTAATTGGTATGTCATTTGCGATCTTTCCCTTTTTTTCGAGTGAATAGCGAGTTTTCGTCCCCTGGGCGGCCATCGGGCCACTGGGCTTGCAGGGGGGGACAGACGCAGAATTGACATTTATTGTCGTCGGGCGATTCAAACACGAATGTCTGCCAAATGCCTCACGGCGTAAACGCAGGTGTGCGGCTATAATAAAACTAACTTAGTACTAGGTGGACAATCACGCAGTGGAGGCACCTGGCAAATACAATGGTCCTTTTAGTATGTGAATTCAGGCTAGTTGGTAGACGGATAATAAGAAATGCCGATCTGGCAGCATAGAGATGGGCAGCATACAGGTGTTGTTTCGGACTTAACAAGGCTTGGGGAGAAGTGGCCGGGCCTTTACCCAAAAAAACATCTTGGCATCATAAAAAAATACAGTTGATCGAGCAGTGTGACCCACCGGCAGTTAAACTAAATATATCACAAACTTACATTTTCTGCGTAATTTTTTCTTAATTCTGATCACACTACTCTTATGTTAAACGGTGACGAAACATATGACGAAGTTAGCTAAATTTCACTTAAAATTAAAAAATATGAAAAAATTAAGGGAAACGAATGCTAATATATTTTTATTATTTTTTGTACTTGTTTGTTGCGCGTCGCTTTTTTTTTCAATTTGATCAATGTAGTTCGGAAATGTGCTGCAAGTTATTTATATTCAGTTTAGTGCAGCAAATCGGCTGTGCTTGCAATCCACACAAGCTATCGATGTGGCAAGGCTATGATTATTTAGTTACTCTTCTGGAAATCAACCAAATAAATGAGACTTTGGAGCTGTTTTTATACCCTTGTAATACCCTCTGCAAGGGTATAAAAACAGCTTCGAACAGCTTAAAATTGTCGAGATGTTTGCAACGTATAAAGGGAAACATCTCCGACAACATAAAGTATATAATATATATTCTTGATCAGCATGACAAGCTGAGTTGATATAACCATGTCCGTCTGTCCGTCTGTTTCTATGTTAACTCCTCCGTCAGTTTTAAAGCTATCTTAACCTAACTTGTGCACATTTGTAGGAACTAGCCGGATCGGATGACTATGTCGAAAGACTAGTTTTAGTGAAAAAAAACTTTTTTGTTTTCACTGCAAATGCCCCCAAACCTCGTATTGATCTGTTTTCTATGCTTTCACACTGTTCGAGTACAACTGTACAAGACTACCGCATATTTTGGCGCAGTATATGCTCAGACATGGGTATGGATGGTACGCGTCACTCAAAAGAAAACTCCAGGACCACAGCAACACCCTCTTTTACTCCGAATGGGTAAAAGGAAATGTACCTTTACTCACAGCCATAGAGAAAAGCAAGAATCAACATGTAAATATGGCAAGATCGAACAAAACGCTCGTATACAAACATTTAAACTGCGCAGTAGGGTCTAAATTTTGCAATACCGCCACCAAACAACGAATCATAACATGGGTCCTAAAGGCGCGAGGTGATATGCTACGGTTGAACAGCTATCCCAGAAGCACGGTCAACCATGGAGCTAGAGAACATGCAGCACTTTTGTAACGAACCTTTTGCAGCCGGGCGTCGCTCAGGGTGCTCGGGGATCGCTCCAACAAATTTATATTGTGGAGGATTGCCAGAAATAAGAAGACAACGATTAAAATGTACCTTATTCTGTATTTGGGATTGGTTTCAATCACTTAGATGTTAGATTTATTCTAGGTTCACAATTCAGCGATACACTTCAGGTTTTATGACTAACGTTTGCCCGCTCGCGCTCGCTCGGTTCGCGTTTTATGGGTAGTTTTGTACTTGCAACACACAACGACAACAATTTTAAATTAGTTTTTAAGGGCTTAAGATAAAAATCTGAAAAATTCAGCAAATGTAGACAGGGTCATGGGGATCGCCATACAAAATATGCAAAAAAATGCAAAAAAAAAATGCTTCAATTGGGCAATTGGTTAAGGTACCTCCAGAAGGAGTTAAACCTTAAATCTTGAATATCTTTAAGAGCGCACGGTAGATTTTTATTAAAATCAATATTTCTGATGGTATAATGGACTATTGCATTTCCCTAAGAGATGGTACTCGTACGATTGAAGTGAGTTTTTTATATTGCGTTCCCAATGACCCTGTCCATATTTGCTGAATTTTGCAAATTTTTACTTAAGCCCTTAAAGTCTAAGATAAAATTGTGGTCGTTGTGTGTTGCAAGTACAAAAGTACCCATAAATCGCGAACCGAGGCTTTATTTCAAAAACTGGGTATGAGGTGATGCTTACAGAGGTCCTTACTATCATAATTTTAGGGTCTTATGCCGGGTTTTCCAAAAAAAAATTGGTTTGTGTCGAACTGTGTATTTTGTCTCTTTTGTATATGGGCATTTCCAAACTGACGAGACGTTACGTTCGTACGAAAAGATCTTTTTGAAAAGTATTGAAATCTTGGATTTTTAAAAAGATTGTTCTATATTTGGGTAGCAATTAAGTAGCACTAAAAGCAGCAAAAAAAATGACATCAATCGATCATAAGGAGTTAAAGATATAAGCATTCATATACATATGCTGGCGTGACGTTACATAAAACGGAAGTGGGTTTTAACTTGTTTTAGAAAAATTGAAAAACAAATTTTTTTTCGTATGATTTGATATGATAAAAGTTTTTTTTCCAGGTTATCTTATTCAAAAATGTTTGGCCATTTTTATACCCTTGCAAAGGGTATTATAATTTTGCCCAGAAGTTTGCAACGCATAGAAATATTCATTTCCGACCCCATAAACTATATATATTCTTGATCAGGGGGACGAGCTGAGTTCATTGAGCTTTGTCCGTCCGTCTGTCTGTCCGTCTGTTTCTACGCAAACTAGTCTTTCAGTTTGAAAGCTATCGAGCTGAAATTTAGCACAGAGTCTTCTTTTTACTGCACGCTGCTAATATGTCGGAACCGACCGGATCGGATCACTATATCTTATAGCTGCCATAGGACCGATCGGTCGGAAAATGGGTCTTAGTGAAAAAAAACTTTTTTGTTTTTAAGTAAATCGTTCTTAAGGTCGGTGATTATTAATATCAAACGCTTTCAAACTAATTTGAAAAAGTTGATCGACATCGGGTGACTATATCTTATGGTTGCCATAGGACCGATCGGTCGAACATGAGTCTTGGTAAAAAAATTTTTTCTTTAGTTTTGTTAGCGTCTTTAAACTCGCTGATGACTTATTTTATATGCTTTCAAATAGATTCGCAAAATTGGGCCGAAATCGGATGACTATATCTTAAGGCTGCCATAGGGCCGATCGGTCGGAAATTGAGTCTTAGTGTGAAAAACTTTTTTCAGACGCTTATGTGTCGGAAAATAGGTTTTAGTTACAAAATTTTTTGATTTTTATGTAAGCGTTCTTAAACTGTGACATTTGCATTTGCAAATCGGCACAGACGAAGTTAGCTTGGCCTTCTCGTTAATATTGCAACAAGCTAATTGCAAGAAACTTTCAAAGGTTTGTGAAAATGATTCTATTACTGTTGCGCAACCATTTAATAAAAAAACTGAAATTGGCGTGATGAACACTTATACACATGTTATGCGGCATTTTGCTCGAGAGTTGAACATGTTTAGGTCGACATTCGAAAAATATTGTCTTGCTAACGCATTCTCCAATTGACTCGTTTTTGTAAATTTCGAAAGCTTCCGATACGGTTAGCAGCATATAACGCTTAGCAACAATTTTTCCATCAACAACGAGGGTGTCCTTTTTGGCTGCCGACTGGACGCTAACATCTTTACGCAAGTAAATATCTTTAATCAATTTCAACTTTGTCTCCCATTCCAAGTCAACTTTTGTAGAATTTTTTTTTTTGGCATTTTCTGGTTCGACATACTTATTAAACAGTGCTTTAATAATCTCAATTTTTTTTTTTAATTCACTTGGTAATGCCCTTTCTGCCTTTTTTATAGCCTTTCCCAGACTTTGTTTACAAGTATACTCTCTATGTTCTTCTTCTTGTTGAGCTGCTTTTTTCTTATTTTCTCTGTAATCTCTCAACCTTACGCGTTCTTTTTCTTGCACCTGTTTTCGAACATTTTTGTTATTTGCCAATGCTGAGCGGCGTTTTCTCATTCTCTCAACTGATTTTTCGCGCAATTCTTTTAATTTCTGTGAATCGCTTTTAATTTTATTCATATATCGTTGACGTTTTTCAAGTTGTGGTGTATCTATCACTTGTTTTACCCATCTACAAATAATTAGTTGCGTGTTAAAAAGTAAAAGCATTGCTTATGAAAAAAACCATACTCGCGAACGTACACAACTTTGAAAATCAAAAATAAAAGTTTGGTTAATAGTAACCCCAAAGTTAATTTATATTTAAATTAGAGACACCTAACTAATTTGAAACGTGTTGTGTCACCTACCTGCTTGCATTCAATGAAAAGCAATTACAATAAAATGATGTTTTCGGTCGCGAACGTACGATTAGAACATACACACCTGATCATATTAATAGGTACACACATCAACTCTGACTTTAAGGTAACAGAAAACAGTTTTATTCATTGTTTCAAACTTAAAATTTGTTCTCATTGGTTCTTAAACTATTTGTTTTGAATAAAATAAACTTAATTGTAACATAGAATAATAATATAACATAAAAGAGATCATTTTGTGTTTCAGATACGTTTTCAGTGTGATCATAAGAAAAAAATTTTTATTTCCATTTTGTGTTCTTTTTTTTAGGTAAATTGGTATTTCCCAACTTAGTATCCAGTGTATCCACCTCTATTTTTGGCCACTACTGCTATTCTTTTTGGCATGGCAGGTCTCTACTGGTGTCTCATACCACAGTTTTTGGACACCTTCCCATAATTTTTGTTTTTAATTGAAAATGAATGCTTTGCCAATTTCTTTTTTAAGTCTCCCCACAAGTTTTCAATGGGGTTAAGGTCGGGGGATTGGCTTGGCCACTTCAGAACGTCAACTTTTTGGTCCTCGAAAAATTTAGATAACAGCCTTGATGTGTGTTTAGGATCATTTTCTTGCTGAAATACCCAACGGAATGGCATATTTTCCTCAGCATACGGTACCATAACTGTTTCCAATATGGATTTGTACTCTTCAGCATTCATTTTGTTCGTAGTCTGATAAATTGGACCTACGCCGTACCAGGAGAAGCCACCCCATACCATTATATTGCCACCTCCATGTTTGACTGTTTTTTTTTTGTAAACCGTGGATGGAATTCCTTTCTATTAGGGCGTCGAAACTTTCCTTTTACAGTCATTCCCAAACAAATTAATCTTGGTTTCATCGCTCCATAATATGTTTCTCCATTTTTTCTCCCCGGTGCATCCTACCCAGTCTTTGTGGTCCCTTGCAAAAGTTTGCCTCATGGTGATATTTTTTTTGCGCATAAGTGGGACTTTTCTGGCAATTCTTCCCGGTAGGTTGGCTTCTTGTAGTCGTCTTCGGATAGTTGGAGCACTAACTGAATTCCCAATTTCGGCTGCAATAGCCTTCGATGACTTAAATGGGTCCTTTTTGCTCAAAGTTACTGTGTAGTACTGTGTAGTGGTCAAGGGTTTCTGTTGTTTTTTGTGGCCTTCCACGGGTTTCCTGTCTTGGTTTTCTTTCTAATGCATTTTTAACAAAATTATGAGACCTGTTCATTGATTTGGCGATGGCTCGTAAAGATTTGCCTTCTTTTCTCAGACTAAGAACCAATCGATCGAGCTTCTTCTTTAGTACAATGAGAATTTCGACCCATTTTTTCTAAAAAAAAATAATTATTTAATTCTCTGTATTGACAGGAGCTATATTTAATTTACCTTTAGTTACCAAAAGATCACTGATTACAAAATTATTCACTTGATACTTGTGAGAAACGGAGACTGTACCTATTATTATGATCAGGCGAAATGTGTGGTGGACTCGCAATTTATAGAAAAGCTTTGATATACGGGGCAGCCCCTCTTTCAACTCTTTGTCACAGTGTGGCTAGACATTGACAACAACAAAAAACCAAAAATTATAAAGGTGTCAACACTAAAAGTACGAAAAAACTATCTATAATTAAAAAATTCCGGTATGTACCTATTAATATGATCAGGTGTGTAGATAAGAAGCAAAATAAAAATTAACTGTTAATCAAACTTTTTTTTGGTCTCTTTACATTTTTCTCTTCTTAATTGATTACAATAAAGAGATTTTGTAGAAAGAGTGCAAACATAACATATGTTTTGCATGTAAAATAATTAAATATAGAAATGCCTTTAAAAGTAGCTTTAAGTGAAAAAATAACATATTTCAGTTTTTAGGCCAATTTCCTCATGAAAACAACTGAGATATGCTATGAATCCATTGTATTATAAAATTTTTGACATTTTTGTATAATTATACACAAACAAATACGATGATTATCAATATTTTATTTTCGGTTCTGGTTGACCATTCGGCGGAAATGCCCATATGTCAAAGTTTTTACTAAATATTAGTCGCTTTCCGAATTATATTTAACATTTTAAAGTCAAATTATGAATAGTTAAAATTCCAAACACTAAATGGACCACCCTGTATATACATACATATATTAAATTATAAAATACCATTTCATTCTCTGTTTACTGAAAAGCAGTGGACTGTATACAAAAGCAAATTATGTCTTCAACAGCAAACTGTTATTGTTGGGTTAAAATACTTAAATGAACTTCATACTGTGAGGTTGCACTTTGACTTTAATATTTGGTTTATGCACTCGCATTTTGTTTGTGCAGTTTATCTCTCAATCTGTTTGTTTGTACGTTGAATGCAAATATTATCATTTGCAACCTGAATGCATGGAATGGGGAATGTGGAATGGGGAATGGTCAAGGAAGGAGGAGCAGCAGTAAAATGAATGAATGAATGAACATTTGCATAATACGTTGCAACGTTTAGTTATCATAATGATTATAATTGTGGATGACTGAAATTCAGAATTTAAGCTTTTTATTTTCAATATATATATTTAATGCTCGTTTCACAGGCGTATGATTAATGTGGGCGGCGTATATGCAATTTCAATTATATAGACATCTAGTTGGTGTGTGTGTGTGTGGTGAGACGACCCTTATTAGAGACTGGGCTGTGGCTTCGGGCTATGCTGTCCGTGGCACTTTTGCTCACTCTTTTTTTATCACAGCAGCCACGCCTCGTTGGGTTTAAACAAAAGGAAAGTGGTGAAAGCGCATTTCCAGGCATTTTGCATTTTGACTTTTTTGTTTGTTGTTGTTGCTGTTGTTGTTGTTCTTGCTTTTACCCTGTGCACTCAAACGTGCAGATGACAACGCCGTTGATTGGGAGATGCAACTACCAAAAAAAATGTGCAAGTTTGATCAAGTGGTTCAATTTGAAAGCTTTATTGCTTCTAGCTGCATTTGCGAATGTAAAAGTTAAAACATACGAAAGCTACAACAACAAAACGATCCTGTAGAGATTACTGAAATTTTGAGAATTTTTATTAAGCAATTCCTAAAGTTGGCCACACGAGTTTTTTTATTTTTAGAAATTTCCAATCTGATTTCGCATTATCTGTTTGAGAGTCACCCAAAAGCTTCTTCTTAATCTGGTTGAGCATCTAAATCGATAAAAGTTAATTTTACCAAAGTGACTTCGAAATGTGAAAGGTTTTTGCAATTAGCCCGCGCAAGGGCATCAGCTCTAAGCATTTTGCGCTGGGCAATGAAATGAAATGAATTTGTTAGGTATGAACCACGTTCAACATCTGCCTGCATTCACGCACTTTTAATGGCCAGCGATGAGTTGTCGAAAAAAAAAAGAAGAAATCAACACGAAAACTTGCTCAACCATATTGAAATGAGCCAAAAAAGAAAAAAGGGGATACGCACTTTTCTTTTTTGCTCAGTCAGCAAAGCCAATGGACAAGGATGCCAAAATGACGTGGCCAATAAGACGCCGAAATGATGGAGCCATAACTGAAGACCCACAGCACACACACACACACAGATTTACATTTTCTATATTCAAAGTAAAGTAAAAGGAAAGCAGAATCCTTTGCTAATGAGTAAGTGAACAAAAATTAGTTGCTTACTTGATTTTCTTCAATTGCTCTTTATTGTTCAGTTAGAGAAAAACTGTTCATTGATTTACTCTGCTTACTAATGTACAATTTCAATGTTAAACTGGTTTGATTTGGAAGTAAGTGAACAAAAATGAGTTGATTTTCCTTAATTGCTCTTTATTGTTCAGCTGCTCTCTCAATTGTTCATTGATTCACCCCGCAAATCAGTCGAATTTAAAGCTAATTTCAACCAGTGAACAATTTCAAGGGTTAACTCGTCTGATTCTTAATGTTGAGTTTATGAGTAAGTGAACAAAAATGAGTTGCTTACTTGATTTTCTTCAATTGCTCTTTATTGTTCAGTTAGAGAGCAAGTGTTTATTGATTTAATCGGCTTAATATATGCAATTTCAATGTTAAACTGGTTTGATTTGGAAGGAAGTGAACAAAAATGAGTTGATTTTCCTTAATTGCTCTTTACTGTTCAGCTGCTCTCTCAATTGTTCATTGATTCACCCCGCAAATCAGTCGAATTTAAAGCTAATTTCAACCAGTGAACAATTTCAAGGGTTAACTCGTCTGATTCTTAATGTTGAGTTTATGAGTAAGTGAACAAAAATGAGTTGCTTAATTGATTTTCTTTAATTGCTCTTTATTGTTCAGCTGATTTCTTAATTGTTCATGGCTTAACTCAGCTGACTAATGTACAATTTCAATGTGAAACTCGTCTGATGTGGAAGTAAGTGAACAAAAATGAGTTGTTTTTCTTTAATTGCTCTTTATTGTTCAGTTGTTAATGTACAAATAAGCTGAGCTTAAAGTTCACTAAACCATTTTAAATTTTCAACTTGTTTGATTCTAATTGTGCAAAAACGAGTTGCTCACTTAATTTTCTTCACTATCTCTTTATTGTTCAGTTAAAGAAGCAACTGTTCATTCATTTACTCAGCTGCCTAATGTTTTTTGGTACATTTTCAATGTTAAATTCGTCGAATTTTTTGGCAAAAACTCAACTTGTGCTCCACCATATTGCGTATAAAACTATACACAAGCTGGCATTCTGAGCAGCATACTTACTCATATTTGTTCTGTGTGCCAACACACAAAATGCTGAAGCAACACGCACTCACACCTCACAGCCCAACTCCTCAGTGTGTGCAGTCTTTTGTCGCTGCAACGGCATTTTTATGCAAAACAACTGTTTGCTGTCAGTGACACAACAGGCGGTCCAACCGGAAGCGCTAGGGGCTGGGGCAAAATACTGAATTGGCCAACGTTGACAATTCCAAGAGGCGGACAACTCTGCCAACTTGGGTCAGTTGGAAACTTACAAAAAAAAAACAAACGCAAAATAAAATATTTATAAAAATAAATGCCAGCACGAAATATGTAAACATTTAAAGAGAACTAAAGGAAATGTGCGTGTGTTTCACTTGAAAAATTTAAGAAAATATTTTGGGCAATGACAATACGCCAACCAAGGCAAAGTTCAAAAGTCAAAATGTACAAAATAGTTTGCCAAATCGAACCAGATCTGTTTTTACCCAAAACTAGGAAAGTAATAAGACTCTGTTTAACCTGCTCCTTTGGAAGATTCCGCGGCTACTGCGTCTTCTCTAGCTAGTCTCTCGCCAGTTTGTATGGCTGCTGTGATAACTTTTCAAGGTAACTGGTGACCTGCTTGTTTAGATGGAGGTATTTAGCAGGAGGAATATTAAGTACCTATAGGATGCCACCCCACGTTAACAGGCAACATAATAATTCATATGTGGACAAACTATTTAAATTAGAAATTACGCTCACAACGAACACAGCTTTACCTCCGAGAATCTATGGACTTACTAAAATACACAAAGATAGTGTGCCCTTAAGACCTATATATGTTCAATGATTAACTCATTGTCATATCATCTCTGCAAATATATGATCAACATTTTAAACCAGGGCTGCAAACCCAAAAAATTTTTCGGAACCTCCGGTTTGCAGGTTCGAACCAAAATTTACCAACGGTTAAGGTTCGGAAATTTGAGGTTCGAGGTTTTCGGGCTTTGGTTTTGGTTCGAACCTTGGTTCGTTGCACGCTTTACCCAATATATTTAAAATAACAATAAATTTTATTAATATACAAAAAAAATATTCAGTTTTTTTATTTTTGTTTACTTAAGTGTAATATTAATCTTTAATTTAAATTTATGAGTAGTATGTCTTCGAGTAGTTGACTGTCTATGCTACTTCTTTGATCAGACAAAATAAATTTTAAGGTGGAAAAAGCTCTTTCAACTGAGACTTGAGTGGATGGCACTGATAAGACAGTTAGCGCAACAGCTTTAAGCTGATTACATTGATGAGATGTCCAAAACTTTAAAATGTTGGACTTAGACGGTTCTCTATCAATGCCATCGAAGGCTCTAACTATGTCATTAATCGTTTTATTTTTTGAAACACTTTGCTGTTCGTTAACATTGCGGAGATAACTTTCTCCATCGTCATCTTCTGAAATAGATAATGACAAAGCCAAATTCGGAACCTCAACACTGTTTAAGCTTTGAAGTCCATGAAAAATATTACCAATGTGTTGTTTGGCTTCTAGCTTTTGCGAATCACTTAATAGACTTTGAAATCGAGGATCTAGAAACACAGAGGCTAGTATGGGTGGAGATTTTATGACAAATTCGGAACGTCTTTCTAGAATTTTTAACAAAATGGCATTAAACCTGCCTGGTGATTTTGAGACTTTGTCGGACAACATCGACCAGATAACAAAAAAGTCGCTAGGCAGGAGATCAGATTTCTGAAGTTTTAAGGAAGCGTCATACAGTGGACGTAGTACTGAAAAAACGGCATCTACTTTTTGCCATTCTGCTTGGCTTAAATGTAACGATTTTATATCGCTCGAATGCTCAATGCAAAAATCTTTGAGATCGAGTAGGCGTTCGCACATTTTAAATGTAGAGTTCCATCTTGTTAGACAGTCGAGAATTGGTTTCTTTAAATTGCTTGTAAGCAACAAATTAAGGAATGTGGGAGTTCATAGTTTTTTGCAAACTAATCTAATTCTGGACATATCAGTATGTAATTCTTTAAAGAAATTCAAGGCAACTAAATTAAGCGTATGCGCTGCACAACGTATTGTAGTTATCTGATTATCCTGTAAATCCATTCCTACTAAGATTTTCTTTCAGAACTTAATTATGTATGGCAGCTATACTATATAGTTGACCGGTTTTAATAAAACTTGGTGGAATTTTGTAAAAGCATAGAAAACTTATTCAAAAGAGGTTTGGGCGAGTTTGCGTTGAAGGCAAAAAAGTTTTTCTTACTAACATTACTTTTTCGACCGATAATTCCTATGTCAGCTATATGCTATAGTCATCCGATTTGGATAAAACTTCTCAGAATTTTGTGGTAGCATATAATATTGATTAGTAACAAGTTTGGAAGCGATAGCATTGAAAACAAAAAAGTTTTTTCTACTAAGACTTTTTTCTAAACTATATTTTGTATGGCAGCTATACTATATAGTCCGATTTTAGTAAAACTTGGTGGAATTATGTGAAAGCATAGATAGATTTTGTTTTTATTTTTGTTGCATAAATTTTTGACCGTTCTCGATATACAAAAGGGACAAAATATATAAGAAAAACAAATTTAAAAGCTTGGCTTAGAGCCGTCAGCTTTTCTGAACATATGATACAAACTTAAACTTTACTTGCAATTGATAAAGAAATATTTTTATCTGAATTAGTGTGAAAAGCTTGAAGTGTGAAAAGCAACAACGTCTGCTGATGAGTGAATTGTGGTTAATTCCGAAACAGCCTGTACAGACTAATCAATTGCTATTCCGAAATGTTGTGAGTTATCTCTGTTTAAAATGGTATTGATTTGTATTAAATTACAATCAATCCTGATCTTTGAGCCAGCACAAACAAAAACTTTGACTGAATTATCTTAAGTTATATTAAAAATCTTCATTTAATATTTTCTTTCTATATAGAATAGCATCCTCAATATAATTGGCCAAGTTTTCCAAACCCATGTCTCCATCTAGAGCCGTGTAGACCTTCAGTTCCTCAAGTACTTCCTTCTTAATACAGCGCCAGAAAAGCTCTTAAAGAATAGGGCAACTTCCAATAAAGTGCTGCATGTTCTCTAACTCCTTCGTTGACATATAGCATATCGTTGATCGTAGCATGTCACCTCGCGCCTTTAGTATCCATGTTAATGTTCGTTGTTTGGTGGCGGTATTGCAAAACTCAGCCCCTACTGCGTAGTTTAAATGTTTGTATACGAGCGTTTTGCTCGATCTTGCCATATTTACATGTTGTTCTTGCTTTTTTCTGTTATGGCTCTGAGTAAAGGTACATTTCCTTTTACCCATTCGGAGTGAGTAGCATTTCCACTGAGGGTGATGCTGTGATCCTGGAGTTTTTTTTTGAGTGACGCGTACCATCCAATCCCATTTCTGAGCAAAAATAAGCGGTAGTCTGGTACTGTTGTATTTGAACAGTGTGAAAGCATAGAAAACAGATCAATACGAGGTTTGGGGGCGTTAGCATTGAATCACTAAAACTAGTTTGTCTAACGATCATTCCTATGGCAGGTATATTCCATAGTCATCCGATCCGGCTAGTTCCGACAAATGTGCACAAGTTTGGTTAAGAAAGCTTTAAAGCTCAAGAAGGAGATGGTATAGAAACAGTCGGACGGACAGACGGACATGGCTATAACAACTCAGCTCGTCATGCTGATCAAGAATCTATATACGTTATGTGGTCGGAGATGCTTCCTTCTATGCGCTACAAGCATCTGGATAGTTTTAATATACCCTCTACAAGGGTATAAAAACAGCTTATTTAATCTCATTTATTTTGTTGATTTCCAGAAAAGAAACTAAATAATCATAGCTTTGCCACATCGAAACATGCCACATTTGGAAAAAAGGTCATATCTCCCAGAGCTTTGATGATTGATTGTTTGTACCTTCTAGAGATATCTGGTAATCAAAAATATTTATCGATTTGCTGAAGAAATGATAAAGATAAAGAACGATACACAAGTTAACGTTAAGTCAACAACCGCTGTATTCAAACAAACACAATCTTTAGGAGAGAGAGAGACAGAGTGAGAGAGAGAAACTTGAGATGAGCGAATAATAACAAGAAAGAAAGTCGGTCAAGCCCGACTATAACATACTGTGTACCCTTAACGTCGCAGCTCGCATTTGCTCACGAGTTATACGCGCTCATCTCTAAGTTTCACTCTCTCTCTCTCTCTCTCTCTCTCTCTCTCTCTCTCACTAAGATCGCCGTTCAATAGAATGCTGTGGTGATGGGTGGGGGGGTTTGGGGTGTTTACTGTTTTTTGCTCATGACTTGAGTATCGTTCATCCGATCTCCTCAATCCTTCAGCAAATCGATAAATAATTTTGTTTACAAGGTATCTCAAGAAGGAACGAACGATCTATCTTCAAAACTGTAGGAGATATGAAGTTTTTTCCAAATTGCGGGGACGTTAGGGGGCGTGGAAAAAATTGAAAATAAACTTGATCTGCCTGCAAGTATAAGAAATATATGTCCCATACATGTCAAACCTCTATCTCTTACCATCTCTGAGATCTCTTCGTTCATACGGACGGACGGACAGACGGACAGACAGACGGACATGGCTATATCGAATCGGCTGTTGATGCTGATCAAGAATATATATACTTTATAGGGTCGGAAACGATTCCTTCTCCCTGTTACATACTTTTGCACAAACTTAATATACTTTATGTACCTTCGGTACAGAGTATAAAAACCGCAGTGAAAAATCTCTTTTGGTTAACTCACAATAATAAATGCCAGATAAAGTGGTCATTTTCCCCATAGTGCAATGGTCGGGAGCAAGTGAACTGGTACAGAGTATGTTATAGTCGGGCTTGACCGATTTTCTCACTTGTTTTTATTTGAAGTGTTTTTAACATTATTTATATTTTATTCAATCCTTAAATCGATTTTTTCGTCAATAAAGTCGAGATCAATTGTCAAGAGGAACAAGTTAGAGCGCTGTAGTCGAGTTTACCGACTACAAAATACCCTGTTCAATTGAGACACACATACAAACACACATTCATACACAAACGCACACGCGCTCAGCTGCCTGAAAGTAGCTGCTCACTCTGGGTCCCCCAACTTTGTACTGGCTTTCATAACTAGTTCCGCCTAATCAAGTCCCACCTCCATCTATCCACCTTTGTGATTAGTAACCAAAAATATTAGCCCTTTTCAGCTAGGTTCAGCTGTAAGGGCCAATTGTGATTTTCTACTTGACTTCAAAACATTTCCATCTTCGTCGCTTGACTTGCCGCTTCAAGATTAAGGCACAACACACAAGGTAGCCGCTTCAAGATTGAAGTTTTGATCTTTAAGCTGAAACACACACACACACACGTACAGACGGGGGGGTTCTTTAACTGGTACAGTCAAGTAGCAAAAATGTTTGAAGCCTGTGGCCATAATTGGCTTAAATGTAAGCCAACTCACACACTCAGCGGGTTGTTCATGCCATTAAAATGGCGGGGGCAAAGAAGAGAAAAGAAATACATTAAAGAGCTTATGCTAACAATTAAATTATTTTTTAAGCAGAGCAAAGCAAAAGCACACACAAACACACACACACACAAACACACACACGCACACATGGGTTAAAGAAGAAAAAATATTTCCACTGCGCTAATTTGAAATAATGCGCATACGCAACGTGAATCAGCGTCAAAGGCAAAAATGGCTCAAGTGGTGGGTGGGTGGCTGGGGTCAGAGTTAAAGCAAATGTTTGCCTCGCTGTTGACTGTGTCGCTGTGTGTGTGCGTGTGTGTGTGTGTGTGTGTGTGTGTGAATCTAATCAATTTGCTCTGAAGGCGCTGCAAAGTATGCTACACCTTTTCATCACCGCCACAAATTTTTAAGCTGATTTTGCCGCTTGGCATTAATGATGAAAGTTTGTTTTTTTTCTTTTTTTTTTACACACACAGCGTAAATTTTGTGTTGCTTTTTTTATCCAATTAATTGTCTACCCTTGTCAGTAGTCGCTTGTCATGCGATTTCTGCGCTTCCGCTTCAGCAGGCAACGGCAACGGCAACGGCAACCACCACCGCAACGGCATGAATTATGTGTCCTGTCCACATGTCGTCGAGCTGCACAAGTCTTTGGTTATATTTCGGTTTAATGGTCATAAATGACTACACCAGGCATCCTGTCATCCTGGCTGCGCTGTTTAAGTCCTGAAGCTTGCGGCTCATCCATCACCAGCAGCAGCAGCAGCACACACGATTGAGACATTTCATGCTCACAAATTTTACAAAAGTTTTGTGCCATTTTGACAAAAAGGACCTTGAGTTATGGGGCGAAAGACAAAAGTTTTGAAAGGATCAAAAATTGTAAATTAATTGGAACACACTGAATTGAATCAATCTAAACTTAAGCCTAATCCTTTGCCTTTCTTGTTGTTTTCCTTTTGTCTTTCAGGTAAGTCCAGAGGACAATGAAACTTCTATAGAGGCCTTAAGTAAGTACAAGTTTAGCTCTAATTCCCAGCCAATTGCAATTTCAATTAGTGCCCCAGATCCGACGTTTAGAGCCATGTTTCGAGTTGGTCATTTCCGCTGTGAGTTGGCTGCAAAATGAAATTACCGCAATTGCTGCCAGCTATGGCATCCTCACACACACACACACACACAGCGACAGAGAGATAGAGAAGAAGGCTTCTAAGTCCTGGGTCTGTATCTAGTCCAGCTTTTGGCTCTTCATTTGATTTCATTTTGGTTTCGCTTTTGCGGTTTGTGGCCTCCGCAGCATCTTTTCTCGAACATGTGTAAATTTGACAGTTAAATAAACGCCAGTTGCCTGCCTGCCTGCCCGCCTGCCTGCCTGTGTGTGCCTCTGTCTGTGTGTGTTGTAAATTTGCGGTCAAAAGATTAAGCTGTTTGATCGCAAAATCAACAGCCACATAAAATGGATTAAAACTGAAATGCATTTCAATTTTTTTTTTTTTTTTTACATTCAACATTCCAGCGGGGGGTTTACTTGGCTTTCAACTCGATACCAATTGGCAATGAGCCCAAAATCGCACACTGATTGCTTTCTGTGGTATGCAATTAATGGCCTTTCCATTGGGTGGGTTTTTACTGATTTGTGACAGGCGGAATAAGGAATTGGGTGTACAAAATGGGTTGCATGCCACAAGTTGTGTTGTTGACACGAATGTCAACATCAATACTAAAAAGTAAATTCAAATGTAACTTTGAGTTGGAGCCAACTAAAAATTGTGTTTGAGTCTTGATAAACCGTTTCCAGAGTGTTCAGAGTTGACTTGAGTTTAGTTTTGGGATGTTCTGATGTTCAAAGTAGACTTGTTCGACTGTACAGCTGATTTAAGAACCTCCCGGTACCAGCATCAGCAGTCCTTGCCTATCCTACTGCAAGTCAGCAGCTGCCTTCTTATGCCTTTCTTATGGAATTCGAAAGGCGGCTTAACAGCAAACAATTTATACCCAATGCATGATAATTTTAAGCATGTTCGAGTTTACTCAATATGTAATACTGATTTGATTCCAGGAAAGATAACTCTCTTCTTCCTTTCCTCAGCTGTATTCCATAGCACATTCTTATACACTTCAAAGAGACACCCACACCAGTTTTGGTTTATTTAAGACTTTTGTAAAACAAAGAAATATAAAAACTTTTTGGGCTCAACTGGGATTCGAATCCAACTGACCGTACGAGCTGAACACGAATGGACCACCAACCACCAACTCCATGTCAAAAAAACTACTTAAATTTTGTCGCTCTCGCTCTCTCTAATCAAAAATGCTACTTCAATTTTGTCAACGAGAGCGTGATCTCGAAGGGGATTGATTATTTGTATTCGTTGCTTTGGAAATAATAATCGCAAATCCACATCTTCCTTGACGAAGTATAATCTTCACAATGCAGGGCGATGTGATCCGTGGGGAAAACAATTGAAGGAATGGCCACGTGAGTACAGATTGCAGCAGTTCGAAACTATCACGATGATAGAAAATATAGTCCAGGCATCCCAAGAAGAGAATCGTATAATTTGTGAACGTAATTTGTGTGCCACACGCCGAAATCATTTGGAAAGGTTGCGCGAACTCATCGTTAATGACAGCTTTGTCAGTATTGCTGGTCCAATCTTTTGAGTTACTGTCCACAAACTGCTCGGTCATCAGCTTGTAAATGCCACATTCGGTAACACTGTTAAAGTCTCCGCAAAATATAAGTGCAATATTCTGGGGATTGGTTATCTGACACCTTCACTGACTGCTTGTAGATGTGCTTGATATAGGTGATGGCGAAGTCCATTTGATCCGCAACGGGGTGGAAATACAAATGTGTATTAGTAAAGTAAAATTGGATCAAACAGCGCCTCCAGGAGGTCCAGGGCCAAGCTTCTCTCAATCTCTTGACAAATGTGTATTGGTCACTAGTAAAAAACGGTCACTGTTCTTGATCCTCAGCAAACACAGCTCTTGGGTGGTGGACCGATCACAGATTGCTTAATTTTGTCCCAAAGTGGCCTAGAAATCTGAAGTATAGCTTAGTTTTCGCCCAAGTGCAGCACGTACGTGGCTATCAAACAGATTGTATGTGAAGACTCGAATTGTTAAGGCGTCGTTTAATGGCAAGGCGGTGTACATCTGTCGCATCTCACAGGGACAAGTACCTGGCCCAGCCAGCACGGGGTATTTAGAAATATGTTCCAATGGAGGGTTCAAGATCTGATCTTCGTTGCGTGGAGTCACAACAATCTTTAAGTGGTAACCCATATCTTTCTGGCTAACTCGGTATGCTAAGCTCCCCACTTTGCGTTGTTTGGCCAGTTGCCCGAACCAGGGAGCTCAGATTTAAGCCATAAAAAGTCACTGTGTTCTCGTTTGGTCGGGTCAACTAGATGCTTTGCCAAAATGCAACTAGGTAATTGCAGTGCTGCTACCCACGGCTGGTTGAAGACCACATCGAAATGCTTATCCATTACCTGCAGTTTGATGTCAGTAACACGTTCACGAAGCAATTTGGCGAAAGTCACTGCAGAAATAGAGCGATCATTATTATTCATATAGAGCTCAAAGTGGACTTCACTTAGCAGATTGGATGGTGGAACATCATCTGCAGTCAGTGGACGATGCTTCCTTTGTTTTTTTTCAAGGCGTTTGCTCAGCTCCTTCTTAACATTATTTCGTATTCGGATGAGCGCTTGATCCACATGCTCATCCATGCGCCGGCAGAAGTGAAACTGCCGGTCCACCTGAAGTACTCTTAACATAGCGAAATCTAATATGCAGTTCCTTCGAATTGACAAAGTTGCGTAGATACACCTTATCCATGCCGACGGATCGACAAGCAGCAAAAGGGCAGCACATTTGGAATGGTACAAGTTCAAAAGGCTAGGGCCAACTCCTGAAAGCTTGAATTGAGTAATATACCCTGTACAGCCTAAGGCCTAAGTTGCTATGGCATTTAAATTGGCCACAATTTGCAATTGTGTACCAATTATTTCAAATAATAATAATAATATACCCTGTAAGTCGAGATTGAATTTTCAAGCTCATGCAGGGCTTACTCCAAGTTTAAAAATAGAGGAAAGCTAAAGTTTTAATAACCTTGTAGCTTGTATAATTGATATAGATTAAGGTTTTAAAAGATTTTCGGCAAACATTCTAAGCTGAGTTATTTCCCAAACTTTGCCACTACTTTGACCATTTGCTTGCCAGTTTGTTATATGGCTATACGATATATTTATCAGATTTTGACCAAACTTTCCACAATTGTGTGGAAACTGATTATGTTTATAGCTGAAAGGCCGTCTTTAAGCTACCATTGAAAACTAAAACTACTTTTTCCACCGATAGTTCCTATGGCAGCTGTATGTTATAGTCATCCGATTTGGATCATACTTGGCAGAATTGTGTGGTAGCATATAATACTGATCAGTAACAAGTTCCTATGGCAGCTATATGCTATAGTCATCCGATTTGGATAAAACTTAGTGGAATTGTGTGGTAGCATATAATATTGATCAGTAACAAGTTTGGTAGCGATAGCATTGAAAACAAAAAAGTTTTTCCAACTAAGACTTTTTTCAGAACTGTATTTTGTATGGCAGATATACCATATAGTTCTCCGATTTTAATAAAACTTAGTGAAATTATGTAAAAGCATAGAAAACTGATAAATGCGAGGTTTGGGGGCGATCGCGTTGAAGACAAAAAAGATTTTCTCACTAAAACTACTACCGATAGTTCCTATGGCAGCTATATGCTATAGTCAACCGATCCGGCCGGTTCCGATAAATGTGCAGCGTCTTTGTACCAAAAGACTTCTTGCAAAAGTTTGGTTAAGATAGCCTTAAAACTGACGAAGGAGATCGCATAGAAACAGACGGACATGGCTTTAATATATACTCTATAAGGGTATAAAAACTGTACATCGCCTTCATTGTTTTTGACATAGTATGCCTAAGATGTCTTTTTTATAATCTGAGCAATTTGGAGATGCTTACGAAGGTACTGAATTTCATACAACTTTTGTATACGGATAACGTTGCCGCATTCTGGGACGGAACTAAAATTTCAGAGTGGTTTAAAACCAATATTGGTGTCAAGCAGGGCTGTATCTTCAGCCCGCAGAGATTCTACTTGGAGGCAAATGTATCAAAACTCTGTTGTATGCCGACGATATACACATCTGATCATATTAATAGGTACACACATCAACTCTGACTTTAAGGTGCATTTTTAACAAAATTATGAGACCTGTTCATTAATTTGGCGATGGCTCGTAAAGATTTGCCTTCTTTTCTCAGACTAAGAACCAATCAAGCTTCTTCTTTAGTACAATGAGAACTTCGACCCATTTTTCTAACAAAAATAATTATTTAATTCTCTGTATTGACAGGAGCTATACTTAATTTACATTTAGTTACCAAAAGATCACTGATTACAAAATTATTCACTTGATACTTGTGAGAAACGGAGACTGTACCTATTATTATGATCAGGCGAAATGTGTGGTGGACTCGCAATTTATAGAAAAGCTTTGATATACGGGGCAGCCCCTCTTTCAACTCTTTGTCACAGTGTGGCCAGACATTGACAACAACAAAAAACCAAAAATTAAAAAGTTGTCAACACTAAAAGTACGAAAAAACTATCTATAATTAAAAAATTCCGGTGTGTACCTATTAATATGATCAGGTGTGTATGCATTCTCTCCAACTCGGCTTACAGGATGATTGATTAATGTTCTGTCTAATTATTGTCAGCAATGGAATGTGCAAATAAATATAGCAAAATCGAAAGTTATAGTGGTACGGAAATCCAGAGGCAAATATGGGGACTCGAACAATTTGATGATGTCAAATGCCCATTAACATTCTTTGTTAAAAAGCTGTTTAGATTAACGCAAAACACACCCAATTATGCCATATATAAGTACATAGAAACCGGGCTTCCATTACTATTTAAGTACACTCTGAGGCTTTACCTTTCTCTAAAACTAAATTTAGAAAATAGTGCTACATGGAGTGAATCGTTTGATCATATATTAGGAATAACTTGGGAAAATTAACGGGCTTAGTGTATTTAAAAGCCGTTTCAATCTGCTGTAAGGTTAAGAAGGAAGGTTAAGTGGAGCAAGTCAACTAATTGGTGGAGTACCTTGTCGGGGAAAATTGTATGACTTTAGCGTCATACATGCATAATGCTCAACGATATCGGGAGAGGTGTCACAACTGAAAGACCGGAGTGCCGACTTCTTGATGAAATTTCCACTATCTCGTGACGAGCGGGGAAGGTGGGTGGTTTAATGAAGATTTTAGCATGTCTTGGTCTTTGTAATAATCAGTAATTTGCTTTTCTTCGTTTTGGAATTGTTAACAGACATTCTTGAGAACATTCATTTCTTTTTTTGCAAAGCCAGTTGTAACAATTAAAATATGTTAACAAACTTTTTTCATCAATAAACCCAACTACTACTACTACAACTAAGACAGTAGATGCAGTATATAGGCAAAGACTGCTGATGAAGCAACCGGGAGGTTCTTGAAAGAGTCTTCTTTGTGGTGTGTAACATAACATGACCTCGAGCCGGCTAAAACTTGCTAGTTTGATAACACTAGGCAACAAGGTCCAGTATATTGAAGGGTTGGTGGTGATTCTAGATGATTTTCGTGTGCTGAACACGAATCTATTTTCAGAAATGGTCCATCACATCGAGATTTTTAGTAATTTGAGCTTCAAGTTGCAAAAAGTCCCTATTTTGAACCTTTTTAGACGCGTTTTGTGGGTAAACTATACATTTGTTTTGACTTTTTTTGATATTATCGTTAATTTCTATTTCTTAACTTTAAAATAAACTATCTTAAAGAATTCTACGATTTTTTTCAGCGAAGATATACCATTTTGAAAACATAGTCTCGATAATGATAAAACAACAAAACTGTCTACTGCACAAAAGTATGCCTTGCAGAAACAGTACAGCCGGCTAGTAATTTGTATAGAATTTCAATAACAATTTCTATTGCAAACTTTGGGGTAGCAACAATATATTGGGCTTATGTAAACTCGGATACAATTAGTAAAAATGTTATATCTTCTTTGGAAAAAATCGTAGAATTGTTTGGCATAGTTTATTTCAAAGTTAAGGAGTAGTTCTTACCGATCAAAGAAAGTCAAAACTAAAGTATAGGTCATATAGAAGAGTCATATAAGTCATTTGGTTGTATCTTTAAGCTCAAACTACTAAAAATCTCGACGTGATGAACTATTTCTGAAAACAGATTCGTATTCAGCGCACGAAAATCATCTAAAATCAACACCAACCTTTCAATATACTGGAAATAAGTTTAATTTTGTTGTGAAATCTTGAAGGTTACATATAAAATTGACTGACTGATTGATACAAACATCATCACCCAAACGGATCGTCTGCTTATAGAGAGACCTGTAGGTTTGCTCTATGAAATAAGGAAAATTCCATTACTAAGTGGATGATACTGCACAAAGTTTGTTTGTTGCTTTTTTGTTTTTTTCAGCGAATTTTAAAAAAAACCCTCCCCCAATGAAGAATGTTTGTGTGCACGCGGCCCTGTAGATCAGTTGCATTTGAGCATTTTCAAAGGCTATTCCGAATTCATTTACCTATAAAACAGCTGCTGGATCTGATTCTCCTTGGCCATGAGAGCAGAGAAACATATTTTTGGGTCCTTTATTCATCGTATTAAGTGCCGTCCATGGTATTTATAGCTGTTAAATGTTGAATGATCCTTTCATAAAAGACTATGAAAAGTTCAATATTAAGCAATCCCAAAATATCGCAGTGAAAAGGAGGTCCATCCTAATATACAAAGCTGTGTTGAACAAGTCTTTAAATCTTGAAAACAAATCAAATAGTTTTGGTTTGCTTTGCCAGCGAAAGGTTTAATTCAGTTCTTGTATATATCAAGTCATTTGAAGTTGTATTTGAAAAACCACACACACACAGACAGACACACACACACAAGATATGCCACCGCCTCCCCGCTTTCTCGTTCTTCGTTTTTTGTGGCAACTTTGTTGATGTCGCCGCCGGAGCATGCAGATTTCCAATTCAGTAGGTTTTCCTGCGTGTGTGTGTGTGCGAGTGTGCGAAATACTGGGGCAACAACTCATTAAAAAATAACACACAAAAACCCAAATGCAGACACGTTCAAAATATAAATACATAAACTATAAAAGCCAAGTGGGTAGCTGCATTGGAAGCTGTGAATGGGTTTTTGGAGGGGGGGAGGACATTGGCGCAATAATCATAAAAAGTCACAATAAAATGCCAAAAGCAACAGCAGTCGGGTAGGGCGATGATTATGGCACTCTCTGGTATTCTCCAGTAGAGTTACTCGTGCGTGGCTCTCGAATGAAACACGTTGCCTCCAACTGCACGAAAACTAACTCAACGGTACCGGAAACGGATGCGGAAGTGGAGAAGGCTAAAGGAAATGGAGATCCCAACTACCTTGGGCACATTTGTCAGTGCCTGCCTGCCTGCCTGCCCGGGCGATAGAATTGTGTATAAACTTTTTATATAAAATTTATAATTTTTTTTTTTTGCCACTTAGTCGACTCAAGGCATATCCAGTGTGATACGGCTCCCGGTTATACACTGGACATGTCATAAATAACGCAACTTGTGCCTTGTAAAAAAAAAGATAAAATATGCAGAGCGTGCGAGCCAAACCAAAAAAGCAGCTGCACTGTTTGAGGAATTGCCAAGCAGGGATAGCAATGAAATAGATATAGAATCAGCACAACTGTTGCTGAAATAAAATGTTCTCAAAAAAATTTGATAAAATTACTAAAACTACCATAAAATTCTGAAAGAGTCTAAAATAAATGATAATCATGATGATCTACGAAGCTATTGTGAGCTGTAGTACTAAAAAATCGAAGGTTATGTCCATTGCAGCACGAAGAAGCAGGCCAAGAGATGGGAAGTGTCTGCACATAAATGGAAGAACGCAAGAAAAAGTGCAATCCTACAAACATTTAGGCTTCCCAGTGTCCAATAATTGGAATTTCTCAAATCATATAAAAGGGAAACTTGGAGAAGCAAAAATTGCTATAAACGCTACATGGAGAACATTGCTGAGTAGAGACAACGTAAAGCCAAGTTGCAAATACATATAAGGTGTTCCAGGCAACCATAAGAAGCAGCATTTGTTATGCTGCTGAAATTTGGGGATTTCTTAGATTCGACGATCAAAAAAGCTTTCAAGCTACCGTAGAATACGCCAAATTATGCGATTTCTATAGAAACTGGCCTTCGATACGTATACAGAGTATACACTGCAACTGCATTTCAACTATATAGCCAGGGGTCATGAACATGCCGGAGAAAGTGAGTCAACTGCTTCGTTTTTTGATGACTGATTCACCATTTCAAATAACTGCGGGCTAAACTTTGATTGGGACAATATACATGGATGGCGTCATACACAAGCTGAAGTCATAAGAAAGCTTTGCGAAGAAGAGCATCAAATCTTTATAAACCGAGCTAGACAGAGTACTAAAAGGAACACTTATAAAAAGCTGACTCACAACCTGGGTCAATCAAACTATTTTCAACATAGCCTGGGAACAAATTGCATTAGCCATATTTTTAACTAATCTTTAGGCCACACAGAAGGAACTTGGATGAAATCTGCAGCCTATGTAATATGCGTGAGAAGGAAAATGTTCGGTACTTGTCCCATCCTTAGAGAGGTGCGATATCTCCACTTCCGTCGCATCACTTTAAACGAATTTGAACTCCAAAGCATTTTAAACGGAGAAAATTGGCGCATCCGATCAGCATTTTTAGCAGAAGCAACCAAATATTGGCGACAAATTATAAACAAAGATTTTTATATTTTTGATGTGAAACATCTTTAATTTCGATACGGAAAATTTTAGTAGGAGTAAAATTTGATTTCAGCGTCACGTGACGCTAACAGGGACTAAACAGTGACTAAACGGTGACTTATCAGTGACAAAAGAGTGACTAAACAGTGACAAAACGATGACTTAACCGTGAATTTACAGTGATTTAACAGAGACTAAACTGTGACTTAACCGTGCCTTAGCAGTGACAAAACAGTTACTAAACGTGGAGTAAGAGAGGATTTTAAATTATTTCTATTTTTAGCTATTTCAAAATTGAATTTATTATTTCTGCCTGTTATTCCTTTGCGACTGTTGTCAAGTGATCTTGTTGGTATTTCTACTACCTGTTACTTTTCTTCTTTGGAAAGATTGCCATTGCTGATTTATATACCATTGAGAGAGCTTGTGATTTTGAAATTAAGCCCTTAAATTTAGCATCATGTTTCACATTATCGGGGAAACGGTGAAATCATCACATATTCTTGATAATTGGGGAGCCTAAAAGACTTACCATGTCTTTGTATTCCTGTTCATGTTCCCATGTTAACCTGTTCCACGAGGAGGCAAGCCTTAGTGTCGTGTTTTAAACTCCCTCAAATATCCGTCACATGTTAATTTCGCTTATTTTTGACATTTGTGTTTGAGAGCGAAGCTCTTTTACGAACGTTTGACTGTGGAACTAAAACACATTCCCCAGCCATGACCGAACACATTCGCCAAATTCACACCGAAGGCTTGCCAAAGTCATGCATCACTGTGTGTTAGAGAGAGGGACAGTCACATTTTTGCCCTTTCTTCTTGGGGAACCCTGGAGTAAAACGAGTATTAGCAAAATTTGGTGTGGAAGGGTGCGAGGGTGGGAAGAGGGGTTAACAGTGACTTAACAGTGACTTAACAGTGACTTACCGAGAATTATCAGTGACTTAACAGTGAGTTGACAGTGACTTAACAGTTACTTGACAGTGACTTGACAGTGACTTAATAGTGACTTAACAGTGACTTAACAGTGACTTAGCAGTGACTTAGCAGTGACTTAACAGTGACTTAACATTGACTAAACATTGACTTATCAGTGACTTAACAATGACTTAACAGTGACTTGACAGTGACTTGACACTGACTTGACAGTGACTTAACAGTGACTTTACAGTGACTTATCAGTGACTTAACAGTGACTTAACATTGACTAAACATAGACTTATCAGTGACTTAACAATGACTTAACAGTGACTTGACAGTGACTTGACACTGACTTGACAGTGACTTAACAGTGACTTTACAGTGACTTATCAGTGACTTAACAGTGACTTAACATTGACTAAACATTGACTTATCAGTGACTTAACAATGACTTAACAGTGACTTGACAGTGACTTGACACTGACTTGACAGTGACTTAACAGTGACTTTACAGTGACTTATCAGTGACTTAACAGTGACTTAACATTGACTAAACATTGACTTATCAGTGACTTAACAATGACTTAATAGTGACTTGACAGTGACTTGACACTGACTTGACAGTGACTTATCAGTGACTTTGCAGTGACTTAGCAGTGACTTAACAGTGACTTATCGATGAATTATCAGTGACTAATCGGTGACTTATCAATGACTTAACAGTGACTTATTAATGACTTAACATTGACTTATCAGTGACTTATCAGTGACTAACCAGTGACTTAACAGTGACTTGACAGTGAATTATCAGTGACTTGACACTGACTTGACAGTGACTTAACAGTGACTTTACAGTGACTTATCAGTGACTTAGCAGTGACTTAACAGTGACTTATCGATGAATTATCAGTGACTTATCGGTGACTTATTAATGACTTAACAGTGTTGCAAGTATAGATGCTTAATCTGCTGCCATGGCTGACAAAGATGTACAAGAGATGTCTCCTGCCAGGTTCTGTTTCAGAAAACTGGTGGAAGGTAACAGTGTCCTTCATTTCCAAAGCTGTAAAGATAAACCACAACTTACCAAAAGTTATTAGGCCCATCAGTCTTTCATCGTTTCTGCTTAGAACCAAGGAAAGGCTCCTGGATCTCCACTTGAGGAGTAAGCTCACCTTAAGGCCACGCGCACACATGCAGCTGAATCTTCTTTCAATCATCTGACGGCTGATCCATGCAAGTCTAGTACGTCAGCAAGCCGAAATAAACAAACATGCTTGATTGATTCCGCAAAGCTGAAGTTACAACTGGATTTTAAAGATAAAATCTGTGTTGGTTGCGCACAATTGCATGTACAGAGCGTGGTCAAAATCAGCCTTATGTTCTGACGTCAGTTCATCTTTCAGCCGCATGTGTGCGCGCGGCCACAGTATAGATCTGTTGACACTGGGGGCATAGGGGACTCGCTGAATCAGAGAAAGTTTGCGTTGACTGCCTTTTCTCGATATTGAGGGAACCTTCAACAATGTCATAACGGCAGCTCGTGCCAAGATTGGCTCACACCCAATGATTACTCATTGGCTAAGGAACTTGCTCAGCAGCCGAGTGAACAACTCTAATCTCTGTGCAAGCAACATAAGAAGAAGAGCAACGAGAGGCACTCCACAATCACAACTCATCTTGGGAACCTTAGCGGTTGTAGAGTGATAGCTTACGCAGATGAGCTAGCTCTAATGGTAACGGGTAAGTTCTTACCCACAATCAGTGAACTACTGGATTCTGTTCTTGCTAACACCCTTCAGTGGGCAAAATAGAACGGTCTAGGGTTCAACCCACAGAAAACACAACTGGTGCTGTTTACAAGGAAACACACGATCCCGGAATTCATACCCAAATCCCTTGGGGGGAACGCAGCTCAACATGTTCAAGGAGGCCAAGTATCTGGGGGACATTCTGAAAGAGAAATTCCGAGGAAAGAATGAAGAAGTCATTAGGAGCGTACTACGGCTGCAAAAAGACTTTCGGTAGGAGATGGGGACTGAAACCGTATATCATTCACTGGTTATACACAGCGGTCGTCAGACCTATGCTTACATATGGAGCGCTGGTCTGGGGGGAGGCGTTTAACACCAAAGCCCTTCTAAACAACCTACATAAGATTCAAAGAGCGGCTTGCCAGTGTATTACAGGATCCCTGCGATCTAGCTTCCAGACGGTCCAGTACGTAATTCTGAACCAGGAAGCTGTAGACACTTTACTAAAGTATACAGCAGCGAGACTCCGGGAGGAACTGAAACTTCTTAAAGCATCTACTTCAGGCTACAGCAGTATACTGCTTGAAGTAGAAATAACTGCAAAGGCAAAGTAAACCAGCTCAGAAAGGGAACGACAACCTTAGAACCTGGTTCCCGGAGAACAAGCAATGGTAGCAAGAAACTGCCATCAGAGGGAGAGCGAGCTTACCATCTACACAGACAGTTCGAAGACGGTAGAGGGCACAGAAGCTGGAATCTTCTCACCGAAAAACTAGCTACACAGCTCTCACTCCGTCTACCGGACTGGTGTAGCGTTTTCCAGGCAGAGATCTATGCAGTCTGGCAAGCGACTAAATTAGTGTACACCTTGAACAAAGGTGTTAACAGTGACTAAACAGTGACTTAAAAGTGGCTTAACAGTGACTTATCAGTGAATAACAGTGACTTAACAGTGTCTCAACAGTGGGTTAACAGTGGGGAACAGTGAAAAAAGGGTGGTAAAAGCCGGGAAAGAGCAAATGGGGGAATAAGAGGGAATGCAAATATGAATTCACCATACGATCACTGGTATGTTGCTATTGGTCTGCTTTATGAACCTGGAAATGCTAATACAGTTAAATTCCAGGGGTAAGTGGGTTCACCGTTCTGGACCTGTTTTCAGCCTATATTAGAACCATGATAGAAGTCATAACAGGGCAATGCATTATACATAATCATTTGGCCATCGGAATACCCCTCCACGACTTCTTTCGTAGTTTTGAGAGTGAGTAGGATATAGAATGCATTGAACACCTTCAATGTTACTATAAAAACTATTCTTTAAAGACCTGCTTGGTCTGGCAAATATGTCCCTAATATATCTTGCTCTCTTGTTGTCGACTCTTCAAGATGGTTTAAAGATACCTTAATACCTTGATTACCCACAACAGAACCAATCCACAACAATTCTTTTGCTGATTTCTTTCCGGCTCAGTATTTCCAAAAACCACTCAGTTTCGATTCACGCTTCATTTCGTAAACCCCACCAAAAAGATTCGCAACAATGAAAATTAAATTTTGTATCTTTTTTTCCTCACAGCACTTGCATTTGGCCACAAAATGCATAAATCAAGACATATTTTGCAACTTTTTGCTCTTGCCGCCCGTGGCCCGGCTATCATCACATCAAGGCTCAGTTTTTCGCTGTTATCATTATATTCAAATTTACATAATTTGTGTTTATATTTTCGTCGACTGCAAGGAAACGCTTCAACAAAAAAAAATGAAAACAAACAACTAAAGCTGCCGGAGTGAGGTTGATAAACATAATCAAAGTGCCTGAAACATAACAAGCAAAAATGTAACGCGGAAATGCGGAACTTTCTCTCACCCACCCCCCCAACAATTCTCTATCTCTATCTGCCAAAAACTTTGCGCCGAATTAAAAACAAAACAAAAATGAGTAGTCAAAGTTCTGAGCAGAGCATTATACAAAAGCAGGAACAGCAAAAATATGTTTACTATTGCGACCAAAAGCAAAATGCAAAGAGAACAAGCAAATCCACTGCCCTTCCGTTTCTCCTTCCAAAAAATAAAAAAAAAAACTTTCAACGTTGTCAATTTGATTGCATTTCGGCGAGTTGTCGCTTCGGGGAAAATTCCTTTTTATGCTGATTATGATGAAATGGCCAAGTGGCAGAAGGAAACCCTAAATGAGAATTATTTAGTGTGAATTAAAGTAAGCACAAAAGCTACCGCAGTTCACCAAAGGTGAGTTCACAACAAATGATCCAAAGTTTGGACGGAAAAACACTTTTTTTTTAGTTTTTAACCGGTAAAACCGTATCAAACCGAAACCGTAACTGAAATACATTTTTAGAGCGAAGCTCTTTCGACTGGGCTTCTAATGCCAGAAAAATGTTGTCTCTGCTAAAGATTCTTTTGGGTATGACTTATCAGTGTCTTATCTGTGTATTAACAATGAATTGACAGTGACTTGACAGTGACTTGATAGTGAATTGACTTGATAGTAACTTAACACTGACTTAACAGTGACTTGACAGTGACTTGATAGTGAATTGACTTGACTGTGACTTAACACTGACTTAACAGTGACTAAACAATGACTTAACCATGACTTGACAGTGACTTGGTAGTGAATTGACTTGACTGTGACTTAACACTGACTTAACAGTGACTAAACAATGACTTAACAATGACTTGACAGTGACTTGATAGTGAATTGACTTGACAGTGACTTAACAGTGACTTAACAGTGACTTGACAGTGACATAACAATGTCTTGACAGTGACTTGGCAGTGACTTGACAGTGACATGATAGTGAATTGACTTAACAGTGACTTAATAGTGACTTAGCAGTGACTTGACAGTGACTTGATAGTGAATTGACTTGACTGTGACTTAACACTGACTTAATAGTGATTTAACAGTGACTTAACAATGACTTAACATTGACTTGACAGTGACTTGATAGTGAATTGACTTGACTGTGACTTAACACTGACTTAACAGTGACTAAACAATGACATAACAATGACTTGACAGTGACTTGACAGTGACTTGACAGTGACTTGACAGTGACATGATAGTGAATTGACTTGACAGTGACTTAACAGTGACTTAGCAGTGACTTGACAGTGACTTGATAGTGAATTGACTTGACTGTGACTTAACACTGACTTAACAGTGACTTAACAGTAACTAAACAATGACTTAACAGTGACTAAACAATGACTTAACAATGACTTGACAGTGACTTGATAGTGAATTGACTTGACTGTGACTTAACACTGACTTAACAGTGACTTGACAGTAACTTGATAGTGAATTGACTTGACTGTGACTTAAAACTGACTTAACAGTGACTAAACAATGACTTACCAATGACTTAACAATGACTTGACAGTGACTTGACAGTGACTTCACAGTGACTTAACAGTTAGATAACAGTTAAATTCACAATCGGACTTACCGTCGTAATGGGCTTCGCTTGTACCGATGTAACCGGTTCCATTTCGGTTTTTAAAATATTATGATACAAAAACTATTTGTAGTTTTTGATTATCGTCAGTGGAAGTCCCGAAAATTCATTTAGACTAATCGTGACTATCCACCAAGTCACCCTATCATCGCTTAGCAAAGTGTCCATCAATTGCTTAATACTGTGTACATGCATACACTCTCATTTCATTCTGGGCTTGCAGTTTTCTTGATTTCACCTTATTTAAACCTCTTCCTATTCAGATATACAAATAGAAATTGCTTCAGAAAGCTGTCTAACGGAAATATTTTACATATGACAAAATCAAAAACGTTAGCCTGTGCTCTCTTTGAAATAAAGAATTTGTGGTAAGCATGTATTCTGCCCACCGAAGGGTTTAAGCAAGTGCAGATTTCAGTAGTTTACTGATTGTGGATAAGAACCCACTCGTTACCATTGGAATCAGGTCATCTGCGTATGCTGTCAGCCTTGCAACCACTAAACCAGGTTCCAAAAAAGCGGGAAAATGACTTTCATCCCCCGGTGGAGTGCCTCTCTTTACTCTTCCTCTTATGTTGCCTGCACTGAAATTAGAGTTGATAACGTAACGAACCTTTAGGAAGAAAACTTTTTTAGAGTTTCAGTTGTTTTTAGCCTCCAAACCCTATTTACCCTAAATGAAGCATTGGCCGCCCACGTTAGCCAGCAGCTCTGCGGTTATCCCGCTACGTTACCAGGGATCGACTTGAGCTGCAGCAAGCCCCCATTCGGGCTCTAGATAGGAGCCGAATAGTTAGCCCTCCATCTTCATAAGTGATTATCTCCTACTCGTTTTCCCCTAGTAATTCCTGCAATGTCTTTAAGCAGCTTATTCCGACTTCTGATTTTCTTTTGATCACTCTTAGAGGGCGTCTGGCGAAAGATAACAAAGGGTCAGAATCGAAGCCGTTCATTTTGACTTTCTATGTAGGAAAAATGTGTGCCATTCTCAAGTTTCTGTACACCAAGTTTCATAACGATCAGTTAACCTATAGTCGAGCTATAGGCAAAACAAAATTCAGTGCCACTGCGCTAGCGGCTGCCATTACAACAAACTTAAGTATAAAATTGTCTGCTTGAGAGTTTGGACATTTCCTGATTGTTCTGATTAGTCTGAGAACCGGAACTGCTAGCCCCGATATAAAAGAAGTGAGGGGTAAACTGTAGTAGGCAAGGGGTACCCTAATGTAGTAGGCAAGAAGTACCCTATATATTCTATTATTAAGCGTTAAAGAATAACATACATGTTTTTGAAGATTGGTCACACTAAAAAGAATGTCTGATACACACAGACATAAAACGAATGTACATACATAAGCTAAGCGCAAATTGAGAATAAAGAACAGTCTTAAGCGAGAGTCGAAAGAGATCAGACGCATTTTTATTGAATTGCTGGCGCCAACTCTACCACAAAACAAACGAATTTTAATTTGTGACGAAATTCACACTTTTACAATGACGAAACTGTAAAATTATGTCAAAATACAACTTTTCAACAACATGCGATTTGTCGCTCAAGAAGAAACAGACACATGGAACAGCACACAGCTTGCAATCATTGAGGAAGCCGGCAACAGCTGCCAAGGTGTAGTTTTGACAATGGAATTTTTTCTACAAGTTGTGAAACAGCAACGCAAACACATATACACATAATTACAAACGGCAAAGGGTGATCTTGTTGTGCAAATGACACCGAACTCCTGTCTGTCGCCCTGTGCCTACACCTGCTGCCCACATCTGCTGTCCACGTACATGTAACCGATCTCACGTTGGCTTAGCATCCGACCAATTTTTTAGATCTTACATTGAACGCAGCCTGCCAGACGATCGTTGCGAGTCAGTCTTAACTTATGAAAGTACGCCGCGCAGCTGAATATGGGTTGTCATCCCATCTTTCATCATCAGCGATGTTTATGCAGAACGATCCCTATAGCCGATCGATTTCAAGCAACCTGCTACAACTCGATAGGCTCTTTGTTTGGCAATTGATGCCAGCCTGAGTTTACCTACAATTTCTCGATCTCAAACTAAAGCCCACAACAAGTGGCAAACAAAGCCCTCAAAAAATGGCAAACAAAGTACACAACGCGTGGCACACGAATGTCTCTACTCAGGGTGTAATACACAGTACTATTGACTCTGCAACCTTAACCCTGTTTGGGCGAACTTGATTATCGACGCCCACTTGAAACAACGAGTTGGCAATAAATGTATGGAAAACATTTAAATACTTTATTTAAGGTCTATAAACTTCGGAATGATTAAGATCGGCTGAACGATATACTCAAGTTATGACCATAAGAGACCTGCTACTGCAAGTCGGACTATCTTACTTGCTTCGATCCATTTCCATTGTAAAATTTTTGTAGTAAATCTAAAAAGAATCGAACCACCCACAACATTGAAACGTCGAGCCTTTCTATTCATACTTACATTTCATTGACCCACTTTACCCCCGCGAAAGCAAAAAAACCTCATCTATACCTTAAGCTGGCGCATAGTAACTACTTCAATCTTAAGCCAGTGAGTCGTCAGTCGTCAGACGGTTAGTCATTTAGTCAGATGCTGCAATCCTTTGCACAAATTCTTGTAGGTAAAGCGACATTTATTTTCTAAGAAAAAACTCTCTCACTCTTTCTCTCTCTCTCTGATGAAATTTGCTAACCAAAAAGGTAAATCCTTAGCGAGACTGACAGAGCAAGCATGGGTTGGGGGGGGTAAACTAGTAAATTTAAGCGAATATACATAACTCTGCCATACATAAGAGGCAGCTGTAAGCCAAGGCAACGAAATCCGCATAATAAAAATCGCATTTAGCATCAGCACCCACATCCGCCGCTTCCTCGTTGCTGTGCGACTCATGAATATTATTACGCATACGCACTGTGTGCGCTTTCGTTTTGAATGAGCGCTTGTGTGTGTGTGTGTGTGTGTGTGTGTGTGTGTGTTGCGGGATTTGAAGTGAATTCAATACGGATTTTATTTTAATACCATTGAAGGCAGTCCACCCCCCTCTCCCCCCACGCAACCACTCTAATGACAACTATTTAACTGATTTCAAGTCACTTGGTCCATGATGAAAAACAAACTGTGTTGTGCGAGTGCAAAAAAAAAAAAAAATAAGTAGAAACTTAATCAAAATCCATGTATTGTCATTGTAGTATACCGTTGAAGGGGTCCAGAGTCAAGACCAACTTTTAAAATGAAATTTTCCATCAAGCCAGAATACAAGAGAAAGAGCAAAAATGGCAGGCAAAAAGAAAGCAACAAAAAAAAAAAACAGAAAGTTCAATTGATAGACAAATTGAAAACATTTTTGTGTCAGGTAATGAAAGTTTTAACGAATGAGAAAACAACATATGAAATTTAACAATTTTTTAAAGGCTTTAAAGTTAGATTTAGAGGTATTTCAAGGCAGCAGTAACTCAGCGGCAGTTAACAAAACTTGGAATTATGCATATTGAGGTCAAATGCTCGTCTGTTTGTGCCGAAAATCTTCACAACAAATGCTTAACATGAAATAAGCGAACGAAACGATTGATGAAATGCCTCTCTGATGGGACAAATTACATTCCTCACTCCAAAAAATTGAGCTGTTACCCGTGAGACTCTAAATTTGACGCCATTTTAAAATCAAGTTATTCCCCATCAAATCCACAAAATATAAAAACTGTCTATTTTATGTATCATTGTTAAATTTGTTGACAACATGTCTCTGTCCTTCTACAGCAACAAAACAACAACAAGATTCCCCCCCGAACATTTAAATTAAATTTCCGCTTAAGCCCAAAAGTCAATGTATAAAAAATCCGAGTACAGAAAATTGCTACCGGACGAATGTACCAAAATGCAGCACACATTTTACCAAAATATTTTTAACAACAGCGCAGCAAAAGTCCATGAAAAACCAACAAAAAAAACAAAAAAAAAAACACAAAATAATTGCACATCAGACAATGCGGAGAGCATTTAATTGAATCAAGTTTTGCATGCACATAAATAAAATATATGTCAATCGAAACATATATAAAAAACAGTAAAAACATGTCCCGCTGCTGGCTTATGATATTAAAGCGAATGTTTTCCCGCAATCCGTACGCTTCAGACCACGTCTGGTGAATCACTTTTAAAGTGAATGTCAAAACCGAAAACAGTTTGGTGGGATTCGCTGAGTTTGAAACTGTAGAAGTAGAAGAAGTAAGCCGTTTGCACACTTATATAATATTTTTAAATAGCTTAGTATAAGGAGTAAGGACTTTAAATAGTTATAAATTTTGTTAAAAATCCTCTGTGACAATTTTGAGCCTATATTTAAGAGCAGCAGAGAGATAAGCAGCAAGCGTAATCCTGTTTTCTGACTTGAGTCGATCTCTAGTTGTTTCCATTATGAAATACCTTTCTCCGAAATATTTGTATCGTAGTTCTCCTAGGATTGGGCATTCTGAGAGGAAATGGAAGGTATCCTCCCTGGTGCTCATGTTACAAAGCGTGCACTTCTCGTCGCTTATTGAGTGGCAGCAGCTTGGATCTCGCTTGAAATATTTCTTTTATGGCATCCACCGAAAAATCATCTCTAAAGTAATTATTTTGACCCAGATTGAAGTTTCGGCCTTTATACAAAAACCCGAGTTTCGCTCCTTCGAGCAGTAACCTCAAAGGATTTCCGCTGGGCTTCATCAATTCTTTCCAGTACAGTGTCGTGCGTTCTTCTCCATCCAGCTATGTCTTCTATATCACAAATAATACTTTTAGCCTGGAAAATTTTGCGCCATTCTGCAAAGCACTGCGATTGGTCGCTAAGGATTTTGCATAGCGACTAACTTAGGAAGTCTGTTCTGAGGTAGATCCATGATTTTCCTAATATACATCTATATCTGGACATCATCAGCGTACATATGGACTTTAGAATTAGACAAATTACTTGGAAGATCATTAACATATACAGAAAACAACAGAGGTCCTAATACCGAGCCTTGAGGAACACCTCTCGAGAGGTTTTTGAAATCAGAAGTGGAAGATCCCGAGACCACGGCTTGTAATCTATCTGACAAGTAAGACCTGAGAAAAATTATAAATATTGTTGAGCTTAGTGCATAGAATATCATGATTCACCGTATCAAAACACTTGCTGTGATCAAGGAGAGTCAGGAAAACAACATTGCTTTCATCCACCTATTTTTCTGATTTCATCAGCTATGTTTACGAGCGCTGTTGTGCACCTTCTTTTCCTTCTAAATCCCGATTGCACTTCACACAACAATGAATTGCTACCAAGAAATTCTTGTATTTGTGCAGCCATAATACGCTCAAATGCTTTTGCCAAGAATGGGAGAATGGAAATTGGCCTAAGCTCATCATTACCTTTAGGTATTGTTAAGTTTTTTGCTCTTTTCCATATTTCAGGAAAAGATGATGTGATGAGGACTGTATTAAAAATGTGTGTAATATGCTCAAGAAGAAAAGGAAGAAGTAGGTTTAAAAATTTTAGATTAAGGTTGTCAAGACCAACTGCATTTGATTTGATCTTAAGGATATTTTCTAAGACGTCACAAGAACTGACACACACACAAAACTAAAACTATTATCACAGTAGGGGACAGAATTCAGGTACATGTTGCAGGCAGCTTCAGGTATTTGGTTTTTTATAAATTGATCATTTAGTTTGTACACGTCATTGTCAGTCTTAGCTTGAGGTTTATTATTGAGTATTCCCAAATTTTTAAGATCTCTCCAATTGTGTCGCGTCGATATAGAGTTCTGAAATTAATTACTGTAGAAGTCACGTTTCGTGTTATATGTATATTGTATTTGTCGTCATTTTTCGAAGTCTTTTATACCCATTTTTGAGCTCATTCGTTTTATAACGCTTCCATCTTTTGTAATCTATTGTACTTGTAAATTTACAAATTTGTAAAGGACATTGGTAGTGACTTTCCCTCAATATAACTTTAATCAGTGTCCTTTCTTTGTAGGTTAGTTCTTCAATCTTCTTATCTTGTGAAATCCTATTGCATGTGCGAGACTTGCATGTTATCTCCATCTATAATACTAACATTTTGTATTAAGATTCAAAGCTAATTGAATAAGTTCTAGGATACTAGAATTCTCAAATTCTTTATTCCAAATCGTTGGGAATAAAAACCATTTTATGAACCAGTGGTTGAGAAACGAGTTCTGGGTTCCGGGCAAGGTTGCAATCCGGATCTGAACCGAGCCCCAAAGTATCAAACCGGACCATGAACCAAACCTTTCAAATATTTAAGATCTAATTTAATAATTGCTAATAAATTTTATCATCTGTTCAGCAGGGGTTTATTAAGCGTCGGACAATTTGCTTGAATTTACTTTATTGGTTAATGATGGGTTTCTTAAGAAAAAGCAAACTGATGTCATTTACATCGAAGCTTTTGACTCTGTTAACCATGATTGGAAAGGATTTCCCGCCTCTTTTTTGCATTGGATCTCGTCCCATTTAAAAAAAAATCTACAAAGTTCTGCTACGTTCTGACACTTCAAAGCCTGTTTCTGTAACTTCTGTTGTACCGGAAGGTGGCCACCTAAATCCTTTGTTATGCTCTGTACCAAAGGTACACAAAGTATATTAAGTTTGTGCAAAAGTATGTAACAGGGAGAAGGAATCATTTCCGACCCTATAAAGTATATATATTCTTGATCAGCATCAACAGCCGAGTCGATATAGCCATGTCCGTCTGTCCGTCTGTCTGTCTGTCTGTCTGTCTGTCTGTCTGTCCGTCCGTATGAACGAAGAGATCTCAGAGATGGTAAGAGATAGAGGTTTGACATGTATGGGACATATATTTCTTATACTTGCAGGCAGATCCAAGTTTATTTTCAATTTTTGCCACGCCCCGTCGCGCCCCCGCAATTTGGAAAAAACTTCATATCTCCTACAGTTTTGGAGATAGATCGTTCGTTTCTTCTAGAGATACCTTGTAAACAAAATTATTTATCGATTTGCTGAAGGAATGATAAAGATCGGATGAACGATACTCAAGTTATGGGCAAAAAACGGCCAGTTAACAACACCCACCCCCCCACCAACAACCACAGCAACATACCCTAACCGTTCAACACAGGCAATCTTAGTGCGAGAGAGAAGAGAGAGAGAGAGAGAGAGAAACTTAGAGAGCGCACCGCGTTGTGCGCGGGGTGTTAACTGGCCGTTTGACTCCTGAGCAAATGCGAGTGTAAGGGTACAGAGTATGTTATAGTCGGGGGTGACCGACTTTTTTCTTGTTTTAATATTGCCGTCGTGCAACTTCTGCTTTTATACCCTTGTAAAGGGTATTATAATTTTGCCCAGAAGTTTGCAACGCATAGAAATATTCATTTCTGGCCCCATAAACTATATATATTCTTGATCAGGGGGACGAGCTGAGTCGATTGAGCTTTGTCCGTCCGTCTGTCTGTCTGTCCGTCTGTCTGTCTGTCCGTCTGTTTCTACGCAAACTAGTCTCTCAGTTTTAAAGCTAACGAGCTGACATTTTGCACAGAGTCTTCTTTTTACTGCACGCTGCTAATATGTCGGAACCGACCAGATAGGATGACTATATCTTATAGCTGCCATAGGAACCATCGGTCAAAAAATGGGTCTTAGTGAGAAAAACTTTGTTGTTTTCAATGTTCGCGGCCTTAAATTCGGCCATTATTAATATTATATGCTTTCAAATAGATTTGCAAATTTTGGTCAAGATCGGATGACTATATCTTATAGCTGTCATAGAAACCATCGGTCGGAAAATGGGTCTTAGTAATAAAAACTTTTTTGTTTTCAAAGCTAGCGTCATAAAACTCGGCCATAATTAATATTATATGCTTTCAAACAGATTTGCAAATTTTGGTCAAAATCGGATGACTATAACATATAGCTGCCATAGGACCGATCCGTCGGAAAATGGGTCTTAGTGAAAAAAACTTTTTTGTTTTCAAGTAAATCGTTCTTAAAGTCGGTGATTCTTAATATTAAACGCTTTCAAACTAATTTGAAAAGTTGATCGACATCGGGTGACTATATCTTATGGTTGCCATAGGACCGATCGGTCGGAAAATGAGTCTTAGTGAAAAAAACTTTTCTGTTTTAAATTTTATCTTTCTTAAACTCCGCGATTGTTAATAAGCGTTCTTAAACTCTGACATTTCAAAAACAGCATTTGCAAGGGTATAAAAACTTCGGCACAGACGAAGTTAGCTTGGCCTTCTCGTTCTAAAACCAGATTGGCAATCATTTAGTTTGGAGTTTATCGTTAGAAATTAATGAATTTGAGCTGCCATTAGGTGCTCGCAAACTTTCGATAGGTATGGTAAAATCGATATTGGTCTATATTGAATGGATGATTTTGGGATCGGCAGTATTTTTGCAAGCTTCCACATATTTGGAAAGATGGACGTGGTGAAGGCAGTGTTCATAACATAAGTGATATGATCAAGTATAAGGGAAAGAAGTAATTTAATAAACTTAGGATTCATATCATCATTCATATCAAATCTTAAGGATACATTCAAGTACATGAACTTACACACATATAGCTAAAGCTATTATCACAGTTGGAATTCGGATCAATATTAAGGTACATATGTATTTGTCGTAGCTTCAGGTATTGCTATTTGGGTGAGTTTAGTATTAAGTATATTTACGTCCAGATCAGTCTTCAATTTTGGTTTGAGCTTACCTATTCCTAAATTTTTGAGTTCACTCCAAGTTTGTCTGCTCGATATTGCACTGTTAAATTTATGATTGTAATAGTCTCGTTTGGCTGTGTTGATTACTTTTATCACATTTGTTCTCAGATTCTTAAAAACTGTGTAGAGATCATCAGTTCTGCAATAGGCATTTTTGTTTTGACTTTTACACACTTTTCATAAAGACTTTGGACATTCATATTAAGTGAACATAGCTTAAGAAAGACACAGAATTTGTGCTTTATATCCTAACAGTTGACCAAAAATTCAATTGTCTGAACATTTGGTAAGTTTATGGAGTGCACCAAGACATAGAACAGACTTTGGCAAACATAAGATACTTCGATGGGAAATACACAAATCATTTATACGTTTTTTATTGACTTTTCAGCTGCCCCATGTATTGATTGCTGGATATGCTTATTAGCATTGATTGATGATTAACTTAACACAAAAAGAAACATCTTGACAATGCATAGATTATTGCTTGCGGTTTTTGTTCAAGTTGGATGCAAATGATTTCTAATCATTTCCATCTCCTGGCTAAATCAATTGGCTGCCTCTTATTCAGGCCACTCAGGAGAAGTTATCATCAACACGCCCACCGACAAACAAACAAACAAACACGCATACACACACACACACACATGTATAATATGATCAGGCACATATTGAATGGTCTCCTCACCCACCCAGCACATTGTACCATCGTTTTGTGTCTCAGTCATTGGTTTTGTGCCGAATAGGCTTTCATTTATAAGCCAATTGTATTTCAATTGAATTTGTCCCAATGTCTGTTCTGTTCTGTTCTGTTCTGCTCTGTTCTATCTACATATATTGTGTATTCTTGCGGAGGTCTCCATAAATCAAATATGCGCCAGCCGGAAGCAACGAAAATACAAATTGTGCATAATACGGCTACAATTTCCGATTGGCAAATAGCAAATAGTTGAACGAACATTTTTGCCTCCGGCTTACGCATTCAATTCGAGTTCTTAAATCGTCAAGGAGAAAAACTTTCGAAAAGCAATTTTCATTGTCCAGTCTTTTGTGTGTCCAACTAGTTAAATATTTGCTCATGTTGAAAAGTTCTCGTACCTTTTTAGAGTATTTCAGTGTCGCACAGGTCAGTCAGGTAAAATGGGTAAACAGTATCAATCTTTGACAGCCACAAACTGTCTCAGTTTTTGCTTTTGTCCTTGAAGTTTTCACTGCCAATTTGTCAGCAAGTTGGCAGCTTTCATTGCATTTAGATAAAAAACAACAACAACAAAGGGGAAAGAGAGAAAGGGACAGCGCCACATATTTAAAATGCAATAAATCATTCACAGCTCTTTCACTTACTTAACGAACTTTTGCCACATCAACTTTGGGCCAAAGTTTACTGTTTTGCTTATATTTATAAGAAATCCCACACACCCCCTTCCTACCCCCCCTTATAATGATAAACGCTTTGCGTATGGCTGGAGATAAAAAAAAATAAAATAAAATAGCAAACCAAAAAGTTCGCTATTAACCTTTTTTTTTTCATTCTTTCTTTTCGTTGTTGGCCATAAAACATGCCAGAAATAGCAATTGGTTTATATCGAATAGCCCCGGCAATGTTGAAAATTTATTTCACGCACGTGAAACGGCAACACAAACAGCGGAGAAAATGGCCCTGTGGCTTTCACCTGGCCAAAGCTGGTTGGATAAGAAGTGGATAAATCCTTGTTCTTGGCTTGCGAAATTAGCATAAATAAATGATTTTCCCATGTGAATGATAAGTGCAATGAAAGTAATTGATAAACTGAAGGCTGCAAGGGGGAACGGGACAAGGTCAGACACACTAATGGTTGGATTTTGTAACTATTTTGATATTTTCATAAGTTTCTTTATAACATTTTAAACTGCAGCTTGAACAGAATGTGGCGGAATTAAGAGTTCTTATCCCATGGGATAGGCTTTTGGCATTTTGGACACGTCCTGTACTTGAATACAGCTCGTCATTCTGGTGTCCGTAGTATAAAAAGCATATGGATCGTCACAAAATTAAAGCAGCTCGGACCGCATTTTCTTTAAAGAAAAATATTTGAATAAACTTACAACTCTTTCCTATTTGTTCTTAAAATTCATCTAAACAATATTTTAATTTAATTTAATTTTTCAATTTATTTGACAATATTCCTGGTGCTACAAGTATAAACTTATGATTATTGCACCAGTCACAAAAACAATTCTCAGGGGAAAATATTTAGAGCATCCTAACTTATTATAATTTTACAAATTTTAATTTAATTTTGATTTTGATTAATTATTAAAAATAATATATATATATTTATCGATTATATTTTATGAACTACATGTTCTAATTTTTAAGGTGAGTATTTAATTTGGCCCTAAATTGCGTTGCACTACTAATATTTTTTAAATAGGGTGGGAGTTGGTTCCAGCAACCGAACAGTATTCACGAAAAAATGTTTCTCTGAACTGGCTAGTTTATGTCGCATTGTTTTCAAATTCATGGTTCTTGTTGAAGAGGCAAAGCTTAATTTAACATATAAATAGGATGGCTGATTAGTATGTATTATGCAGCAGTATTAGAGATCTGTATCCAGTCCACGTTCTGAAGTCAAGGTCGTATATCTGGTTAGCGAAGTGCGTAATGTGGTCCGATTATCTTCTATTATAGACATATCTAGCAATATTGTTGAATGTTACGTTTAATCTTCTCTGAGAGGCAGCG
This sequence comes from Lordiphosa magnipectinata, assembly GCA_037044535.1. Taxonomy (NCBI): domain Eukaryota; kingdom Metazoa; phylum Arthropoda; class Insecta; order Diptera; family Drosophilidae; genus Lordiphosa; species Lordiphosa magnipectinata. Next base: position 257,679 of record JBAMBO010002445.1, read on the forward strand.
TCACAATTCCCAAATAATTCGATCCCATAGCAAAGCATTGGTAACAAGTAAGTCTGATATTTGTAGTTAAAAAGCACTTACTGAAGGATAGTTGTCTTTGAATTCCATGGGTTTTCCCTGCAGCTTTAGTTACTTGATCATTCCAAGTTAATGTGTCATTAAATGTTATGCCTAGATTAATAGCTTGCGATACATATTCTAATGGTGTACACCTATCCCTCGCTTTGCGTCGGGGATACGTTCCAAAAAAATACGACGCAAATTGAAACGACGCAAAGTGAATTAGGATTTTCTATAGCAAACCATGTAAAGTTCGAAGATGGGTTCCAGGGTTACAAAAATACTACTTTTTAAAAAGAAAATTGAGCAAAGTGATCATTAAAAAAAAACCAAAATAACATTTCATTTTATTACATATTATACATATAAAACCCAAAAGAAACTAATTCATTTAAAACAAAATAAATTCTTCAATTACATACTCAATTATGAAAAATAAAATTAGAATTAATCACTCTCTGACGAGTCTTTAGTGTCTGTTGTGGTAGGCCGGCTTTCTTTAAAAAAAAATTGGTCCAATGTTTGCTGAACATTTTTTTTTTTAAGCGTGAAATACATTTCCTTGTAGCAATTGATATTCGTAGCTACCGCCTGGGACACTTTAAGACTCCTTTCGCTGTCGGGATCGTTTTTTAATAAAATATCCATACCTTCGTCAATCAAACACATCGCTTTGGAAATTTGTTGGGAGGTTAAATTTTGTTCTTTTGAGATTTCTATTGAACTGTCAGAGTCATCTTCTTCATTAGCAATTTGCAATTCCAGTTGCAAAAGTTCTTCATTGGAGAATTCTTGGTTGTGCGAGTTTAGCAATTCATTTATGTCAGTCTCCTCTATACCTTCAAAATTAAACTTTCTAGCTAAATTAGAAATTTCATGACGAACAGCTGGTGTATCATCAACTTCTACAGTGCATTTTCGCTGAACACATTCAGGCCATATTTTGCGCCAAACACCATTCATGCAAGATGGTTTAACCTCCTCCCACGAACCGGATATAATTTTTATGGCTTTCATAATGTTAAACTTTTTCCAAAACTCTAGCATGGTAGGTTTATCTTGTCCATCAGTCTCACTTATAAGAAGTTGAAAGGTTCGTCGAAGGTAATAACTTTTAAAAGTCGATATTACTCCCTGATCCATGGGCTGAATAACTGATGTCGTATTAGGCGGCAAAAATACAAATTTCACGTTTTCTGACAACTCATCAATGTAAACTGGGTGGCCAGGAGCATTGTCTACTAAAACCAAAGCCCTGAAGCTTAAGTTTTCCTTGTTGCAATAAGCTTTAATTTCTGGAATAGCACATGTTGAAACCCAGTTTTGAAATAAAGATGCTGTCATCCAGGCTTTCTTGTTTGCACGCCAATGGACAGGAAGAAGATTCTTTGAGCAACCTTTCATAGATCTTGGGTTTTGTGATTGATAAATAAGAAATGGTTTAAATTTAAAAATCACCATTTGCATTACCACCAAGAAGAAGAGTCAGTCTATCCTTGCTAGCTTTAAATCTGTGAGGTAGACGTTTCCAAAATAATCCAGTCTCGTCAACATTAAAGACTTGTTTTGGATCATAGCCACCTTCATGAATTAATGCTTTTAACTCTTTTGGGTAGAGTTCTGCAGCAGCTATATCAGCGCTAGCTGCTTCACCTTTAAAAGCAATGCTGTGCAGATTTGCTCGAACCTTGAATCTCTCAAACCAGCCCTGACTAGCTTCAAATGTTTCATTCTTGGTTGTATTACTATCACTAGCATTATCGCTGGATACTGCTTGACTTTTTATGTCATCAAATATGCTTTTGGCTTTCGTCTGAATTATTCTTGTACTCAATTGTATTCTCTGTGCGACTTGATTTTCAATCTAAATAGAAAGCAAGGACTCCATTTTGATCATCAAAGCACTCCTTGTACGAATCATCGTTTTAGCATCTAATAATGTTGCAGATTTTGCAGCCTCTTTTATTTTATCCCCATCTCGATCTCTAATAGTTCTGACAGTTGTTGGAGCCAGGCCAACAGCCTTTGCTATCTCCCACAGCTCTTTCGCCTTTATTAAATCGCCTGCGTAGCGCAATTAAGGTGTTGCCACCCTTTAAAAACATATTAACGACTTCATCCCAAAACAACGCAACATCGAAAATCTAACGACGCACAATGAAAATTAGTTCTAATTAAGAAGCGATGCAACTTCGAAAAAACGCAAAACGAAACGACGCAAAGCGAGGGATAGGTGTATTGTCAATTATTAATTTCGCAAGATCTCTTGTACTCAATGATTTTTTGTATATAACTAGGCATTTGCACTTTGCTGGGTTTTAATGACAGTCCATTACACTTAGCCCATTCATTAACACTTAAAAGATCACAATTACAAAAATTGACACACTCATTTATTTTACTCAAAGGACGACTAACATACATTTGGACATCATCTGCGTACATGTGGACATTACAATTACTTAGCAGGTCAGGAAGGTCATTTACATATAAGGAAAAAAGAAGTGGACCAAGAACTGAACCTTGGGGAACACCACGTTTAAGATACAGTATGGATGAGGTTTCGGACTCCGAAACCACCGCCTGCTTTCTATCGCATAAATAGTATTTTATTAATTTAATGGCAGTATCAGTAAAATTATAAAATTTGACTAGCTTGGTAACTAATATTTCGTGATTAACCGTGTCGAAAGCTTTGCTGAAGTCAAGTAGTGTCAGAAAGGTCACATTGCCATCATCTATTTGTTTTCTAATGTCCTCAGTGATGTTCAGTATTGCCGTGGTGCAGCTTCTATGTTTTCTATAACCAGACTGTTTATTACTAAATAATGAGTTATCTGTCAGAAATTTGCTTATTTGTAATGCCATCAATTGTTCCACAACTTTGGACAAAAACGGTAATATTGAAATGGGCCTATATTCACTGTTCTCTTTTGGGATTGGGACTATTTTAGCTAATTTCCATAAGTTTGGAAATGTCGATGTAGTGAGCACTGTGTTGCATATATGGGTAATATGGGGAAGGATTTGTGGAAGAATAATTTTGATAAACTTGGGATTCATATCATCTAATCCAATTGCATTTGACTTAACTTGAAGTACACATTCAAGAACATCACACTGATCCACGCACATAAAGCTAAAACTACTGTCAAAGTTTCTATTTGGTAAAGTTTCAAGGTACATGTTGGATGTAGCTTTAGGTAGACCAGAGTCAACAAACTTGAGATTGAGATCATTAATGTCAGTGTCAATTTTACTTTTACCTCTTTCTTTACCAATTCCAACATTTTTTAGCTCACTCTATGTTTGTCTGGTCGTTATTGCACTTTTAAATTTTTCCGAATAATAGGAGTCCTTGGCGGTCTTGATTAAGTCATATACAGTTTTTCTAAGTAGTTTAAAGCGTCGGTTTCCATTTTTTATATGCTATGTCTCTTTGCGATATATGAGCAGCTATGTTTTTATTAAGCCAGGGGTTTTGCTTTGGTCAATTACTAAATAATTCTTAAAATAAATAACATGTAATAATTAACTAAAAAAACCATAGTGGAAAAATATAATATGTCGCGTTCGCAATGTCACGTATCGAATCATATTTTATTCTGAAATAAAAAAAAATAAAGATAATTTTTCGACCAAATAAATTCTAATGTACAGTAAAATTATTCAACAATATTTTAAAACTAACCGCACTATATGGTTTTGGCAGATTTCGCTAAGTTTTGCTTTTATATTGATTGCCAAAAAAACCACTTCCGTTTTTTCTCGCATGCGAATCGCTTTTTGATTGGCACCTTGCACTTGACACCAGCACTAGGTATGCTCTGTACTTTACCACTAATTAAAGAGCTTCGAAAATGCAGTTAAAGTAACAGAAGAAAATAAAAATATTTTAGTTTGACTTTTATTTCACTTTCATGCGTACGATGGTCGCGTTCGACATCATGGAAATACCCATATGTAGAATCAAAGATTTATAGAGAAACAAATAACGATTGTTCTTGGAAGCTGACATTAGATGCCAAAACAAAAAGTTTGTATGAGATGCGGTCTCTATATATGTAGTATATTTGATAGAACTTAATATATTTACAAATAATTAAAAAGAATTACTAATACTTTACAGGCAAACGCCTGGGATAACAACTTCACACGCAGCACAGGTCCTGGGGGTGATCTGTCAGCTTGCTGGGAAACCAGCAGCGTGCAAATATTGGTAGGGGATAGTCACAAGGGGAGACTTATGACAAGTTAATGAGGTTGCCCGAAAGACGCCTTCCACGGACCCAGAAGTCAGAGGGATGTCGTCGGTTAAGGCGTCTTCTGAGCCTGTTCAGAGGCAAATCAATTGGAGTGGGACACCCCACTCGGTCATTATATCTGCTGGTATGAACAAAACATTCAAATCGCCATATAAAGTTGTATGCCTTACATAGTAGGAAGCATCCGCAATGCGCTGGAGTTCTCGGCTTAGAAGATTCTAGTTACTCGAGTGTAGTGGTGCATGCCGTACCCTTAGGCTTAGGATAATAGCCTTGTAAGCTAGGATTTTGAATCGCAGCGAAAGTCTGCCAATCAAGCTCCTTCGCCTTAGCTGCGAATGCAGCAGCTGCTATTACCACATGGGCTTTTCAGATCAGAGGGCGGTACAAAGTCACACCAAGATATTTAACCGAAGATTACGAATATGAAACTCTTGACCAGTAAATTCTAAATGAATGAGCGCTCGTGGTGGTCTTCCTTGTAATCCCCAAGTGCTTAGTCCGTGGACATTTTATACAAATGAAATTGGCATCTCTGATGAGAGCACTTGAAAGCTCTTAAAACAGTACAGTACAGACAAAATATTGCTATACAAATGTTATAATTCTTTGTTTCTATCAAAAATCTTGCAAAATTACACAGCGAGGCATAAAATTTTGAGTGCAATCAGCTGATGGATAATGTGCGTGTTGCTATGCCATTCTATATTATTATATAGGTATTATTATGGGTCCTTTGTGTACGCATTAGTTGGTTAGGCCCCATAGTCTGTGGGTAACTTTATATACACCAGTTTAATAGGCACTTTGCTTGTGGGATCTTTTGGGTAAAGGCAACACATAATTACAAAAGCGGCAACTTTAACGCTGACAACCCCATGGAGAAAGAGGGAGGGAGAGCTGATGAAGAGGCAAGGTGTTTTGGGGCGTGCGAAAATTCCAACAGTTTGCCTATTAGTAATTCATAATCCATGCCAGCTGGGTTTGCCATCCCAAGCCAAATCCTTTGGTGCTGCTGCTGCCGCTGCTGCTGTTGGTGCTATGCATAAAATGCCAACGCCTTTGGCTGTGCCAGTTTCATGAATGGCGCCTTTAATTGAGTGTCCTTACACGCGACGACGGCATAGCCAACATTTTTGTGCTTGCTTTGATTTTGTATTCATTTGCTGAAAAGTGCCGGAGCGTGTTTGCCGTTTTCTTATGAAAATGACCCCAAAAATACATATTTTCAGCTCAATTAGTTGGCGCCTTAATCCAGGCATCCAGCTTAATGCCAGTCATAAATCAATTAATTTGAAATTCGCAATTAGCCAAGTCAAATCGGATCACGTTTTGGAGTGTTTTGACAAAGGTGCGTATGAGTAATCGTTATGCCCAGGCAAGGTAATTAAACGGCCTTAAGCACACACACACACACACACACACACACACATGGAAATTTAAATGCAAATGCCTGACACACGGGAGATGTGTCAGCTTAATATGTGAAATTAACGTGTAACCGGGCCTAAAACATAATACAAGCCACACAAACAATTGGAACGCCATCAACAACAATGAATGGAGAAGGAAAACCCAATTACACTTATGACATTTGCAGTGCCCGAATGGACTCTTCTCTCTCTGTGTGTGTGTGTGTTTGTGGGTGTGTGTGGGTGTGGGTGTGAATGTGTACATGTGCGTTGGTTAACCCACAGTTTGTCTGCAGAGTAATGAAATTTGCAGTTGGCCAAACACACACACACACACACACACGCCTGTCGCTGTGTGATGGACAGTTGGGAGCACAAATTATTCAACTTAATTTAATAACTAAAACTAAAAACACAACTTAAAATTTAATTTCCATATGCGCTCTTAATCAGCAAATTTAATTCAATTTAAGCGTTTGCATCATTGCAAGGCCATAGATTGCATATCAATGTGATTGAGAAGAACGAAGGTTGTTTCCATTTGCTATAGAGCTGAAGGGCATAATCATTTTCGGTCCTACCGGAAAACATCACTGACCACTCTTGCCCCCTTTTAAGCCTTCAATGGTTTTAAGAGTGAAGCGGTATCAGCAAAACTCGATGGAAATCTATACTAAAGAATAGAATCTATACCAGACAGAAATCCTTGCTTAAGGCCTCTACGGACATGTGAACTTACAAGAAGTTTTATCCAAAAGTTGAGGAAAGAAGCAGCAAAAGCAACGATTTCGCCACATTTTACATTTTACTTGTTAACATTACATTTGTGTAGTATATGTAAATAGGCTGTGGGCCTTCTTTTACTTTAAACAGTTGAACTAACATTGGCGCCACTTAATGTCACGTCGCACTTCTTGTACTTTCAAACGAACGGCCATCAACTGAAGTTAAAGTTACAACAAAACAAAAAAAAAAACGAGATTAATATCAGTTGCACTTTATAAAAATAGTAACAATATACAAATAAATTTTGTATTTTCCAGAGTGAGAGGTCAAAGTCAATAGTCAGCTAACTTTTGACTATCGTATTCAAACAGCTATCTTTATTATGGGCAGCATGTGAAGAAGTTGGCCATTTTGTTTCAAAACACAACACTGCTGATTGAGAGAAGAGTGACGCACCCCCAACTAATTTTAAAATGCCACAAAATTTAGTTTTCGGGCTTATTTTTCTTAAGTCTGGTCACACTACACTTACACACCTGATCATATTAATAGGTACACACACATCAACTCTGACTTTAAGGTAACAGAAAACAGTTTTATTCATTGTTTCAAACATAAAATTTGTTCTAATTGGTTCTTAAGCTATTTGTTTATAATAAAATAAACTTAATTGTAACATAGAATAATAATATAACATAAAAGAGATCATTTTGTGTTTCAGATACGTTTTCAGTGTGATCATAATAATAGGTACACTTCATGTGTTGGTAAGAAAAAAAATTTTAATTTCCATTTTGTGTTCTTTTTTTTAGGTAAATTAGTATTTCCTAACTTAGTATCCAGTGTATCCACCTCTATTTTTGGCCACTACTGCTATTCTTTTTGGCATGGCAGGTCTCTACTGGTGTCTCATACCACAGTTTTTGGACACCTTCCCATAATTTTTGTTTATTTGAAAATGAATCCTTTGCCAATTTCTTTTTTAAGTCTCCCCACAAGTTTTCAATGGGGTTAAGGTCGGGGGATTGGCTTGGCCACTTCAGAACGTCAACTTTTTGGTCCTCGAAAAATTTAGATAACAGCCTTGATGTGTGTTTAGGATCATTATCTTGCTGAAATACCCAACGTAATGGCATATTTTCCTCAGCATACGGTACCATAACTGTTTCCAATATGGATTTGTACTCTTCAGCATTCATTTTGTTCGTAGTCTGATAAATTGGACTTACGCTGTACCAGGAGAAGCAACCCCATACCATTATATTGCCACCTCCATGTTTGACTGTTTTTTTTTGTAAACCGTGGATGGAATTCCTTTCCATTAGGGCGTCGAACATTCCTTTCACAGTCATTCCCAAACAGATTAATCTTGGTTTCATCGCTCCATAATATGTTTCTCCATTTTATCTCCCCGGTGCATCCTACCCAGTCTTTGTGGTCCCTTGCAAAAGTTTGCCTCATGGTGATATTATTTTGGCGCATAAGTGGGACTTTTTTGGCAATTCTTCCTGGTAGGTTGGCATCTTGTAGTCGTCTTCGGATAGTTGGAGCACTAACTGAATTCCCAATTTCGGTTGCAATAGCCTTCGATGACTTAAATGGGTCCTTTTAGCTCAAAGTTACTATGTAAGTGGTCAAGGGTTTCTGTTGTTTTTTGTGGCCTTCCACGGGTTTCCTGTCTTGGTTTTCTTTCTAATGCATTTTTAACAAAATTATGAGACCTGTTCATTAATTTGGCGATGGCTCGTAAAGACTTGCCTTCTTTTCTCAGACTAAGAACCAATCGAGCTTCTTCTTTAGTACAATGAGAATTTCGACCCATTTTTTCTAAAAAAAAATAATTATTTAGAGCTATACTTAATTTACCTTTAGTTACCAAAAGATCACTGATTACAAAATTATTCACTTGATACTTGTGAGAAACGGAGACTGTACCTATTATTATGATCAGGCGAAATGTGTGGTGGACTCGCAATTTATAGAAAAGCTTTGATATACGGGGCAGCCCCTCTTTCAACTCTTTGTCACAGTGTGGCCAGACATTGACAACAACAAAAAAACAAAAATTAAAAAGTCCTCAACACTAAAAGTACGAAAAAACCATCTATAATTAAAAAATTCCGGTGTGTACCTATTAATATGATCAGGTGTGTATGTTCTACGGAGACGAAATGTGTAACGCAGTAAGCTTAATTGGAGGAACTAGTTAAAGAAACTTCCTTCCTATTTCTTTACTTCTTTCTTTTTTTCTTCCTAAATCCATCCTTATTACTTCCTTCTTTCGCTACTCCATCCTTCTTTCTGCCTTCTTTCTGCCTTCTTCCTTCCATCTTCCTTCCTTATTATTTTCACCTTTCTTCTTTTCTTCCATCCTTTCTTAAATCTTCGTGCCAACTTCCTTTCTTTTTCCTTTTTTTTCCTTCGTTCTTCCTTTCTTCTTCCTTCCTTCATTCATGCTTCTTCTTCATTCTTTCTTCCTCCTACCTCCTACTTTTTACCTAATACCGAATACCTAATACCTAATACCTAATACCTAATACCTAATACCTAATACCTAATACCTAATACCTAATACCTAATACCTAATACCTAATACCTCCTACATTGGTGGCGGTCGTTCCAAAATCAAGAAATACACTTGTCCAGTTCAGTTTCTTTTTAAACTCCAATAAGTACTTGTTTGTTTGTTTGGGGTTTAATTTCGGCCGTCTTTCTTCACTCCAGTCAAAACACTTTTTGGCTGAGTTTTTCTCCTACGCGTTTCGGCAAATATATTGCCTTCTTCAGTGAGTCTGTATATTTTTTTTATATATAAACATGTACACAAATTAGTCATACATACATATTGAACATATTACTTAAATACCTATTTTAGTGTCCGTCTTGGTTTTGTTGTATTGCACGATTGTTTGTTGATGTCAGTTGTTTTATTCGTCATGTTTTGGTTTGAATTGTTGTGCTTAAATGTTCCTCTTGTGATCGCCGCTGCGTATATAAAGTTTGTATGTTCAATGTCTTCCCTAAAATTGAGTGCATGCTCTCCCTTTTCTTATATTCGCAAGCTCTCCAATGTCATCCTCGTCTTCCATCTAATAAGTACATGTTGATTTATTTCGCGCACTTTGCTTACAAACCGGATTCGAAGACCATCAGAGAAAGAAGATAGAACCCATCGTTCGATGTATTTCATTTCTTGTTTCAAACTCGCTAATTCACTCCGAATGCTTGCCAAAGTCATAGATCACTGAGAAAGGCAGTCACATCTTGGGGAACCCTGGTCTGAGGCATACAATTTTTGAGAGCAATCAGCTGATGGATAATGTGCGTGTTGCTATGCCATTCTATATTATTATAGGTATTATTATGGGTCCTTTGAGTACGCATTAGTTGGTTAGGCCCCAGTCTGTGGGTTAGTCCTTCTTCCCTTCCTTTCTGCCTTTCCTCTTTTCTTCCTTTCAACCTTTCTTCTTCCTTCCTTCTTCGTGTCTTCCTTCTTTCTGATTTCTCCCTACCTTCTTACATAATTTCTTCCTTTTTCCTTCCTTCTTTCTTCCTTCTTTCTTCGTTATTTTTTCCTTTCATCTTCTCAATTCTTTTTACACCCTTGGAGAGGGTGTATTATAATTGTCCAGATGTTTGTACTTAGAAGGAAGCATCTCCGACCTCATGAAGTATATATATTCTTGATCAGCATGACGAGCTGAGTTGATATAGCCATGTCCGTCTGTCCGTCCGCCCGTTTCGATGCTATCTCCTCCCTCAGTTTAAAAGCTATATTGACCAAACCTTGCACGAAGTCTTTTGACACAAATACGCTGCACATTTGACGAAACCGGCCGTATCGAATGACTATAACATATAGCTGCCATAGGAACCATCGGTCGAAAAGTAGTTTTAGTGAGAAAAACTTTGTTGTTTTCAACGCGAGCGTCCCCAAACATCGTATTTATTAGTTTTCTATGATTTTACATAATTCCAATAAATTTGATGAAAATCGGACTACTATATAGTTTAGCTGCCATACAAAAGATATGTCTAAAAAAATGTCTTACTAGGAAAAACTTTTTTGTTTTCAATGCTATCGCTCCCAAAACTGTTACTGATCAATATTATATGCTACCACACAATTCTGTAATGTTTGATCCAAATCGGATGACTATAGCATATAGCTGCCATAGAAACGATCGGTCAATAAAGTAGTTCTAGTGAGAAAAACTTTTTTGTTTTCAGCGGAATCGTTCCCAAACATCGTATTCATAAGTTTTCTACGCTTTTTTATAATTTCAGCAAGATTGATGAAAATCGGTCAACTATATAGTATAGCTGCCATACAAAATATAGTTCTGAAAAAAAGTCTTAGTGGGAAAACTTTTTTGACGATCGGCCGAAAAACTAGTTTTAGTGTGAAAAACTTTTTTGCTTTCAGCGCAAACGTCCCCAAACCTAGTAATTAAAAATTTTCAATGTTTTTCCATAATTCCACCAAGTTTGATGAAAATCGGTCAACTATATAGTATAGCTGCCATACAAAGTATAGTTCTGAAAAAAAATCTTAGTGGGAAAAACTTTTTTGTTTTCAATGCTATTGCTCTCAAACTTGTTACTGAGCAGTATTATATGCTACCACACAATTCTGCAAAGTTTGATCCAAATCGGAAATCTATATAATATAGCTGCCATAGGAACGATCGGTCGAAAAACTAGTTTTAGTGTGAAAAACTTTTTTGTTTTTAGCGCAAACGTCCCCAATCCTCTTATTCATACGTTTTCTATGCTTTCACATAATTCCAACCAGTTTGATGAAAATCGGGCAACTATATAGTATAGCTGCCATACAAAATATAGTTCTGAATAAAAGTTTTAGTAGGAAAAACTTTTTTGTTTTCAATGTTATCGCTACCAAACTCGTCACTGATCAATTTTATATGCTACCACACAATTCTGCCAAGTTTGATCCAAATCGGATGATTATAGCATATATCTGCCATAGGAACGATCGGTGGAAAAATAAGTTTTAGTGGGAAAAACTTTTTTGTTTTCAGCGCAAGCGTCCCCAAACCTCGTATGTGCAAGTCCTCAATGGAAGTTTTCTATGTTTTTCCATAATTCCACCCAAGTTTGATGAAAATCTGACAATTATATGGTACATATAGCTACCATACAAAGGAAAGGTCTGAAAAAAGTCTTAGTAAGAAAAACTGCAAGGGTATATAAACGTTTTTTGTCTCCAACTTGAAATTCTTAAGATTTCTTAAATACCCCCCCCTTAAGCAAGGGTACAACAAAAGGCGCATCGTTATAAGTTTTCCCATCAATAAATAAATCTTCTGTCAAAAAATGCTGCCAGAGACAATCCCACGCAGAAATTAGTTGGGTTCGAGTGCGTATATGAAATTTTGATGAGAAAAAATATATTAAAAAAAAAAAAACTGCAAAAATATATATTTTTTTTTTATTTGCTATCTCCAACTTCGGGTGGGGATTTTTGTGTGGCGTGAAAATGTCTGAACCTTTGAAAAGGGACAGCGCTCGCATTTTGCCACACTTGACTGACTTTTAATGATTTTTAATGATCAAATTAATAAAAATTGTGCAAATCGATAAACAAGTTGTTAATCCATTTGCTGACGTCACAAAACAAAAAACGGAAAGTGCAAAAAATGGAAATAAAATGAAATAAGTGGCAAATTTAATGGAATGAAGGAAACACGCAAACACCCAAATAAATATTTCACTTGGCACGAACGCCCCGAAAAGCATGCAACGTTTTCGGTGCCGCTCCGTTCCACTTGGACTTGGGAGCTAAATTATGCAGGATGGCCAAAACGCAAAACAACTGTGAAATGTCGGGCAGCTGCTTTTGATTTACTCATTAGCGTTATGAGGAAAACAAAAGTGTTCCCCCGGAATCAATGGACATGACACCAAAGCGCCAGATTTCTGCTTATGAAAACTTATTATTGTCTTGCCCAAACCCCAAAAGTAGGAGGCAGAGAGCCTCGCCAGAACATGCAAACAACAAACAAGAAACGCCAAACTAGTCAAATATACGTACATAAATAAATTTGTTTTCCTTTTGTTCCAGCAACTGGGATGGGAGCGGGGGGCAGGGGCAGAGGCCACAATGAAATGGCATAACAAGTTTATGCAAGAAGTTGGAACTACTGAAGATTTTTGTTTTTTAATATGAAATGCTTAGAAGTAGGAAGATAAGCAAAAACTTCAATTATGGAATTCCATTGAGCCTCAAACTTGGTCAGCATTTTTAAAGCCAAAAGATTTCGGGTAAAAAGCAAAAGAAATGTCTGTTCATAGATTGAAAAGTAAATTACATTTTGAGAAGCATATTCTTAATACCTTTTTTTTGTTTTGTCATTCAAAGCTTCCCCGAAGGCTTAACATAATATTTTGTTACCACCAGCTTGCTGCTCATTACTCAATCTCAGACGTTCAACCAAGTTAATTATATTTTTCGTACCTGTCAATAATTAATGAACCCAACATGTTAGAACGAGCTTTAGTCATTAGTCAAAGCCACACACTTGGGTGTTCGGTTCAGCTGAGGTCAGCAAAAAAACACAAAAAAAATTTTGGCTCAGCTTCATTAGGTGACCCCACTTTGGTATAAAGGATTTTGCTTTATGACAACACAAAAGTCCTGTTAGACAATTGGCCAAAGCTTAGCAAATAGTCCAAGCAAATAGAAAGCAAAAATTGCCCAGCTAACAAGGCAGAAGAAGAAGAAGCTCAAAAAGACACACACACACACACAAGTACACTATATTGTTAAAGTAGCCAAGAAGCCGCTTGCTCAGGCTTAAAGCTGAGCTATAAGCTAGCGTATGAACCCCCCCTGCTGTGCGAATGTGGAGTGAACCGTTTAAGTAGCTTCGTTTGTTTGTTATTTATATTCGCCTAGGCTAATATTATAAAGAGAGTATTCTGAACCGATTCATGCATTCGTATTTATGTGGCATTGGTAAAACAGTTGACAAGAGATTTAACACACCAAGGCATTGCGTTGGATCTGTGGATATTTTCTTTTTAAATTCAAACAAATTTCTAACTGAAATCAAAGCTAAATGAAAAATAGGGTTGAGTTCCGAGTTTTAAAACGGTTTACTTATTGTTCAAACTTGAACATGATAAATTTCATATTTAGATAACTCAGCCTATGTCATAAACATGTCACTGGTTGGAATAGCAATACATATTAATACCGGCAATGGCCAGGATCAGGACAGCCCCGTGCAGCTCATTTATATACACGTATGTGTCTTTACACATCCTTAGCTTAGAGTAGAGTTAAGGAAGAAATTTAGAAATAAAAGCAAGATCACTCACAAGAGCGAGTCAGTACAAATTCCAACTTACAACCGTGTTCACTAAGGGTGTATATTCTATACGCGTATAAACATTTCTTTTCTAATTGATCATTTTGAAATTTAAATGAAAGCTGAAATAGAATGTCTTAAGTAGCTAGATCAGGTCGTCTCTTATTGACGAATTGAATCCACTGATATGTTCCTTTCGGCATGTGAGAATAGCACGCCTCCCTATGGCACGGTGGTAGCCCGGCTGGAGCTCGCCGTATCTGGCGAGAGGTTAATCTCATCTAGGAACAAAAATCAATATTTTTGTGAATCGTGCCATTCATCCGTACCATGTATAGACAGTAGAAATAAGAAGAAGTCCGTCTAAAAAGATATGTCATGGGTGCAATCAGTCCGACCTTCACTCATTCTACATTCACACTTTTACTCATTCGTACAAATATCCCATTCACACACATCCAAACGTATTCTCATGCGTTACCCTCACACTCTAGTCTTCCTGACAAATGGTAGAGCAGCCTAGCTGGTCCCTCCCGCCGTTACTTGAAAGTAATTCCGTGGACCATTCAGTTCATGTTAGAAATGGTCCCCTTAGCTAGTTCTGTGTCCGTCTAAATGTCTATGAGGATTTCAGCGACAGCACTCTTACGCTCTTACTCACCATTACCAAACCGTTTCCAGCATACCCACCCCAAACTTCAAACTCTTAGCAATTCATATGTGGATTATTTCCATAAAAAAAATATAACATATATTTCATTACCAAAAAAAAAAAAATATAAAAATTATAAAAAAATCCAGAAAGAAAATGAACTAAAAAAAACTAATTACATTAGTTTACAAAAAAAAAAAAAAATTAAATGACCCATTTCTACTGAAACTATTTTTAAGTGTAGTTTGGATTGGTGATCTCAAAAATCGAGCCATTTCATGGCAACGTTTTTTAAATATGAATGTTTTAAATTTTTTCGGTAGGTGCACTTACATTTTATGCCATATCTCAATTCATAATGGTCAGATGGAGTCAAGCAAGATCTGAATCGAAAGGTAATTGAATGGTCAATAATCGCACAGAACACTATTTTCAAACCGGTTAAGTAGTTTGAGTACAATAATAAAAAATATTTTAAAAAAAAACGATCTTTGCTAGAAAACGCAATAAATTTCGATTCCAAACGCAGAGGAAAAATATTTCAAAATTCAAAAAAACAATTTTTATTTTTTCCACTTAAGAACCGCACTTCTTTAAAGAAAATATGATATCTATGAACAAAATCTATTAATAAGTACAGGAGCTGTGAGCAATTGAGTGCTGAAAAAGTGGTGTTTTTGAGATTTTTCAAAAATCAATTTTCATTTGCTTCGGCTTTTGTTCTGTTCTGGAACTTTTTTTCTGATCTGAATATTCGCCCACTTCTAATATTGACCAAAAGACGAAGAAAATAGAAAATTGATACAGCTACAATATTTATTCATAGATTTTCTTCATCAATACCTTATTATCTTTGTAGAAGTACGATTCTTAAGTCGAAAGAATAAAAATAATTTTTTTTGATTTTTTTATATTTTTCCAAGGCGATTAAAAATGAAATTCTTGCATTTTCGAGCAAAAAATAGATTTTTTTCAAAATATTTTTGTTAATTGTATTCAAACTTCTAAACCTATTTGTAAACAATGATCTACGCTATTTTTGACTATTTAATTACCTTTCGATTCATATCGTGCTTGACACCATCTGATGATTATGAATTACGATATGGCATAAAATGTAAGTGCACCTAACGAAAAAATGAAAAAAATTCATATTGAAAAAACATTGCCATGACAAAATTTTTGAAATTGATTTTCGGCATCACCAATCAAAACTATACTTAAAAATAGTTTCAGTAGAAATGGGTCATTTATTTATTTATTTGATATTTCTTCTTAGTGCTAGAAGTACAGGACTTATTTGGAAGCACTAATCACTATTACAATTAAGAAGACAACAGTCAATTGGGTTATTAATTTGAAATTAACATTTAACATTGAATATAACTCTTAAAATATAAATAATTTATATGGTTTTTTTAATCGAACGATAAAAGAAAGAAAAACATAACTTATTGCTGTAGGTTGTTTTCCATTGATTTTTTAAAAACGGGCGCGCTTCGAATTGTTTTAATATCGTTAGACGAAAAGCATAAGGAAAGAACTGCAAATCAGATGTTGCTAGCTTATTTCTTGTAGGTATTAAATTTTTTGTTCTTTGAGATCAAGCAAAGTTAAGCATTTTGAACAGGTAGGGAGGTTCCCCAGTGTTAATTATTTTGTGCAGGAACCCTAGCACTCGTAAGCTAATCCATTAATTTAGAGGTATATTAAATATTCTCTCTGCATATTGTGACATGTGGTCGGATCTTCTTTTTTGCATATATATATTTAGCAATGTTATTAAATACTACATTTAATTTATGTTTGCTACTTGCATTCAATTTCCGAAAACTTCCACCCCTTATAGCAGCGATGGTATAGCACTTTTGCAATCAGGTCTCTTATATAATATATAAAAAATATATACAGACTCCCTGAAGAAGGCCATATATTTGCCGAAACGCGTAGGAGAATAACTCAGCCAAAAAGTGTTTTGACTGGAGTGAAGAAAGACGGCCCAAATTAAACCCCAAACAAACAAACAAAAAGCAACAAGATAACAATGACAATTATGGGCCATCCAACTCTATGAGCTGCAGAGCTAAATCGGTTGAGATTAAAGGCGCTATATGTACCAGAAATCTGCTGCTTAAAACCTATTTTACAGTAAGCAATAAGGTATGAATGTGTGGCGTACGCAGGGTTAAGCACCCCCGAATATATATTCTTATAACCTTAATTCAATATCTAAAGAGACTAATGAATCAGAATTGAAAATTTTAGCGATATGCAACATTTGTGGAAAGGTGTTGTCAGGAACGATAAGCGTTACTTCAAATTTTCTTCGCCATTTACGAACGCAACATAGTGACAAATCAATCCTTAAAGATGGTTTTACCAAATCATATTCGATGCGCGTCTCACACTCTAAATATAGCTGCTACTACCGATTTTAACAAATTGCTTGCCTCAAATAGCATTTTGTACGATAAACATAAGAAAGTAAGTCACCCTTGTTTTTTGCAAAATTAGGAATTTTTTACTTACCAATTTTAGATATTTCCTTTAAGGTATTAAAAAAATACAGCATGCTGTGGGCCAAAATTAATAGACCTAAGTCGTCAGAAATAATCATGCAAACATTAGGCTCTCAATTAAAGTATCCAGTAATTACGAGGTGGAATTCATTATATGACTCCGTCAAGGACTTACTTTCCCATAAGTCCAAGTTGTACGACTTGTGCCTATAGCTTGGTACTGAAAGCTTTCTCTATGGTGATTTTGAATATTTGATGGATTATCTGAAACTACTGCAGCCAATAGCAGAGGCCATTGATTTTTTGCAAGGGGATAAAGTAATGATGTTTGGATACTTACAACCTACTTTAGCTAAAATCCATACCAAGTTTACTAAGCTGCAGACTCCCTTGCGCCACAAAACCCGATTAAGCAAGTTTTTTAATTTGGACAAATCCGTTGAAACTGCCACTGTAGCTTCCGTTCTTTGCTACAAATGTATGTGGGTTAAGGCTTTAAATCCCAGTTTCGATATTGGAACTGAAGCTGAGATTCTTAAAATAACAAAGAACGCTGTCCTACAAATGTCTCTCGAATGCAACACAGCTATGAGCAGTGAGGATTCTAATATTGCGGAATACTTAGATTTTTAATTTGCTAGTAAATATCTAATCATGGAGCGGAATTATTTATATTAAAGGCTTTTATATTTTAAGATACTTCTAAAAAAACATTGAGCATATCGCCAGCCGTATTTCGGCATATTTGTCGGACTCGGCAAAGTCGTTAGATATGCTGAACAAGTATCCACAAATTAAGAGGACTTTTTTAAAATTTAATACACTACTGCCATCGTCAGCTGCAGCAGAGCGGCTGTTTTCCTAAGCTTAAATTTGGAACGTAGCCAAACGTGGATGTCTGGGAGACGAGAATTTTGAAAAGCTTCTGCTATTAAAAGTTAATGACTTATAAAAACAAATATAGCTAACTAAAACTAGTATTGTATTCAATAAAGTGCTAGTACTCTATGGGGTCTAGTTTGCATCCTTCTGTCTGTTACATGCATTTGCCCTATATTTCTAAACACTTTTTACTCTGCGAGTAAAGGGTATAAAATCTTTTCATAATAAAAACAAAACATGCTTTTTAAGTTAAGTCAATTCTGTTTAAATCAAATGAATGAAAATCCAAATTTTCTAATTCACTTGAATTGAAACAAAATCAAATTAAATTCTTTTTTTTGTAAGTGAATTAAATCAAAATCAATTCAATTCTGATTTTGGAAAAATTGAATTAATTCAAAATATGTCAATTCGATGCCTGAATGATTCTCAGGAATGAATCAAATTTGGCCCTGGTACACACACATACACAAATTTTTCTGACATCTTAGCAGTTATTGGTGGTGTGGATTTTTGCACTAACCGTTGCCTTGTAATTCCCTATCAGTTATAGCACTTCCTGCATGAGAAAGTTGCTGCTGAATTGCATTTGATGGGTCAAGTCTATTGAAGAGTCTTTAATAGTTAACAAAGGCTAGGGGTGGCCCATACGGACTAGTCAAATACCTAGGCCTAGACTGTTTTTCAGAACCGCAGGATCCAATACAATGTGGTTTGTGTCCTGTTTTAACAGTTGTATACAAACTAATGACCTCGAGCCGGATAGAACTTGTGGGTTTGAAAATCAAAAAGGTCGTTCAAAAAAATAGTATGGAGTTCTAGTGGGATGCTTCTTTTGGGGTCAAAATGAGTTTTAACATCGAGCTAAAGTCAATTTCAGTCATTTTGGATGCAATCCGTTTTCGGATGGAATGTAGTTCGAGTATCAAGCTCTATATAATTTCAGATATTCTTGCACCAAGCCGACTTAGAAATCAAATCAAGTAGGAATATCGAGCTTAAGTCAATATCGGACCTACTTTTTTCGATCCGACTGAGGGATCAAATCGAGCTCGAATAACAAGATAAAATCAATTCCTTGAGTGGGGATCAAGACAAGAATTCTGGGTTTAAAAATGCCATACTCAAATCAACTCTTCTCCTACTTGGTTTGAGAAAATCCGGGCTTGACCGACTTCTGACATCGATAGGGATTGATTTTAGCACGGATATTTCGGATTTTTTTTTGTAGAAATTGTAGATTCTACATAAGCGTTTCTCACACCTAGCCCGCAGAGGCCGAATACAAACACATTTCCGAACGCATGCCGTGGCTTGTGCCAAAAGGTCGATTCATTAAGTAGGATAGAGCAGGTCTGCAGGTCCCTTTATTATCGCACACCAATACACTCTCCCAACTTGGCCTCGCTCATCTTGACAAACGCTGATCAACATACAGTAGTCACTCTCAAAAGAAAGAGTCGTTTCAAATGGAATTTCTAAGTATTTTAAATTATCTTTGATTTAGTTTATCGACTGCTACTTGTTGTACTCAACGCCGAAATTCCACAAACTAGTTTTTGTGAGAAAAACCTTTTTATGTTTTCAATGTTAGCGTCCTAAACTAGCACTTGCAAGAGTATGAAACTTTCGGCGTTTTCGTTTCATTTGAATTCGAACTGAATTCGTTTTCATTCTGGGTCTTATAGGCGAGAGAAGTGACGATAAGTTACTGAATGGAAAGAGGAGACTCACAACTTAAATATTCATACTAACCGTACTTCTGCCATTCAATATTCTATCTAGTTTTTCTCTGCATGTTCTCAATGTTCTCAAGTTAAACATAAAAGAACAAAATGGAGCTATTTTAAGACCGCAAAATTCCTAATAAGAGTACAAATCGTACTTAATTCAAGTACTTGAATCAATTTAAGGAACTAAAAATTACTTATTTTAGGGATTGGTAACAAAAATGGCTTCGATGTTAAAGCAAAAATCAATTATTTGTAATATTTCGCTTGTCGTCGTAGCTAATTTCCCATGCAGCCTAAAAGCAGGCAATGATATTTACCTATATGAATTATTTGCAATTAACAACATAAAAAAGCTTTTGCTCTACTGATAGAATAACATCAGTTGGATGTTTTTGGCTCAATAATTGTATTATGGGATAAATGAACTAAAAATTTAAGGAACCACCCATGTCACCTTATGAGATTTGCTGTAGCTCCTATGATTCCAGATGTAATGTTATTGGTTCTATTAGCGCCCACTGTTAAGCCAGCTGTGTGTCACTTTGACAGCTGTCAATCACGCTATAAGATTTTACAAATCGTCGGCTAGCTTTCGCTTCCTCCGAGTTAGATCTGTCTGTCCCAGCTTGATCGTCAAGAGAACCAGTCGTGTTCTTAAGCCTTACCTTATACAAGAAGTATAAATTGTCATAAAACCGAGTAGCCTAAATCAAAGTGATTTCGGTGGTTTTTCCTGTGTTTGGATTCCAAGTTAACTCTTGTGAGTAAAATTGCAGTAAATCCCAGGAAATCAGCCTGATGAAGTGTTGTTTCGTCTTAATCTAGTGGGTCAAGGGCAAGCTGAAAGAGGCATTTCTGACGGAAGCCTTGGTTATATAATATTTCCAATCTCAAAATCGCCTGGCGAAAAATCGAAACCCATCAACTTCAATATCGAGGTGCCGCTAAAAGGTTGCCAAAAACCTGGCCCTAACAGGCAAAAAGGCCTTTTTGGGATGTTTTGCTTTTATTTCTCTCTCCAGAGCGTTCACCTCAGAATAAGCAATTCTGTTCTTAGCCAAGCGGATCCGTCTTGAGCTTATTTTTCTTACTCTCAACACATATGCAGAAAGTGCATGCTGCAGCAGATGAAGCCAGCAAAACGAGAGCTTTATCAGTCTCTTAATTCTACGCGTCGAGTGTGTGAGGCAAGCAGTGAACGAGTTGAACCCTAAAACATGAGCTTCAATCTACAAAATCTATTAGCCAGTGCAATGAACCCAAGACGGGTACTTGTCTAGTCCTTCGCGTAATGTCCTTTCTTCTAGGCTTCTCTGTTTCTTTCTGCTGTCCGTCTGTTCTCCCTTTTATGTTTTCTTTCCTGCGAGTTTTATCGAGCATTGTCCTGTCAAACCAGCACGCGAATTTGATATCATTATATGTAGAGCAAGCGAGTATGTAGCACGGTGGTATAACCTTTCTGAACCTATCCCTTAACCGACGTCCTTTGAGCCGGAACCAATCCCAATACAATCCCATCTTCTCGTTCCAACCTAACATACAGCTTCGTTGTATGTGACATATTCTCAAACGGAGAACAACTTTGCTCATTTTTAGAACATTTGTAACATTCTTTTTTGTTTGTCCAAAAATTTTTGAATATATTTCAACGTTGTTTCAAGTTGTTGAGTACCATCAACAGTTTTGAGTTATTCTTGGTACTTTTCATTTGCTCATTTTGTTTTGTTGCAGCGATTCTACCATACAATTTCATTCTCGGCCACTGAATTGTTATTGCTTAATCCGTTGCGTCTGCGGATGTTTGTTCAATGTGTTTTAAGTACATTTAAATATTCGCCTGTCACATGTTGGCATCAAGTATGGGGAAGGCTTTATAAAATATTTAAGAACTGTGGGTTGTTTGTTTTTGGGTTTTCCCCACATCAGATGTGTGTGTGTGCGTGTGTGTGTTTTTTTTTCACCGCCCCCCACAGCTGCGTCTTCTGCCCAAAAACCGCAAAATCCACTCAATAATGCGCCAACGCACACACACTCGCGCACACACTCGCACACACTCGCACATGGCAGCACTATAAATACAAATGGCAACATGAAAAGTCGGCGAGCGACAGCAGACAAACGAGCAAACAGGCTGGCTGGCTGAGTGACTGACTGAAGAGCGGAGCACTGACTGCGGGCGCCCTCAAAAGTAGGCAACATTTTTTCGCATTGCCCGTAATTATTTATTAAACACTTTTCAAGCGGTTAAAGGCATCAACGAATGTTCAAATGAGGCCATAATTGATATACATAAAATCAACGGG
The DNA here is from genome assembly GCA_037044535.1 of Lordiphosa magnipectinata. Classification (NCBI taxonomy): domain Eukaryota; kingdom Metazoa; phylum Arthropoda; class Insecta; order Diptera; family Drosophilidae; genus Lordiphosa; species Lordiphosa magnipectinata. The sequence continues at coordinate 279,565 of JBAMBO010002445.1, forward strand.
AATCCATTTTGAAATTACTCGAAATTCAACTATATAAATTATTTCACCGGCTAAGCCCAGCTCAGACAGAGCGAGAGAAGAGAAGTGGAGTGGATTGTGGCATGGAAATTTTGCATGTGCGCACACTTAATATAATTTCACTTAAAAACAGAACTCTGCCAAACAAGAGAGAGGTCGAGGAAGTTGTGCCAGGTGTTGGCCATTTCGACTTTGCCGTTCTCGTTCTTGTGTGGTTTTTGTTTCTCGTACCTTTTTCTCTGGGCGCTAACGTGACTTTGGCGCGTTAACCTCAATTTATCGCTGCCATTTATGTCCTTTTTTTCGATTACAGCATAAATTGTGGTAGCTAACGTGTTGGCCACACACACACAGAGTCACACTCACCTGATAAATGGTAAACTGCATGCATTGTGTAATCGATAAAAAAAAAAAGAGCCAAGAACTACACAAAAAACACACACACATAGACAAAGTCACAAGAAACAGCAGCCCAACCAGCTGAGTGGCATTGAAGAACGACCAACTTAATGGATATTTGTGTCTGTGTGTGTGCAAATAAGTAACAATTACACGTTGATTCGTTGTAAATTTTAAGCACAACCTACCCAAGGGGACAAAATGTGCAAAACTTTAAGGTAATTGCCCTCAGACTAGGGGAAACTAGGGGGGAAACTGACAGCTCCAACAAATACAAAATGAATTTGAACTCTTGTCTTAGGGAAGCGACTTTTCGAAATAACTTAATTGAAATACAAAAAGTTCTTACCAGACTGCAGGTTGCAAGGTGTTTGAACTTAGTCTACACAAGACAGTTGTGTGTGTGTGTGTGTGTGTGTGTGTGTGTGTGTGTGTGTGTGTGTGTGTGTGTGCAAGGAATGAACTTTTCAATTGAATACAAAGAAAATCTATACGAAAAATAAATCTTTTAGTTTGACTGACTGACTGACTGATTCATGCTTTACCAAGAAAATTTAGACAAAAAGACGAAAATCAGATTTGCTTAAAAACACAGCGTATGATACAACTTTACTCAAAATAATAGCCATTGACCAAATTGACCATTTTCTTGCCAGTTTGTTATATGACAGCTATACGATATATTCATACGATTTGAATCAAACTCATCAAAATTGCGTGGAAGCTGATAAAATTTATAACTGAAAAGTATAAAAACGCTACCATTGAAAACAAAAAAAAGTTTTTCTCACTAAAACTACTATTTCGACCTATCGTTCCTATGGCAGCGACACACCTGATCATATTAATAGATACACACAACACACATCTGATTTTTAGGTAACAGAAAACAGTTTTATTCATTGTTTGAAACTTAAAATTTGTTCTCATTGGTTCTTAAATTATTTGTTTTTAATTAAATAAACTTAATTGTAACATAGAATAATAATATAACATAAAAGAGATCATTTTGTGTTTCAGATACGTTTTCAGTGTGATCATAATAATAGGTACACTTCATGTGTTGGAAAGAAAAAAAATTTTAATATCCATTTTGTGTTCTTTTTTTAGGTAAATTAGTATTTCCTAACTTAGTGTCCAGTGTATCCACCTCTATTTTTGGCCACTACTGCTATTCTTTTTGGCATGGCAGGTCTCTACTGGTGACTCATACCACAGTTTTTGGACACCTTCACATAATTTTTGTTTATTTGAAAATGAATGCTTTGCCAATTTCTTTTTTAAGTCTCCCCACAAGTTTTCAATGGGGTTAAGCTCTGGGGATTGGCTTGGCCACTTCAGAACGTCAACTTTTTGGTCCTCGAAAAATTTAGATAACAGCCTTGATGTGTGTTTAGGATCATTATCTTACTGAAATACCCAACGTAATGGCATATTTTCCTCAGCATACGGTACCATAACTGTTTCCAATATGGATTTGTACTCTTCAGCATTCATTTTGTTCGTAGTCTGATAAATTGGACCTACGCCGTACCAGGAGAAGCAACCCCATACCATTAAATATATTGCCACCTCCATGTTTGACTGTTTTTTTTGTTAACCATGGATGGAATTCCTTTCCATTAGGGCGTCGAACATTCCTTTCACAGTCATTCCCAAACAAATTAATCTTGGTTTCATCGCTCCATAATATGTTTCATCCTACCTAATCCTAATATGTGCATCCTACCCAGTCTTTGTGGTCCCTTGCAAAAGTTTGCCTCATGGTGATATTTTTTTTGCGCATAAGTGGGACTTTTCTGGCAATTCTTCCTGGTAGGTTGGCATCTTGTAGTCGTCTTCGGATAGTTGGAGCACTAACTGAATTCCCAATTTCGGCTGCAATAGCCTTCGATGACTTAAATGGGTCCTTTTAGCTCAAAGTTACTATGTAAGTGGTCAAGGGTTTCTGTTGTTTTTTGTGGCCTTCCACGGGTTTCCTGTCTTGGTTTTCTTTCTAATGCAATAATCTCAGACTAAGAACCAATCGAGCTTCTTCTTTAGTACAATGAGAACTTCGACCCATTTTTTCTCAAAAAAAATAATTATTTAATTCTCTGTATTGACAGGAGCTATACTTAATTTACCTTTAGTTACCAAAAGATCACTGATTACAAAATTATTCACTTGATTCTTGTGAGAAACGGAGACTGTACCTATTATTATGATCAGGCGAAATGTGTGGTGGACTCGCAATTTATAGAAAAGCTTTGATATACGGGGCAGCCCCTCTTTCAACTCTTTGTCACAGTGTGGCCAGACATTGACAACAACAAAAAACTAAAAATTATAAAGTTGTCAACACTAAAAGTACGAAAAAACCATCTATAATTAAAAAATTCCGGTGTGTACCTATTAATATGATCAGGTGTGTATGTTATATAGTTATCCGATTTGGATCAAACTTGGCAGAATTGTGCAGTAGCATATAAAATTAATCAGTAACAAGTTTGGAAGCTATAACATTGAAAACAAAAAAGTTTTTCCTACTAAGACTTTTTTTCAAACCTATCTTTTGTATGGCAGTTATACCATATAGTTGTTTGATTTTCATAAAACTTAGTGAAATTATGTGACCCATTTTCCGACCGATGCACAGTGTGTGGACTATGTCGGAAATTAGGTGCAACTTTAATTGATTAACTGGAAATAAAAACGTATATTCGCCATAATATTTTTGTTTTAAATTGATATGCTGATATATTTAGTTAATTTTGCATCAAAAGTGGACAGAAAACTATTTGACTAAAAAAGTTTCGAATGATTTTTTTTGTTTTGTTGTAACATACAATGAAGACGTAGATATGTTAAGCTGGACGAGCTGATAGAAGTGTAGGCATAGCGGAGCACGCGATGGTTCCGGCTCAACCTTAGTCGGCAAAGGGGTGGGTTCGAGATTATTGTACCACTGTGCTACTTGCGCGGGTTCTGGCTTAGGGGTTCAATAGAAAGGTGGAAAGACTTAGGCAAAGAATGGCGAAAAACAGAGGCAAAAATTATAGAGAAGATAGTACGATGATCTTACAAGGGCACTGCATGAATGACGTTGCAGCTGCTGATGCTCTGTGGTTGTGTTTGAGCTGTCCTGGTGTTCTGGTAACAGCTCTTGGCCACCCTAACATGATCACCATGGCTGCCAAACCTGTTGCAGGTTGGTGATCCCTATGCACAACACACAAATTTATCCACACACATTCTATGACGACGCATGAATCCTCCTTCCTAAACAAACTAACACATATTCATTATACCCTTGCAAAGGGTAATATAATTTTGCCCAGAAGCTTGCAACGCATAGAAATATTCATTTCCGACCCCACAAACTATATATATTCTTGATCAGGGCGACGACGTGAGTCGATTGAGCTTTTCCCGTCCGTCTGTCTGTCTGTTTCTACGCAAACTAGTCTCTCAGTTTTAAGGCTATCGAGCTAAAATTTTGCACAAAGTCTTCTTTTTACTGCACGCTGCTAATATATCGGAACCGACCGGATCGGATGACTATATCTTATAGCTGCCATAGGACCGATCGGTCGGAAAATGGGTTTTACTGAAAAAAACTTTTTTGTTTTCAATGTTAGCGTCCTCAAACTCGTCCATTATTAATATTATATGCTTTCAAATTGATTTGCAAATTTTAGTCAAGATGGGATGTCTATATCTTATAGCTGTCATAGGAAGCATCGGTCGGAAAATGGGTTTTAGTGAGAAAACCTTTTTTGTTTTCAATGTCAGCGTCCTCAAACTCGTCCATTATTAGTATTTTATGCTTTTCAACAGATTTGCTAACTTTGGTCACAATCCGATGACTATATCTTATAGCTGCCATAGGACCGATCGGTCAAAAAATGGGTCTTGGTGGGAAAAACTTTTTGGTTTTCAAGTAAATCGTTCTTAAGGTCGGCAACTCTTAATATGAAGCGCTTTTAAACTAATTTTGAAAAGTTGATCGACATCGGCTGACTTTATCTTATGGTTGCCATAGAACCAATCTGTCGAAAATGGTTCTTAGTAAGAAATTTTTGTTTTGTTTTTAATGTAAGCGTTCTTAAACTCGCTGATTACTAATTCTAAATGTTTTCAAAGAGATTCGCAAAAAGCTTGGTCGAAATCGGATGACTATATCTTATAGCTGCCATAGGACCGATCGGTCTTAGTGAGGAAAACTTTTCTGTTTTCAATTTTATCGTTCTTAAGCTCGGCGTTTGTTAATTTGATATGTTTTCAAAAAGATGCGCGAAATTTGGTCGAAATCAGATGTTTATTTGTCGGAAATGGGTTTTAGTTACAAAAATTTTTGATTTTTATGTAAGCGTTCTTAAATTGTGACATTTCAAAAACAGCAACAGCAACAGTATAAAAACTTCGGCACAGACGAAGTTAGCTTGGCCTTCTCGTTTTTTCTTCTCTTTACTTTAAATGGCCACAAATCGTAGAACAACTTATACGAAATGGCCGCCTTTTGCCTTTCAGTAACGTCAAAGTCTCTCTGGCCACTCTTCGAAGGCAGTGCGCACGTCTTGCAATGCTCGACCAAGGGCGCCCTTCAAAGACTCAATATTTGAGTGTTGAGTAGAGCAAGCCATAGCCTCGTTAACGGACGAGGATTCTGGTCTGGGCTACCAGCAGGCCAATCATTTGTAGAAATGAAGTTATGTACTTGGTTTTTTAGCCATGTTTGAGTCGTTTTTGCCTTGTGAGCTGGAGCAGAGTCTTGTTGAAAGGTCCACGGCTTGTTGGCAAATAATGTTGTGTTGAGAGACTTCATAACCTGTTCCAAAACGTCGTGTTGACTGTTTTTTTTACAAAAATGAAGCTTGGTGACCACATCAAAGGGGGGTCCCCACCAAACTATCACAAAGGCCGGATGACCTCTCGGAATGAGTTCGGACGCTTGTTTTGGTTGACCCAGCAGTACACTATCTATCGTTCTGTTTGTTGATCGATGCCGCTATGGTGAAAATTTTCTCGTCAGTAAACAGAATTCGTCTGTGGGCATTGTTCGCGCACTGGAGACGCAATGCTTTTGTTTCAATACGATGTGTCTCTTGTATATACTGATGCAGTAATTGTCCAATAGCCATCAAGTTGGAGTCGATGCGTTCAATGCGTTCTCAAGAACATGTGTGTACCAAAACAATAGCGACTTTTAGATAGTGCATCAGATGTATGCCGCCTTTACTCACAAGTGTAAACAGTATACAATCAAAGGTTCGAACAATCGCTTTACACTGTTTATATCAGCAACCTGCCTGGTTCACTTGCTTAGCTCTTCTTTGTCTGCCACAGCAGAAGATATTCCAACTTGTTTTCCAACACAAAATATAACAAAGAAAAACAAGACAATAAACTGTCAAAAGCATAAGTTTGTACCTTTTGTGTAGCTAAAATGGTTTGGGTTTGAAACTACAGATACTTTCTCCTAAGAGTGTGTGCGTGTGTGCTTTGGCAATTTGTTTATTTACGTGGTTTTCTTACTTTTTCTTAAGAGTTTTACATTTTTTTATTGAATTGAACTTGCTGATAAAAGCTTAAGGAATTTTGTGGTCATAATTCACAGTAACCAATGCGATTTTCAAGCAAATCAAATTGGCATTTATTTTGTCCAATGAAACTTCAAAATCAAGTGAGTGAGTGGGTGGGGTGGTAGGGGGTAGGGGTGGGGTTTTAAGCCTGACATTTTGACTGGCAGTTGATTTTTGGACATTTTTGGAAATTGCATTTTATTTATGTCAGACAATTTTTATTTCTATAGATTTTTTGCATAGATCTTTGCCATTTGCATGCTGACAGTTGTCAAAGCCAACGACCCTCCGACCCTCCCCCTCTTCCCAATTCGAGCAGAGAAATTGAAGCGTCGTCGAAGCTGACACCAAGCAACAAACAAGCCACAAAAACCCATCAAACCAAGGAAACCGCAACTTGTGTACTGCAAGTGGTGGTGGTAGGGAGTAGCTGGGTTGGGGGGGGGGGGGGGGGGTGGGTTTATGGCATGCGGCTGCATTACCTGTTATACAAAGTTACTTTCACTGTGTGTGTGTGTGTGTGTGTGTGAGCCACAAACTTGGCAGCGATTCATTTGATAAATTGCATGCTGCTTGAGCCCCTAAATTGGTATATTGATTTCAAGGCAGAATTTTGCCTGCAAGTTAATTAGTCACTCGTCTCCTCTCCTTCCCCCCCGCCTACCTCGCCCATTTCAATTGTTCTGTCATTTCTATTTTGGTCATGATTTTTCGCAAATAAAGACAAAAACAAAGCTGCAAAAATGTGACAGGATTATACAGTTTATACAGTTGGCTTCTTAATGAGTCACATGCGCCAACACACACACACCCGCACACACACCCGCACACACACACCCTCTCTTGGCTGAGAAATCAGTCCAAACATGGAATTTCAGACATTTGTCACACATGATGCCTTACGCACTCGCCGGAAACATGGTGAATGGCGAATTTTTGTGTCCAACAGGCGCTTACAACTTAACAGAGAGAAATGGCCTGGACTCCCAGTGCCATTTGTCGTTCATGTCCCCTCCCCGCCCTTCCTTCCATCTTCATGCCCATTGTCATTGGACCAACTTGAGTTCATTTTTTTTTGAAGGGGCTGGAGGAGCAGAGCTGCGCACATTGTTTAATAGATGACGGCACTTTGCTTAACAAGTAGCCACATTAGTTTATTTACTTCCCCTCCCGGATTCTGGAGTTGGTTTTGTTGTTGTTTTGCGTGTGTTTTTTGGAGACTGATGTCCTTGGCATTTATAGCATTTGCGTGTAAATTGTGCGATTATTGTAAGTGGACATCAGAAATTCATAGTAAAGCTTCGAATTTAATCCCCTTCCATCGCACACACACACACACACACACACACACAAAATAATAACGCAAATAAATTTTAGAGCGGCGTCTCCTTTTGTTTTCCGGTCTCTGGACGCTCACAAATCTCTGAGGCGCAATTGGTGGCAACCATAAAATTTGCTGATTCTGTTGCGTGTTGAACCCCCCCCCCAACTGATGGCAAACAATGAAAAATCATTTTGGTTCTGTTAACACGCCTGCAAAAAGACTGGGCTATGGCCCACTCCCATCAAAATTATGGTTCATACCAGCGACTGAGTGTTTATGTGTTTATCTGTGTGTGTGTTTAGCCATAATTCAGTAAAATCAAATGACTTTAAATTATTGTTTACAACTCCCAGTGAAGCACAAAATTTGGCTCTAACATTGGCTTCCAATGACAGTCACATTTTCTATTATTTAGAAACAGGAATGCAAACCGGTTCTGAACCGTAACCGAATCGCTAATTTCAGCTGTGAACCGAAGGCTGAGTCAGTGTTTCAGTGCGTAGAAGGTACTGAGCTTGTGATTAGCAATAATAAGGCAAAGATATTTTTAAAAAACAAAAAAAAAAACGTTGAATATCGTAAATACGCTCGCATCGCATACGCTCTAGAAGCAGATCGCTTAGTTAGTTTCGTAGTTACGACCATAAACTCAAGGCAAGAAGGTGAGCATAACTGGCTAGAGAAAGGAGAAAGGATCTCACTTATTTTCTCCCTCAAAGGCATCCCCATCCGTCAGTGAGATTTCTTCTAGGCTATCCACTGCAGCATCAGAGAGCGCTAGGAGCTTTCTCAAAGAGTGAAGTAGTGTGGGGAAAAGCGGCTGAAGGCCGGAAGGTCATCCAATTGTCGGCGGGAGGGTCAAAAAGAAAACCCCAAATCAAACCCTGAGCAACCCGAAAGAACAAACAACAACAAAGTGCGGCTTAAATAATATATGCAATTCCCATTCTGTGAAACCCCAATAAGACAACATAAAAGTGGTGTGGGAAAAAAGCCGAGAGAAAACAAAACAAAAACCTTAAGCAAACTAAATATAACTTCGACCAGTGCAAGCTCTTTCGATTGTTAATTATAGTAAACATATTATATCCAAGTCCATCAGTTAATTCAACTTTTTTTTTTTTGTAAGTTCATACACTGGCCATTTGAAAATTCGCAGGCGTTAAGTAAAAGTGGGAAAAGCAGAGAAAAAATCAAAGAGAAATCATAGAAAAATAGAAGAAAATATCCAACCCCTAAAGACGGTGAAAATTAAAGCTAAAAGTGAAAATCATTAAGTTGGTTATGTAATTTTCATAATTTTTTTGAGTTTTTTCTTCTTTGTGTGTGTGTGAAGACTGCGTGTGCATTGCGGCTTAGCAACATGTTGCTAAACATCTAAAATAAAAATGCACTGTTTTCTCTGAACCCCTCAAAGTTCCAGAGAGCAAAAAACAATCAAAGCAAACAAAAAAGGCAAAATTCTTATCATTGGATTTTAGTTGAATACTTAATTTCTATCAAATATTTCTTTAATTATTTTATTATTATTCCTATATTTGTTCCTATTTTGTTGTGATAAAATTTTCAAATATTTTTTTTTGTTAAATCTAAACTATAAAAATACCTAAGAACTACATGAAAAGAAATTACTGAAGTCGCACAAATTTAAGCAAGATTATTAGTTAAGTCAATTGAAGTAAACATTAAACATAAAAACAACCGATAGGAAGATTATTCCGAAATTTATAATGGAAGCCTGGAGGTTAATTTGAAAGGATAAATAAATATTCCCTTGAAGTAATGTGAAGAAGAAGGAGGGGGTAAAAGCATTTATTTTTGGGAGTTTTCCGACTTTAGCCGCAAATATGGAGAACTCAATTGGTTGGGAGGGTGAAGAGGCTCAGCTGCAATGTCATCATGCAGTATAAGCGATTGTGACTGATCCTGTTAAATGTTGTCGTGATGTGGGCATTTTATAATGCGTGATCTATTTAGGCAAGGGACACTAATTTTAAATATGTACCCTGAGGTTGGAGATGGAATGGGTCAAGAATATTTCCTTCTCCCTGTTACATACTTTTGCACAAACGTATTATACTCTATGTACCTTTTGGTACAGAGTATAAAAATAAGATTGTTTCATCTTAAAGTCGAGTATAAACGATCTTAATTCAATATTGTTGGATTAAGATTTAAATTGAATGTTGTTGTGGCTTAAATTCGGACAAAGGTAATGTGACTGTGGCAATGGAAAAGGATGAATGCAAGCAGAAAATGGAACAATTACTTGGCGAATTGAGTACATACAGGATTTTACGACAGGATCCCAGGCCAAAAACAATTTTTTTCTTGAAGAACTTCACACAGCTGGAATAATCACAAGGAAGGAAGAATATAGATTATCGACTAAGACAGCCTTACCACCCAGGTTTTATGGACTGCCTAAGATACATAAGGAAATACGCCTTTACGAACAATTTGCTCGATGATTAATTCACCGTCGTACCACCTATGCAAATATTTGAAGAATTCTTGAAGAATTTGACTATAGACTCGAAATACAATGTTAAAAATACACTTGAATATAAATCGCCGATAAATAATTCCCATATTTATGACGACGAAAGAGTAGTTTAGTGTCGATGCGGTGTCACTGTTTCCGAGCATTCCAACCGACTTCGCGCTTGAAGTAATTCAAATAGGATGGAATGATATTGAGAACCATACAAGCATACCGATGAAACTTTTTATGGAAATGTTGACATTCTGTATCACGGAAAACAGATATTTTAAATACAGCTGAAAGGACTTCCAATGGGATCCCCCGCATCACCTAAAATTGCAGACATAATTGTGGAGACAATTTTGGACAGAGTACCGAACGCTAGATTACTTAGCAAGTATGTTGATGACATGTTTGCCATAGTAAAGGAGGACCAAATCGAGAACACCTTAGAAATATTAAACTCATATCATAAGCTAGAGTTGGAAAAGGACAGCCAGTTACCATTCCTAGATTCAGTTGTTCACAGAGTGGAACTGAATTGATACCAGAAACCGATGGCATCCGGAAGGAAGATTAATTATTATTCTAGTCATCCAAAACACATGATAGTGAACACTGCCAAGAATTTTATAAGACGAGTCTTAGACACAAGCGACCCAATATTTCATAATGACAACAAAAAGAAAATTTATAAAACCCTTAAGAATAATGACTTTCCAGATCATACAACTTTGACCAACACCATCGAGAAAGAAAAGTCCCCTAAAATATATAAATCATTAGTATACATACCAAAATTGTCCGACAGACTTGCCAAACTCGAACAAGAACAACATTACAATAAACGGCTTAACTTGGAGATGCTCCACATAATAAACACACCCACACATATAAGACTAAATTTCAAAACAGACATAGAGAATTGCGCGTATTTATACAGACATTTACTTGATCACGGCGGACGCTGTGCTTTTCCCTGAAGACAAATCCCGACAGGGTTCGAAATATATTGGAAAACCAAAAATCGTGTTTTATTATTGTATAATGGAGCACGTTAAACACATTGACCTCGAGCCAGCAATAACCACCAGGATTTCAATTGAGAATATTATCTTGGGTTAAGATTATCTCGTCTCTGTCGAATTCTGACACCGTTTCGTCTCGTTTCAAGATTATAATCTTGGTTTCAGATTGATTTTTTTTCTCAGTGTACAACAGCTGGCTATCCTATAAAGCACACAGAGGGATGCATAGTATCACCAGATTCTACACAGGGATTTGGGATTTCGTGGATGATGATAGCCAGATGTGGTATGTTTTTGCCCTAGGGAATCAGCTACCAGCAAGTGGAAAGCCCTTTCTGCCTCCTCTGCATTACAAAAGCATCTGAAAATATTCAGCATTTTCTGGGAAGATGTCCTGTACTAAGTTAGTTAAGAGTCCTGCACCTTGGTCGAGCCTTCTTAGATACTTAGATACTTAACTGTTCAAGTGCAAGCGATTGGGCGAACTTAATTAGGTTCCAAACAAATGTTGTCTGTATTATTTTAATTACATCCAACAAACTTTAACGTCAAAACTATATAACAAGTTCCTAAATGTCTAGATTTAATTAATTTTGTTAAAGAAATGCTGCCAGGTCACAGTCTCATTGATCAATTAGCAGCACCACGACCTCAGTAAATGAAACTTAGTCCCTTAAACTGATTCGATTTCCAATTACTTTAAATTGAACTAATTTCTTTATCATTCCAACTATCAATTCACGTTTAATACATTAAAATGTTCTTGTCTCCTTTTTTTTTTTTTGCAGGTAAGCCCTTAAGGAATTTCTAAACAACCGCAAAACTGTGTCAACGAGAGTTTGGTTGGACCGCAGGGAGTGCTCCCACTCCCATCCACCCACAAACCACCACACGTTAACGCCAACTTGGCGGAGGGCAACAGCTGCCCTTGCCACTTATGGCTAATATGATAAAGAATTACCCATTTTGAAGTTAAAGTGGAGCCAACTTCACTTAAAAATGCATCAAACTTTTGGGACAGCCGCCAATGTTAATGCCCAGCGGATTATCATCGCCATCAGCGGCATCATCATCATCATCGTCAGCAGCGGGGAAAGTATGCTTGCATATTTAATTTGCACTCGTAAAATGTGCAGCCGGCGCAAAAGTTTTGCACTTTATTAAAACGAAGGAACAGACAGAACAGATAAAAGAAAAGTATATTATAAATTGTTTGCCAAACAACAGTGATTGAGTGATTGAGTGATTGAGCGATTGAATGATGGAAGTGAAGCTAATGGGTGTGGCCCAGTCTCTGGTATTAAGTGCGCCCTTAAGTGGAGGCTACAGTCCTCTTCACACCGTTGACTGTGGCAAATGGCGTCAATTTGAGTGTCGACACGCTTAATTAATTGCCACAGAAATGTGTGTGAGTCGAGGTGGCAACTGGGACTGCAAATGCCTTTTCTTCCATCTCGTTTTAATGGGTATCAAACGGTCTATTACTGCCTCAACTTAGTGCCACCCACTCATTAGCATATTTCCGCTTTGCGCCAAGGTGCTTTGGAATTAGTTTGACGTTGAAAGGGCAAAAAGTTTTTGCCATGTTTTTTGCGGCATTTAAAGTGAACTTGTTTAAATAAACTTGACAAATGCATGTGCCATTTGTTTGTGTGTGTCCCTCTCTCTGTGTGTGTGTGTGTATGTGTGTGTGAGTTTTTATCAGATTACAAAACATTAATTTAATTTTTTGTTGTTAGTCCCAGACACGCAGCGCCACAAAATGACGCGAAATTTAATTAAGATCTAAAGTGAAATAATTTTTTAATGGCATAGAGCAAAAGCACGAGCCGAGGGGGAGTGCTGGCACGGGGGCAGGCAGGCAGTGGGCATTCGGAATTGATTTCCCAGCTGAATAAGACCCACCAACGTCCACCTCCTCCTGCCACCAGAGCGCGCCACTTCATAACTTAATGTCATAAACGGAAACGGAAATGCGCAGCGCATTGAGCGAACTGCGAATGGCAGCTCTTCCGTGTCCGTGTCCGGCTCAAAGTGTCGAGCATTTACATTCACATTCGCATTCGCATTCACATTCACATTCTGATTTTCTGCCACTCGAAAACTGCCTCAAGTCGACTCGACAGCCAAATGGTCGTACAAGCAATGCAGGAAATAATTACAGCGTGTTGTATGAGGATGTACATCTGTAGGTACTCGACGAGGGGCAAACCCCTATATACAGAAGCACATGCATACATGCGTATGCATAAAGTAAGCCCCACCCACTCACCCAGCCAGACATGAAAGTGCAGTCATTGTTGAGTTATAAAGGAGCGACACACACACACACACACACACACACACCCAATGATACAGCGACTGCACTCGCACATACATACATTTTAATTAAAATTAAGCAAGGCCAGCGGCTACAGCCAAAAACATGAGCAACTAATGCATTTGACGTACACTGAACGAAACCAATCCAAGAAAGGTATAAAAGGAAGCCAAAGGGATAACGATCAACTGAGGAAGCAAAGAAAATACTTACAATAAACACAAAAGACTAGAAATATAAACTGAAAAGTGGGAAACATTGAACAAGGAGAAAATTAAGAAATAGAAACACAAATCAAAATCAAAGAAATACATGAAAAAGTCTTAAAAAAAGGAAAAAGAGAAAAGTGATAGAAGGGAGCTTAAAAGTCGATAGCATTAGGAAAGAATGATGAAAGAAAGCTGCAAGAGATATACATAACCAAAGGTAACAGAAATAAGAGATAGAGGAAATAAAACGACAGAGCGGTTAAAAATACAATTTTGTATAATAAATATAGCAAGAGAAAAGAAGGGAACTAAGAAGAAAAAACCACAGGAGAAACATAGAGAAAACGGAGGAAAAAAAGTATCGAAATAGAATGACAAAAGAGGAAAGTGTAAGGAAGCAAATAGAGAAACAAAAGGAAACAAAATGAACTTTAAGAGATAAAGCGAAAAACAAAGCGAAAATAACGAAAAGAAAGGATTATAGGGAGGGAAATGAAAATGAGAAAAAAGATAATTTAATGAAAAAAGAAAACAACGGAAGATAAAGTAGAGAAAAATCGAAAAACCAAAGACGAAAAGAAATAGAAATATAGATAGAAAAACGAAATTTAAAAAAGAGAAGAAGAGAGAAAAACGATATAACCTAGGTAAAAGAATGACTAAAGAAAGAGAGTGAAAAGGAAAAAGAGACAGAAAACAACCAAAGAAAAAAGAGGATTCGAAATGAAGCTTAAGAGCAAAACCGAAAGAGTAAAGAAAAATAAAACCCAAGAAGAACACAAAGGAAAACCAAGGGGGAGAGAGAAAAATCGAAACACCAAAATAGAAAAAAAAGTCAAAAAGAAAGCGAAAACAAAAGGAAATAAGGATAGAAAAAAGAGAAAAGAATGAACCAAACAAAATAAATGAAAAAGGAAGTGAATAGGAGGGGAAAACCGAAATATCGAAAGAAACAAAACAACGAAAGAGAAAGGAAAAAGAAGAAATAAAATGGGGAAAACAGAGAAAAAGCTAACAAAATTAAATAAACAGAAAACAGAGTGTAAAGAATAAGGGAAAAACAGAAAGGAATAAGAAAAATACAAAAATCCAAGAAGGAGAGGAAAAGAAACGGAAAGCAAAGGGTTAAAGAATAAAGAGAAAAGAATAAGGAACGAGATAGGAACGATAATAGTTTAAATGGAATTGAAAAGAAAAAACAAAACAACGAAATAAAGAAAGATAAAAGAATGAAAAGAAAAAAAAGGAAGGAAAAAAGTGAAAAAGAGTGATAAGAAAAGAAAATGAAGTAAACTGAAATCAAAGGGAAAATAATGAGAGAAAAAGTGAAAGGATGAGTAAAAAATTAATAAAGGAAAAAGGAAATAGCGAAAGATTAAAGAATTAGAAAAGAAATAAAAGATAAGAAAGGAAAGGAAAAAGAAAACAAAATGCAAAAACGGAAACCAAAAGGAAAAATAAGAGAAAAAATAGAGGAAAGGTAACTTCGGCTCGACCGAAGTTTATATACCCTTACAGCTTGATGGCGCCACTACTTTGAACATTTGCTTGACAGTTTGTCATATGGCAGCTATACGATATATTCATCCGATTTTGACCAAACTCCTCACAATTGTGTGGAATCTGATCAAATTCACAACTGGAAAGTATAAAGACGCTACCATTGATAACAAAAAAGTTTTTCTCACAAGAACTACTTTTTCGACCGATAGTTCCTATGACAGCTATATGATATAGTTATCCGATTTCGATCAAACTTGGTAGAACTGTGCAGTAGCATATAATATTGATCAGTAACAAGTTTGGTAGCGATAGCATTGAAAATAAGAAAGTTTTTACTACTAAGACTTTTTTGTAAACTATTTTTTGTATGGCAGCTGTGCTATATAGTTGACCGATTTTCATCAAACTTGGTGGAATTTTGTAAAAGCATAGAAAACTTAGAAATACGAGGATTGGGGACGTTTGCGTTGAAGACAAAAAAGTTTTTCTTACTAAAACTACTTTTTCAACCGATGGTTCCTATGGCAGCTATATGATATAGTCGTCCGATCCGGCCGATTCCGACAAATGTGCATCGTATTTGTACCAAAAGGCTTCGTGCAAAGTTTGGTTAAGATAGTTTTAAAACTGACGGTGGAGATAGCATAGAAACAGACGGTCAGACGGACGGACAGACGGACATGGCTATATCAACTCAGCTCGTCATGCTGAGCAAGAATATATATACTTTGTGTGGTCGGAGATGCTTCCTTCTATGCGTTACAAACATCTGGACAATTTTAATATACCCTCTACAAGGGTATAAAAAGTAAGTGAAAAGAAGTAGAAAACTAAAATGATTACATTTAATCACGGAAAATTAAAGAATGAATGGAAACGAAAACGAGTCATAATTGAAACCAAAAATGAATAAAAAACAAGAAAGAAAGTCGGTCAAGCCCGACTATAACATACTCTGTACCCTTACACTCGCATTTGCTCAGGAGTTAAACGGCCAGTTAACACCCTGTGTACAACGCGGTGCGCTCTCTAAGTTTCTCTCTCTCTCTCTCTTTCTCTCTCGCACTAAGATTGCCTGTGTTGAACGGTTAGGGTATGTTGCTGTGGTTGTTGGTGGGGGGGTGGGTGGTGTTAACTGGCCGTTTTTTGCCCATAACTTGAGTATCGTTCATCCGATCTTTATCATTTCTTCAGCAAATCGATAAATAATTTTGTTTACAAGGTATCTCTAGAAGGAACGAACGATCTATCTCCAAGACTGTAGGAGATATGAAGTTTTTTCCAAATTGCGGGGGCGGGAGGGGGCGTGGCAAAAATGTAAAATAAACTTGATCTGCCTGCAAGTATAAGAAATATATGTCCCATACATGTCAAACCTCTATCTCTTACCATCTCTGAGATCTCTTCGTTCATACGGACAGACAGACGGACAGACGGACGGACGGACAGACGGACATGGCTATATTGACTCGGCTGTTGATGCTGATCAAGAATATATATACTTTATAGGGTCGGAAACGATTCCTTCTCCCTGTTACATACTTTTGCACAAACTTAATATACTCTATGTACCTTCGGTACAGAGTATAAAAAAATGAAAGAGAACAATTTCAGTTCAAAACCAGAGTTTCCCATAGCCCCTGGGGGCCGAACATACTCGCCAATTCATATCGAATGCTTGCCAAAGTCATGCATCACTGTGTGTTAGAGAGCGACACAGTCACATTTTCACGCTCTCTTCTTGATGAATCCTGTTCTAAACCATGCATGATCCATCCATGGCCATGGAGCAATGAGTATTAGAGATAAAATTTGCGCTGCCTCTCAATTTTGACTGCACATTTGTCGGAACCGGCCGGATCGGATGACTATAGAATATAGCTGCCATAGGAACGATCGGTCAAAAAACTAGTTATAGTGAGAAAAACTTTCTTGTTTGCAATGCAAACGCCCCCAAACCGCGTATTTATAAGTTTTCTATGCTTTCACATAATTCCACCAAGTATGATGTAAATCGGTCAACTATGTATATAGTATAGCTGATATACAAAATATAGTTCTGAAAAAAGTCTTAGTGGGGAAAACTTTTTGTTTACAATGCTATCGCGTCCAAACTTGTTACTGATCAATATTAAATGCTACCACACAATTCTGCCAAGTTTGATCCAATTCGGATGACTATAACATATAGCTGCCATAGGAACGATCGGTCGAAAAAGTAGTTCTAGTTGGAAAAACTTTTTTGTTTGAAATGGTAACGTCTTTTTACTTTCCAATTATAAATATTATCAGTTTCCACACAATTTTGGGAAGTTTGGTAAAAATCGGATAAATACATCGTATAGCTGCCATATAACAAACTGGCAAGCAAATGGTCAAAGTAATGGCGCCATCTATACCCGAGTTTGGGAAATAACTCAGCTAAGCATGTTCGACGAAAAGCATTTAAAACCTTAATTTTATAAATTATACAACCGAAGTTAGTTTTCCTCCATTTTTTGTATGTGTTTCGGACCACACTTTGCCTGGCTTGGCTTAGAAAAGAGCCTCTTTCTTTGCTAACAACTTTCTCCAACAGCAATTGGTGAGATCTTTCCCATGATCCGACGCATTGAAGGTCCTTGGACACATCAGGATCCTGAAATAAGGACAGCCAATTGGAATGCCTATGCCTATGCATATTCATAACATTCCGTATGTCTGTGAAGTGGTTTTGCTTTGGATTTGTTCTCGCTCCACCTCCTCATATCGGCAGTATCCCCAGACTTGAGATGCATAGCACATCACTGATCTAACAGTGGCTTCAAACATTCTGAATTTAGTGCTCGGCAAAATGTGTCGTTTTCCGAAAAACTTTTTCCAAGTGCTATTAATTGCTTTCTTAGAGTCTTGCAGTTTTTCTTGTAAGTGCGGTTTGAAGCTTAAATTTCCAGTGATGGTCGGGACAAGATATATTTAAAACTTTTGACCGTTTCCAGCTCAACGCCATTTAAAAACCAGCTGTCAACCCTTGCACTAAGCCCTCTTATGTCTTTCACAATCAAAACTTTCGTCTTTTCCACGTTTATCTGTAAACTCCTGGATGAGGTAAAGCTTAACATGTTAAACATGTAGTCTGTATTTTGTCTGTAGATTATTTTGTGGACGAATTAAAGATCTGTATAACTAATCAAAGCGTTTAGGCTGGGGTCATATACATATTTTAAATGCAGAGTTTTTGACGTGATTCCTTCTTTGTAGCCCATAAGGCTACATCAAATTTGTGTTGGCTACCAGCAACACATTTACCAACAATTTCTATACCGTAAAAAAGTACAGAAACAACGGAAGACTTCGCAATCAGGGGTCGTATGTTTACAGGCAAACAATTCTGGGTTAGCGATAGTTGCCTAAGCAGTGCGTAACTCTTCCCAACTGCCTTATTTATATGATCCTGCCAGGATAGAGTTTTGGTTATTGAAGTTGAAGGTTATTCCAAGGTTCTCAGCCTTATTAACATACAGTATAGATGCTTCATCTATTTCTAATTTTGCAAAGTTTTCAGTACTTAAGATCGTTTTTGTGTATGACAAGGCAGTTCAAATTGATGGGGTTGATGCTTAGTCCATTTTTCTAGGACCATTCACTAACATTAAGCAGATCATTGTTACACGCATTGACTCATACATACATTTGGACATGATCTGCATTAATATGGACTTCACACTTTGACATTACACTGGAAAGTTCATTAACATACACTATAAACAGAAGAGGCCCTAAAACTGATCCCTGTGGGACATCTGAAACTTTGAAATGTTTGCATTTGATACGACTGCTTGATTTCTATAGTTTAGGTATGAACGCATTAGTTTTATAGCCGTTTGGGAGAAGTTGTATAGATTTCTTAGCTTAGTTAGTAGATATTCGTGATTTACGGTGTCAAACTGTGCCTTACTGTAGTCAAGAAGTGTTAGTAAGGTGTAGTAAAGTGTATTTTAATGATTGCTGTAGTACAGCTCCTATTTTTCCGAAATCCAGACTGGTTGTTGTTGAGGAGTTTGTTAGTAGCTAGGAAGTTCGTTATTTGTGTTGCAATCAGCTGCTCAAAGACCTTAGAAGGGTAAGGGAGTATGGAGATAGGTCTAAACTCATCTTTACCCTTAGGGATTGGTATTATTTTTGCAGTTTTCCATTCGGTTGGGAATGTTGAAGTGGTGATTGCTGTGTCTTATGATTTTTGATTTAATTGAACCTTCGTTGATTGTTGATGGTATGAAAGTACAAGAAGGGCGACGTAATATTGAGTGACATCAATGACCCACAGCCTTTTACATAGAGACTCTACAACCGGCATGCCCAAAAGCAGCATACGGCAGAGCACTCACCAATATTCACAAAGAAAAGCACCAATACCAATAAGGGAATTGTTGTTGGTAAGTTTGATTGCGCGCGCAAACACCAATCAAAGAAGAGAACAAAACCGGTTTTTGTTCTACGCGACGCATACACACGAAATCGTTTGCATGTGTGTCGTTTTTTATACCTCGCGCCCTGCATGTATACGATCATTGATTTCCTATTTTCGGTGCAATTACAAAAACAAAACGTACCCAAAGAGCATATGGCTGGGCATCGCTGCTCTACAAATACAAACTACTGTTTCTTTGTCCCCTTATGCCAGAAACCTGTCTCAACATTTCTGCTTCCCCAAAATTGAGCCCGATTCAACCCCCAAATGTCAACCAGTTTTTTCCCCCAGTGAGCACCTTTAAGCTCAGTCACAACTAATAACACTGATTGATGGCCATGGATTAAATATTAAATTTTGCACATTTCATCTTGTCAATCAATAAATTAAATTAAATATCCACAAAACTGTTTTGCGCCAAAAGTTGGACTCGGTAACCAAAGGCGACGGCAAACACAACAACAGCAGCCACTTTATTACTAGGACAACAAAGTGCTTTTGTCATTTTGCCTATCCGGCATTTGATTAGTATTTAATTTCACTTAATAAATAGGCTCAAAATGCAGCAGCCAAATTGAAAGCGAAATTTGCGGTTGATAGTAGGAAGCAATGTCAACCCAAACCCAAACTCAAACTCAAACTCAAACTTTCGCCCGACTAAAAAGTTTACCCTGGTGTGTGTGTCTGTGTGTGTGTGCGTTAGCTTGTCGCATATATCCGTAACTAATTAGCAACATGACTCACCTGGGGAAACTCAACCTGTGTGTGTGTGTGTGTGTGTGTGCACGAGATACGCCCAGCAGGTGAGTTGATAATCCACGAAATGTTTTTGTCTCGACAGCAAAAGTGCTCACCTAACCAATCCTCCTCCGGCTGGCTGCAACAGCCAGCGACTATGACACAGTAATGATGGCAGCAGGCAGCAGGCAGCAGCGTTGAACACAAACACAAGGAACAAAAAACGGAAGAAGAAAAACCGCTAATTAGCTGAAAATAAATAATGAGCAAAATGCTGCCCCCATTCCAAAAAAAAAAAAAACAAGTCGAGAGATGGGGCTAAAGCATACCTGGGCACATACGGCACAGCACAGCGTCCAGTGAGTCCTGATGTTGGCAAACAATGGGTACGCCAAGCTTAGTCTATTATCAATGTGTGGGGGGGCTGCATATGCAAGCATTTGGTAGTCAGAATGCATTTGGATTAAGATTAATGAAGCAGTCATAAGTAAGTTAACCGAGTTTGAAATGGCTATGAAAAACCTTAAGTCTTTGGCAGTATTTGATGTAAAGATATCGATATTTTTACGACCTCGAAGGATGGTCACCAGTTCTAGTCTTTGTAATTTATGTGGCAACCTTTCTTAGTTAAAAAATTGTGTGTGATCTAATTTATCCAACAATTTCTGGGTTCACTTCAAATCCATTTAGATCAAGGTTACCCACGATAATGTTACCCAAAAAATATATAAAAATTTCTTTATCTTGTTTTGTTTAGTTTTGCCATCTGCCACATAAAAATGCAATTTTTATTTGCTTCGTGCTGCTTTAGGCCGGGTCAAGGTTCACAGATGGGTTGATGTAGTCGTGTGTGTGTGTAGGCTTAAGATGTGTAGCTACATTTATTTAAATCCCAGTTACAGCCCATTTGTCGTATTAAATAAAACTTACACATCAACCTAAGTATGTTATACACAAGGAGTGGGTAAGGGGAAGAGAAAGGACAAAAGGAAATGGCAATGGCAACGGCAAAGACAAAGTGCTGGCAAAATGAAACGTGCAAAGCAAATAAACACATAAAAGTCTAAATTTCAGGCTAAAAGCCATTGAAGCATGTTTTAACCCAAAGCGAAGACAGGGGACTGTGGAGATGGACGTGTGCTGAAAGCTTTGTGCTAGATTCGTATTGTTTTTCCCTACGTCTGCCATATGCGACATTTTTTATGGCCCGCCCCCGATAAGCAAAATCAAATGTCAAAGTGAGAATGTAAACACTTTCTACATCTATGTGTGTGCGTGTGTGCGTGTGTGTGTGCGGGCCGCAATTTCCTTTTCCGCCAGCCATCATGTAAATGCAATAAATCACCAACACAATTGATAACAAAAGTAACACAGGACATGGCCAAGTTGAAGAAGTCAAAATGAAATTCAATTGGTGTTCAAAAAGAACAATATTTGCCATTATTCTGTTGATGCGAAAATAAAATGAAAACTGTCAACACATTCAGTTCTGTTACGAACACAAACGACAAAAGGTAGCGAAAAGACTTCAGTTACTCTGCAGAGAAAGTGTCTAGCTTACAACTGGAAGTGTAGCAGTTGCACTTCCTAGCCAAATCAATGTGTTAAAGTCATCCATTTTATACAGGCAAGTCATAGGCAGTTGACAATTGTCCCCGGCAGCAGCCATTTGCAACCAGTTAAATACCAGTTCACCATTGTGTTTTCCTTATGACAGTCTGTTTATGTCGCTGCTCACTCATCGCCAAATTTCAACTGGCTTACAACTAGCTTAAATTAATATTTCAAACGAACATTTCTTCGGAAGCTAATACATATTTGTAATTGCCCAACTCACCCGAATCTAGCTATTTTGTTACCAGTTAAATTCTACTAGCATTCCAACCAGGTGTAGGATAGTTTTTTTTTTTGTTACATGTTGACAATTTCTATGCAGTGTAATTCTGTTTGCGCTAAACCAAAGAACGTTTTTTTGTTTGGTTTCTCTTTTGCTCTTGTAGAGAGAAAACTTCCAAAGTGTCTTTTGTGTATGTATGTGCGGCTGTAAGTTTTTTTGTATAGGGTGAAAAGCGTTGAAAGCCGGTTGGTGTGGGACTTGGGACTACATCACACACTAAAACCACCCCAAATCTGCGTTTCACTCTCGCGGTACCACCGCTAAGTATTACTTCACTAGGGGGAACTGGCATGAAAGCCTCAGCTAGATTCCTATCTAGGACTTGAAATCATTCCGTCTTTCAGCGCGACGCAGGGACTTGATTATTTGTGCTGCGAAATTGCTACAAGCAGACCAATTGTTTTAAAAGCTAAGTAGAATACCCATCTATTCGTTGACTATGAATGGTCTCCCCATCTCTAGACTTAGCTCTTCCCGTTCAGCAGCGAATCTAGGACAGACAATAAAGACATGCTCAGCGTCTTCTAAGATCTTCGCACAGTGTGTGCAAAAAGGATCCGTCTCAGGCTTAAACTGAAACAAGTAGAATTTAAAACATCCATGTACCGTCAACCTACAACCTACTAACCCACTGCCTTAAGTCCGGTATTATCCGCCTTGTCCATTGCCCACAGCGCAAACGTCTCTTCCCGGCGGCCAAGTGGCGTTTTTCTGCTGCAAGCTTCTTTTGCTAGTAGGTCCAACGGGGTCATGCCTGCTAGCACAAGCGCAGCGCTCCAAGTGCGCACCTGCGGTATGCAGATCTGCAGTCCCGGCCGTACAAGAGTACCTCCATTGCTGGTGCCCATATCAGTGATTCGTAAAGTATAATCAGCTTCACTACGTTTGCAATAAGCATCCTGTTTCGCTGACGGGGTCCGCCCGGTTGTGGTCCTTTCAGCTTTCTCGCCAACATATTCTAGATGTTGCTTGAAGGTAAGCCTATGGTTCAATATAAGGCCCAGGTACCTAATGGCGGGCTTCGACCAAATTAAGCAGCTTCCGACTTCAATGGAGGCAGATTCCACTATCTTGCTGCTACTGACTAGCACTGATTCCGTCTTGTGGGCTGTCAAACTCAGTCCGTTATCTCCGAGCCATGAGATAACCTCACGGATGGCCGCGTTTGTGCTGGCTTCGACTTCTTTCACATGTTTAGCGATTGAGACGACAGCAATATCGTCAGCGAATCCCACTATTGTACAGCCTTGAGGTAGCGGTAGGCATGACATTCCAGAGAGTTGGACCTAGCACCGATCCTAAAGGTACGCCTCCAGAAATCCCACGTTGCTTTACTCCTGCTGCAGTAACATATAGGAGTACTTTATTCGTGAAGTAGTCGCCGATGATCCTGATGAGGTACTGAGACACTCGCAGCTGGTGTAGCTTTGCCAGCTGGCTGTGTTAAAAGCATTTTTGACATCCAGAGTGGTAATAAGGCAGTATTTCTCGAGTCCCACCGCGTCATCTGGTGCCTTCGATAGCTTCTTGCTCTATACCTGCTACCTTTGTGATTGCATCTGTAGTGCTCAGCTTCTTTCTGAACCCGTATTGGTGCTCAGAAAGGCCTTACCGTTCAACAGTAAGTAATTCGTCTGTCTGTGTGTGTGTGTGTATCTCAGTCAATGATCTCGTCTGTTTTGCTCAACCGAAAATACGCAACAGAGAACACAAGAGGAGGGAAATAAAGTGTTGGACTCAGTGAGAGACCGCGTGTTTTTCGATTTTACTGTTTTGAATTGGAAAAAAGTGTGAACATTTGTTTGCGAGCTGTGTTAGTAACCCAATTAGTTGCGCCTGTCTCTTTTCATTGGAGACTCTTAAAGGAGAGTAGAAATATTCTATTAATATAAAAATGGATTGTGTTTTATTGAAATGCTTAAAACTTGTAAACGATTGAACCAAATTGGATATTTCTTTCTGCTGTTTTGTTCCTAATTGCTAAGCAAAGGTTTAAGATAAAAACAATTTCAGCAAATTCTTAACATTCCGTTTTTCAGTTGAATTCAATTGCAGTTTAACACGTGGCGCAGTAGGCGGTCATACCATTGGTAACTTTCTTCGGCTGGTTTGTTCGTAATTGCTACGCAAAGATTTAGGAAAAACTCAATTCGCCAAATTCTAAATGTTGTGTATTCAGGCGTTTCAATTCACAAAGTGTGTGTTTTTCGTCGTTTTTATAATTTTAATCGTGTTGCCAGAACATATAATAACTTTCGATAGTTCTAAAGGTGATATAAGTGCCGATACTTAACATGCTTCCCCAAAGTCTTTACTTGTAACATAATTTCTTTACATTTGTTCTTAATACTTTGTTCAAACATGAACATAAGACGAGACTTCAAACCACATGTAGCATTAGATATCACATTCACATCACACAGCCTATCATGACTCAGCATCATAAGATATGTCATTTGTAACTTTAAATTTAATTAGGGTTGCTTTCAAGGATTAGACAAACCACTTGAAAAGGTCATCCGGTCCCCACCACTTAATATGTATCCTCCTCACACGAATGCATTTTTATATTTATACACACGCACCTATCTTACAAACACTGCCTTAGTTAAGAATAGATATTAAGTGATGATAAATTCTTAATAAAAGATAGCTCGCTCACACTCAGCGGGTCTGTACAAATGAAATCTTACAAGCGTGCTCAACTAAAAGTGTATAAATCTATACATTTTTTGGTCCTTCGAGCCGGATCTATTTGAAGGATTGGTAGCTCCTAGGTGGCTTAGGGCAACGGATTCGGTGGATTTTAATTAAAAACTGTAAATTAATACAGCAGG